>VZRQ01004639.1:187647-310780 GCA_013397975.1 Machaerirhynchus nigripectus | reverse complement strand
GGGCCGGGGCGGCGCGGGGAGTCACGGCCCAGGAATGCCAGGAATGTGGGGCGGCCGCTGCGGCCGCGGGGCCCGGAGACGTCGGGGACGCGACTTGGGATTTCTTTTCTCTTTCTCCTTCTGTCTTTTTTTTTTTTTTTTTTTTTTTTTAAACTCTTACCCCCTCCCCAAGGAAGGAGGAGGAGGGCTGAAACCCACCCCGCGGAGGAGGGAAAAGGAGGGAGGAAGAGGAGGGCGCAGGCTCCTGCCAATCCGGGCGGGTGCCGGCGGCGGCTCTCCCGAGGAAGGCAGAGCTGCCAGGTGCGGGTGCCAGGCCCTTCCCGGCCCCTTCCCGCCCCCCCCGCCGTGGCGCTCCGCGCACGTGTCGGCCCGGCCCGCCCGGGAGCACTGGGGCAGCACCGCCAGACAGACTTTGGGAAGGGGCAGGCGGGGAGCCGAGACAGGCTCTGCACGCGTGGGCCTGGAAACTCCTGAGATCCTCCTTCCAGCCGTTCCGTACGAAGGTGCGGTGCCGCCCTGCTTCTCTGTGGCCACTTTTCTGCCCTTCCTTAACTCCCTGTCAATCTCCTGCAGCCTTGCGCGACAGCATCTTTTCTGTCCATTCCTCCCTGTGTTTGCTTCTGCTCTTCCCATCTCAGTCCTTTCGGTCTCCTGCTTACTGTATGACCCTCACTTTCTCGAAGGGTGGTTATCCCTGCTCTTCCAGCTGCACAGAGGGTAAAACACCCGAGATGGAAAAACACTCATGATGCTGCCGTCATGCCTGTGCCTTGCTGGAAAGCAACCGGGAGAAAACCTGACGTTGGCCTAAAACATCGTGGTTTGTAATTACACGAAATGTCCAGGACTTGGCAGATGTTGGAAAGCCCATCCGATGCCTGCTGTAAACGAGAAAAGGGGCAGGGAACACATCATGCTCTAGGAGTATCATCAGGAAGGTTGAGGCTACCAACAGGTGTTGAACATACCACACCAAATCAAATTAAGAGTAATGTGGATATTAGAAATTATGTGTAGATGCTCTTGTGCATCACAGCTAATGGGCAATTTGCAAAATTTTTTTTGCCTGAAAAACTACACTTAGTTAAAATTATCCACATTCCAAAAATAATCCACATTCTAGCAAGTGTGTACAAATACCTCTGGTACCAATGGGCATCTACAGAAATGTCAAAGGCAGGTATCCTTTTAAAACAACTGTGACAACTTGAGGAACTTGAGGACTCCTGCAAACAGAGAAAATTGTTTAAAATAGTGATAAATGATAATGGATGCTATTTTGGAGTTGCTGTTACTGTTTCTTTCTTGTACACCTTACTGAAGGAGTAAGTGAGCAGATTCACTGGAGTCAGGATTACTCAGATTATTAATGGTAAGAGGATCAGGAGCTGAGAGAGGGAGAAATAGCACAGGTTCTTGATTTTGATAGATAAGTAATTGTATTTAAACACTGTACATGGAATCACAAGCCTATGCCTTACCTCTGGCATAATAATATTATAATTACATTTTGCAAGCACTCCTTTTCATCTGAGACTCTCAAACATTTTACAAGCACCACACCTTAATGAAGTAAGTAATTATCCCCATTTTACATATGGCTACACTGAGGCACTAAGAAGTGACACCATTTAAGATTTAAACTTGAATTCTACTTGACCACATATAGATATGAGAGCTTAGAGTAACAATCTGCAAGAAACATCAGATGTCAGAATGAAATGATAAGATGGATCGTGGAGCTACTGTGCTCTGAATTGATACAGAAAAGGGATTTCCTTACTGAGTAAAAAGTTGCAAAAGAGGGTAGTACACATCAAAACTAGGATTCAACTTGTTTGGTTCCTGTCCTGTTCTCCCCATGCTGGGCCAGGTGTAAGGATGCTGTTTTTAACACAGTAAGTCCTGACTTTTGCATCTGTGCCTCAAGGTGGTGTGCTGGCTCCCCAAAGCCTTTTAGTCGGATTCCTGGTTTGCAGCTGGTCACTTTCACTTTCTCGGGTCTCTCTGCATTTGAAGTAAACTTATTTAGGGACCTTAACTGCAAAGGAAACAATGTTGCAAGAATCACTGACACGCTGAAAGATGGGAAGATTTGGGAGGGAGATTTGACGTATTGGTTACCTGCAGGAGAGGGTCCCCTAGAAGAAATAAAATTAACTAGAATAAATAAAATCATACTGCTTGTCAGCAAGAGCAAGGTCGGCTCAACAAACTCCGCAAAATAAAATGTATTGCAAATTTACCCAAGCAAGAGAAGCCCCCAAAACTGGGAATGGTGATGATCATTACTTTTCATGAGATTACTTAATGAGACTATTAATATCTGTATTAGATATACAGATATTCAGAGACTGTAGCAGTAGGTGCTTTAAAAACCAAAATTTCCCAGACATTATAGCCAGCTTCTGCAAAGAAGTTTCCATAAGCAAATCTGCTGTGTTAGTGCTACTACAGTTTTCTAGGACCATTAAATCTTGGAATCTTTACATACATTTTTGTTCTTCAAGAACAGGCAGGAGTATATGAATTTGGGATTAAAACTAATAGTTCTTATCTGCTGGTTGGGGAGTGATTTAATAAAAGACTAAAACTACTGTAGGTGTTACTCAAACTGTTTCAAGAATTGGAGGTAAAAATGATACAAATTACTGATTTGGTTCCAAGTGCCTGTGCTGGTTCAAATATGTCCAGAAAACCTTGATGGTTAATCTTGTATCAGTCATATGTGGGCTGGATTATTGTCTTTCTATGCTGCTAGGGAATTTTACAGCAATTTGTTTTTATCCAAAAATACGACACCTCTAGATTATACTTAGAGATTTTACGGATGTGCTGTAATGATTTATGGACTCTATCTCAACAAATATATCCTCTGCTCTGGTATAACTTAATTTTTATACTGAATCCTTCTACAGTATCACCAGGATTATTGTATTAAGTGCTCTACAAAATAGAAACATCTAAATAACATACAAATAGAAACATCCCAACAAATGGTAAATAATGTGGGACTGTACCTCAGTTACCTTAGTTACCGGTCTTTGGGCTGATGTTAGGCGTGTAGCAGCACATCCCTGTGTCTGTTTTCCTGTCTGAAAATTGAGATAATGATAGTGATCTTAAGAAGGTGCTTTTTGATTTTCAGATGAAAGCAACATACAGGAGAGAGATATTATTTAATTTTTTTACCCAAATTTTGGATTTGGTAGGCCTGAATGTTGTCTCAAACCCTCATGAAAATAAAGCCCAACATCATTAAGCTTGACCAAATGGTTAACTATCAGCAGTGGAAAACTTACTTTATCGATGTCAAAATATAGGAGACATTTATTATGAAACTGTGCAATGAATTTTGAAGTATCTTAACACCTTGCTAGCAAAACCTGTATTAAACATATTTTGAGTATGTTAAAGAATCTTGTTATAACATGGAGAAATCTCAGTCCTTGTTGGTTGGTGAAACCATGTCATAACCTGTTTCATACAAAACTGTCTTTAAACTGTGCTTGAGCAACAGCTGGTGGTTTCTCCTGTGAACATTAGATGATGTTTAATTAGCTTTACAGTCATCTACATTACAATCAAATCAAAGAATGCAGTTGCAACACATTCCCGATTTGTATTGTAAATGTGACCCTAACTGTGTTCCTAAAATCTCTGTCATGTGCTACAGCTGGGTACACTGACCTGATTGTAATGTAAGCAGAAACTTAGTGCACTAGCAGAAATTCCCCTTCCTAAAATCATATTAGTTCTTTATAAATTGATACTTTTAATGTTTGAAGCTTCCCACAAAAAAAAAAATTCTCTAGTTTTCAGTGCTCTCATTAATTATTCCATCTAATAGTGCTTCTCAAAATCATCTCTTAGAAGAGGAATTTGGATTACACAACCTTGGAAAACAAACCTGTTGCCACCAAGCATGAGCTAACATGTTACGGTACTATATGGCTTATCACAAGTAAGCCAGCACCCAGTTTTGTAGTCCAGAAAAAGTCTTGGTTGATTATCTGTGCAAATAAACTACGCTGTGTTGAATATTCTAGTTTGCTTAGAGTTGTATTCTGCCTGAGGACTTGTTTAATACCTGTGTCTCCTTTCAGCTCTCCAGTAAGGGCAGTAAAACAAACAACTTTTTAGTATTTGTGAGTAAAGAAATGAACTTTTGATGCCATGGTTGCCAGTACTCCAAAGGGGTTTGGGACAACAAATATAGTTATGCAACTGTTACTGCTGTCCAAGGTAGGGCAGTCCAATGATAGAATGAATAACATTTTTACAGTTTTCATGGATTACCAATTTGGATATTTTTGAACATACCATTTATCATGGTATTAGGTCTTCAAATTTCTGAAAACAGTGGCCGCGTGAACAAAACAAAACAAACAAAAAAAAAAATAAAAGAAAAAACAAACAAACAAACAAACAAAAAAAAAACCCAAAAAACACAAACCAAAACCAAACAAAAACAATTACTAGCTTTTAGCAGAACTTAGTTTTTCACTGTGCCTTGAAGTCAGTACACACCACTGATTTGTAGATGCGTTAGTGGCTGCTCACTTCTGATAATCTTCATGCATCTCAGCCTGGATTTATGTGTCTGACTGTGGGCACCCCATGGAAAATACTTTGTCACTACTTAGAGATAGTTCTTGAGAAAACTGGAGGTAGTCTATAGGGATTCAAATACAGAGAAGTCCCATGTAGGTCCAGAAGAGATCCAGTGTACACAATCCATGAGGCAGAAGTTTGTACAGAGCTGCCTTTATCTACTTGTGGGGAAAAAAACCCAAAACAACGAAGCAAAAAATACCTGTCTGCAGGTTTGGGTTTTTCTCAGAAAAGTTCACATTGTTTTTGTTTAAGAAGCCTCATTTATTTTTAAGTGTGTGGGCGCAACCTCAGCTTCTGTGAATGATGTGTGCAAATGCAGAGACCCACTGTTCAAGTACCTCAGAAAGTAACACCCATCAACACTGTCAGCAGTCAGTCAAGGTTATGTTTTGCCAGAAGGAAAAATTACGCCAAACACAGTCTTGGCTGGGTGAATGAATCAGAAATTTGGAGTTTCTTTAAATGATATGATACTGTGAAAGAAGTGAAAGTAATTACCGACAGAACTGGCATTTCCAGAAGGTATGGATTTGTATCTTTCCTGGACAATGTGGATGTTCAAAAAATAATGGAATCACAAATCAACTTCCATGACAAAAAGCTGAACCTGGGGCCAGTGATTAGAAAGCAACAAAACTTGCATTCTTATGTGCATCCCAGGCAATAACAAAGGAGAAAGAAAGTATGAGCTCAAGATTTTAATTTGGGTAATTCATAGGAATGAGATGTTCAAACTGAAGATTAAACATAGCAGGAGCAGCCATGATAAATGATCAAGAACCTAGAATAGAGAGGTCAACAAAGAAGCAAAACTCAGACTTGTGAAGACAATCATGCTGATATCATGGCCACGTACCACTGGGAGAGATGGCCTTTGAGGAAAAGAGAAATTAAAAAATAGTTAAAAAAAAAAGGTAATAAAGTAGTTAAAGGTGATCGAGGGAGAAAATTATTGAATGTAAGCCAAAGAAAAGAACAAATCTAGAGAGGCCTCACAAGAAATAGAGGTAACCTAACTTACCAGCTGGCATTTTCTATATTCCCCATTTTAAAACAGTAAAAGTGAAGGAGTCAAAGATGGCTATAAAAAGTACATGCCTTTTAGTTCATCTGTAGTACAGTTCTGTCCTATCTGCTTTTCTCTCTAGTTAGAACAGAATGATAGTCACAGTAGATGTACTTATGTGTGATTAAGGCTACAATCCTAACAAAAGTGGGGACCAAAGGAGATGCAAGCTATAGATCCATAAAAATTAGGGAAGAGCGGACCACAAAGGATACACGTTCCCATCTTATCAAATGCCCTTTGAAATCTGATAACTCATTGCCCATAAGATATAACAGTATTTGATAGTATCATGAATGTATTTTTTTGTGTTAACATATGTAGTGTGAAACATTTGCTTCGTATCATCATTTCTGGTTGTCAACAGAACTAGAAAGAGAGGGAAATTACCATTAAAAAAAAAAGTATTCCAATCTTATTTACAGTTTAGTAACTTGTAATTTGAAGCCCTAGACAATATGGACTTTATGTGTCAGATCATAATGTAATTGCTGTAATTATTTATCATTTTCTTAACTGTACATCAACCCTTTAAGCATTATGTTAAGGGCTGTATTCATAATGTTTGAAAAAAATGTTTTTAGAACAGGAAAGAAAGACATGAATACCTTTTCACTACTGTAACTATTGCTACAGCTGCAAACCCTTCTTCAGGTAGGAGAGTATATGTTCACTTACATAAAAACCATTTCTTTTTATAAGTTTGGTTTCTTCCTCCCCTCTTCCAATATACTGAAAAATGTTAAACAAATAACATTTCCATTCAAAACTAACATTTACTATCATCAACTAACAAGCACCCTAGTTTTCAATCCTTTATATGGTTAAATAATTTACTCTTATTTGTTGTAGTGGGTCTTTGTGACTGCTCAGCAGCTTTAAATTCATTGGTTAGTACTTCTGCAGAAGTTTGTTGATTATTAAAAAATGACAATAATACTACATTGCATGTAAAGGTCAGGGAATGCTTTCCTGTGATGGAAGTAATTCAGAGTAATTGCCCTAAATAATCAGGGACTTAACTGAAAGCATCAGCTGTGAGATAGTTTTATCCCTGTAAAACACACTGGTTATAAAACACAAGAATTCGTTTACTGTGGAAAGGTTTCTTATTATCATTTGTGACAGATAGGTGTTAAGAATTAGAGCACAGGGACTTAGGGTCTTGTTACATGATGTTTCAACTCATTCAGGCTGGTGTCCCTACAGCCCTCTTCACTCTCTCCTGCATACCCCTGTTCCACCTGCTGAGCTGGGACAGGCATTTATCTGACCAGACAATGCAGCAGTTTGCAACCCAATATATATGTGTACGTGCTGATGCTGCCAGATGGGTCTTTGCTTGACATAATACCCCTTACCTGGCAGTTCAGGTCAGCACCAAAGTTGTCACAAAGGAGCAGTGGCAGCATGCAGGTGGGGAACAGGAGGGAGGGTGGCTGTGTGGCAACATTGCCTGGAGATGTTTTAAACTGCCAGGAGCCACACCTGTGGGTCCCTGTCCAGCACCTGCCTGTGATTCACTCTGTCACCTTAGACAAGCCAGGTAACCTCAGTCATCTTGTCAGTACTAGGAAACCTCCCCACTGGTGTTTAGTAGGCTGCACTAGCCAATGTGATCCCAAACAATAGAGCAACTGTAGGTATTTTATCCATTCATCCAGTTGACCCTAGCTCAGGTGTCAGCACTTCAGGAACAGCTTCCATTGGTACATTAAAAACACTGTAATACTCACTAGAGAAACACCCCCATCTCCTTTGGGAACAGAGTTATAATTTGTGATATGCTGTGGTCCCTGATTTTGTTAATAAATTGTGAAAAAAGATTGTGTGGGTCACTTCAACTTTTTTAAGAGCAAAAGGCAGTTAAGAAATCTGAGGTGTAAGGTTCTCTATGCATCCAAATGGCATCCACCTTAATATTTATTCTGTTCACCAAACAAGGTATGTGTTCTGTGAAAAACCATGTAGAATAGGGAATCTAAGGGTGTATAAACAACCAAACATTGTATTTTACAAGAATAGCTCACCGGGTTTTATTAGTGCAGACTTCACCTTGCAGCTGCAGTACTGACACCTAAACTGCCACCGTCTTCTCAGTTATCTTCCTGCATTGGCAGAGATGGGGAATTCTGTTTTCCAGAGGCAAGAGGCATCACTCAGTACAGGGTGGGGTTTGGGTGAGGCTAAGGAAAATGATCCATCTTTCTCCTCTTTCACACCCAGCCTGGCAGAGTGTCTGCCTCTGGTGCCTCCACAGGGAAGTTGGGAAGGTGGGACCCCATCAGACACAGCGTGGCTGGCCCATTTATCTCTTTCCCTGGATGAACGGGATTGCTCCAGCTCCTCAGGTACTCTTTGATGTGTATATGTATTTATATATACACTTACATGAATTTGGCCTTTCCTGATGGATTCTGAGTCCAGCAAGGAAGAATATGGAGGAAAAGCTCCATCTGGTTTCTGCTTCTTGTAGTATCTAAGCAGGGGAAGATTTTCTCATCGGACGTTCTTTTCCTTTCTTTCCCTTCTGGTTTTTTTCCATCACATGCTCTGACATAAGCTGTAGCAATACAAATTTAACCTCTAGTGGCTTTTAATTCTGCTTACTGGTCTGGCCCTTTACTAGAAATTGTAGTAAGGAATGCAGGTGAGAAAACATAAATGGTGTTTCTTAGCATTTGGCAAAAACTGAATGGAATTTCAAGGACAGAGAAAAGCCAGTTCACAAGACTTCAGGTAGTTTTCTCTGCTCAAAACCATGGGGAACTCTACATTAGGGGTTTTGAGAGCCTCTTAGAAAGACTTTAGGAATTCTAGCCAGTAGAGAATAATGAAAATTATTACAAGTGTTAGACAAACTGATAGTTGCTATTAAGACCCTTTATAATTTGTTATTATTTTTTCAGAGTATTTGATCTTTTTCTTGTATCTCATAATTCAATCTTACATTTAATAGTATTTTCATTCTTGTATTTACTTCTATTAATTAATATATTGATACTTATGAAGATACTGTAAAAAATAAGGTTGAGGTGGCAAAAGAAAAAGCAAGTTTCTGTACTGGTTATGAGTCTTTTTATCTTTCATGATAATTAGTTAATTCCTGCAAAAGTTATATAAAGGTTGTCAAATATGAAAGAATTAATTTTTAAATCATTAACCCAGTACAAACCTGATCATTCTTAGAAATCACCTTCAGAAGGACTGTTTCCTCATATTTAAGTTGACAACAGTGTTCAGGTTGCCTTTTTTTAGCCTCATTTATCCAGATATTAATCAGACTGCATCTTAAAAGATCTGCACACACCAGCTGATTTTCATTTTTCATACCTTGTAAAAACCCTGAAGGCTGTCTCTACTCATTTTTCCCCTTCTGAAAAATATGCCAGCAGTCTTGGAAGTTGAAGCTGTTTCACTGAAGGCTTCCCTGAGGGACTAATCATGATGAACTAGTTTAAAAGTTAGGGCTCCATGTCCATCAGTAGTCCCACTGTAATATCATCTGTAGAAAATGAAAACTCTTCAACTTTTTCAGTGGATTAAGTAACATTTGTTACTGTCCAATGGGAAACACTTACTGAAAATAGCATATAATGAGTACTTCATTCACAGAACATTTGCCCCTTGTCCACCAAGCAGAGGATCCCCTTCAGTTCAGACTGGTCCTCAGCTTTCATGAATTATTTGGCAGTACTGTGTGAGGGTTTTCTATTCTTCTAAACTAGTTCCTGCTCCACTGCTGTTCTGTGCTGTTCCCTCAGGAACACCTGCACAAAGTTCACCACGGAGTTTTCTAGCCTGTTTGGTTGGTTTGGATTTCTAATTGCAATTTGTGAAGAGGTATTTATGATGGATCAGTTCCATCATTGCAATGGCTTGTTTTGTTCGGGAGATAGTTTGGAGATGTTTTAACAATGTGCTGGTGAGCTTGTTGTGCCGTATTTATTTATAATTTGAGTTCTCACCAGACGACTGGTGAGCTGTTTAACTTCTCAGGGAAGGGTTGTTTAACGTGATTTCCTAAATATGATTAAAAGAACAGTGCTTGAGTAAATATTCTCAGAACGATTACGAGAGGCAGGACATTTAAATAGGTAAAATTATAATCAGATCACAGAATCACAAGTCACAGAATCTGATGGAAAGGAATGTTGTGCTTCAAATTTGAAACTCCCCTCAGAGAGGCAGTTGGGGGGTTAGGGAGAGGAATACCAGAGGGTTTGAAAAACCGGTTACATGTACCCAGGGAAGATCACAGAAACCTTAGAATCCTTCAGCCTTCACTGTTACCATGTCCATTCTATGCTTCGTGTTAGACCATACTTACAAACTATTTGGGGCTTTTTGAGTGTGTTTGTATTTCTGAGCAGAAAATGAGTAATATTGGGCTGAATTGCCTACCTTCGCCTCAAAAAAACACTAATGAAGAAACGAACCCCAAGCCCCGGGAGCAGAACTGAATACGAAAGCACTTCGGGATCCCTCCGTTGATCTTTCCTAGTGAATGGGTGATGACCGTGATGACCGGGACAGCACGTTTCGCTCCTTTTCTCAAAACTCAGGTTCTCTTCGATGCTGGGAAAGTGGGTTTGGATAAAGATCTGACGCTGCCGTTACACCCCACAGCAGCTGCTTTCATCCCCATCCCTTTCCCCATCCTCATCCCCTTCCCGCCCCGCCCAACTGCGGGCACCGCCCGGGGGTTGCCCCGCCCAGCTGTGGGCAACGNGAGTTGGACCGCTCCCGAACCAGCCACTCAGAAGGGCGGGCGGTGCCGTGCTGCGCTCCCATTGGCTGAGCGGCCGGGGCCGCGTGGCGAGCGGCGTGGTGGCCGGGCCAATCAGCGCGCTGGGGCGCGGCATGGCGGGGGCGGACGCAANNNNTAGCAGTTGCCGGGGTTTGCGTCGCTGTCGCCGGGCTCCGGTCGGCGCTTAACAGTGGGTGAGCGGTCGAGGGCGGCGGTGACGGTAACGGTGACAGGCAGCCTCCCTCTCCCGTGAGGGCTCTTTCCGCTTGTTGTCGGTCTCTAGTTTCGGTTGCTCTGAGGTGCCCCGAGCTCAGCCGCGTTGCTTTGAAAAGTAAATAAAGAAGCGTCGCTGACGCCTTGTCCGGAGCCCTATGTTTTCGCAAGGAGGTGCCACCTGAGGTAAAGCTGTCAAACGCAGTTCTAAGTGTATAAACTTTGTTGTTGTCAGGAGGTTGATTAGAGTGAGGTTTTATGATCTGGTCTTAACTGCATAGAAGTGTGTCAAAATAGGACCTAATATTTTAAGCTGCTGCTTGGTTTTGAGATCAGGAAGCCTGTACGGTTGTGGAATGCTGTATTCTAATCGCTGCTAAGCTTTAAAAAATGCAATTTCTTTGAAAGGGACGCTTTCTTAACCTCTTGGAAGGTCTCATTGTAGTTGCCTTTGTGTTTCAGGCATAATACTATCCAATTTGTTTGAAACAAGAATCCGGCCAGTATGAGCTGGGCTGTGGAGGAATGGAAAGAGGGCCTCTCCCCCAGAGTCCTGCAGAAGATCCACGAGCTGGAAAGTCAAGTGGATAAGCTCAAAAAGGAGCGTCAGCAAAGGCAGTACCAGCTGGAGACTTTGGAGGCAGCTTTGCAGAAACAGAAACAGAAGGTAACCCAAAATGCCATTCTCCATGCCAAACACTGTTAAAACAGTTTATTACCTGGTGGTTGTTGTTTTTGTTTTTAGGGGATGGGTTAGTGTTTTGCTTCTTCCCCCTGACTGAAAGGAAAGCTAGCACAGAATTATAAACTGTTTATCTTCATCTTACTTCATACTCATCATATTCTTCCCTCTGTTTAGTTCTTTATGGTTGTTAATGTAATTCCTGCTTTCTATCTGTTTGGCATGATTGTCCTTTTCTAGGTATTTATGTGTATTTCAAGGTTTTTCTACTGCTCTTCATGATTAGGAAAATAAATATTTTATTGTTATACCTGTTAAAATCTGTGATAACGGCTGGGCCTGTTTTATGTACCAGAGCTGCACAGTTGGCAGCCTCTTCCTATTTCACCTTGCCTACAGATACCCATAAGCTTTTACTTAGTTTATGTAATTCCTTGGTTTTTTTTCCTTGTAGAGACTGGGGGTTTAGGATTTGGTGTTCCTTTTCATTTTTATGGCTATAATTTTACACCTCATCTAACTACCCCATCAGCCCTCTAACCGGGAGACCGGAGACCCTCTTGGTCAGGGTCCTCCATGCTTCAGATCAGCAGAGACCCATTTGGTTCGATTTTGTTTTGTAATATCTGACTACAGCTCAGAGACAATTTACAAAGGTTGCCTGTTATTCCCTTTAGGTTGCTACAACTTTCTAGAAAATGTTAAGCCTAGTACTTTTCTTTGAGTTTCTTCCCACAAATTTCCAGGAAATTGTTTTAACCATTCCAAGAAATGGCTGTGCTCCCCAAACAAAAAGAAGGGGTGCTTTAAAACTCTCAGAAGAAGTAGGTAATACTATTTTTTCAGTCAAAAGAACAACACTGTGCCAAAGATGATGCCCCTTGGATGCTTCTCCAGGGAGGAGAAGGACACCTTTCCTGCCAGACTCTATCTTCAAAGCTGTGACCCTTGATAAAGGTTGTGCAGACTCTGTGGAGTGAGCCAAGGTCTGGCTGCTGAAGATAGGCTAGAAAGGGAAATGAGATGATCAGTGAAGAATATGGACTAATGATGGTTATTGGTATTTAGGGATTGATGAATTTTTTGGAGAGCTTGTATCTTGACAATAAATAGAAATTGTTAATGTCACTGAGTTGAATTTTAAGAAATGTGGGTTTTGTTCACACCCAAGAATATTGAAACAATGTGTATATCTGAGGTTTTTAGAGCTGTCAGGATTTTGAAGTGTTAGGAAGAAAATAACAGCATGTAAACTTTGTGTTACTAAAATAATAATAAATGCACCGAAGTATAGAGAGGACTTGATAATTTCAAAAATTTCTCTATATTCCAACTAGGTTGAAAATGAAAAAAATGAATCTGCAATACTAAAAAGAGAAAACCAGAGTTTGATGGAATTGTGTGATAATCTTGAGAAAGCAAAGCAGAAAATTTCACATGATCTTCAAGTAAAAGAATCTCAGGTCAACATTCAGTCAGGTCAGCTGAATTCCAGCAAGAAGGACATTGAAAGGCTAGAACAAGAACTGAAAAGGTGAGGACTTGCTGTATGTCTCTAACATATTTACAATGGTTATTTTGTCTTTTTTGCTCATTTAATGTGTCCTTCATGGTCTTTTAGTTTCATGTTGTACTGCTTTCAGAATTTGACTGAAGTCTTGAAACATTGGGCTATTTTTACATACAAATGTGCTTATACAGGCTTCTACAAAAGCCTTTGGGCCACTTGAAGCAGTTAGTGCTGTAGTTCCTGTTTATTTGAGGGAATTCTGCAGGGCCCTGGGAAAAAGAAGCCATTCATTCTGTGATTGTTTTTTTTTTTAATTTTGTTTGCTTGTTTAAACAAACAAAAAAGCTAACACAACTGAGACACTTGGCAAAAGTAACTTTCAAAGAACTTGAAGTTGTAAGCAAAATACATGAACAATTCACTCTGTAAGATGAAGTCTACCAATAAACTTTGAGCTCTGAAAGAGGGAGGCAGGAACTTCTACTGGAGTTGAAGAGGAAGCTGCCAAAAGCAGTGGTACTGTGACTGAGGCACAGAATCCAGTTGCTCTGGTAGAGTGGTGTCTAGTTCACAACACCTCAGCTTATAAACACTGCTGAGACAGTGTCTTTGTGCTGTCTGTAGAGGTGGAATGCAAATCATACAACAAAAGAATCTTCTGTAATGCAGGCACATCTTATATCCTTCTTCTGCTGAGGGTGCTACACAAGTGGAACAGTTGCCCAGAGTGAAGGGCTCACACCTGTTAAACTTGCTCTCATGGAAGAGGTGCCCTCCATTCCTGAACAAGAGAATTTCTGAAACTGTGTGTGCTCATAAGGCTGAGCATTCTGACTATGCAATAAACTATTGTGCTAGTACTAGTAATGCAAAATTACTGTCACAGAGAGGGGTGAATCTGGGATACCAGGGTTCTTGAGGGCTTGGGGTATTTGTTTGTTTTTATTTTCACAGCCTGAACTGTGTTTGCTTCCTTTAACTTTTGGATGCATGCCTCATACATGTCCTAACAGAAGAAAGTAAAGAAGCTGTGTTGTTCTTCCTAGGGTTTTTTTTTTTCCCTTTGCCCTATCATTTTTGGGAAAACTAAAGGTACCTGAGGTATTTGACTGCTGTGAGAAATAATACAACACGCTCATTTATGGCATGTAGAAACACCAACTTTGTGCAACAAGTTGCTGAAATCCATCAGTGAAGAATCTAGTGAGATTCAACAGGAGTGATAGAACCTCACAGAAGTTCTCTGTATCTGCTGTCAAATGTTGGGATGAAGAGGTTGTAAGCTGAGGATATGGGTTCCATTTATCTATTCCCAAAATTAAGTCTGGTTTGCTGAGTTCCCCCTTCCCATTGTATTATTGTACATAACTGTTCTCTACAAAATATAGAATAGATATATAATATAATACAAGGTACTGCATGTACCTTGTTCTTGGCAATTGTTTTTGATTTTGTATTTCCATTTTGTTTGGTATATGGTCATTTGCCACTTCATCCCAACTGACTATCCACTGGGAGAGAAGTTCTTGGCACTGTGCTGTAAAAGGGGGAAAATAAAAAAGGCAAGTGTGGAGTCACTGATGCAGTGGGCTACAGCCTGGAACTATCATCTTATCAACCTGTGCTCACTGAGCAGGATGAAAGTTACTGTATGGCCTCTGAACTAGTTAAATGTTTCACTGGATGCCCTTGTAACTGTTCAAGCTCACAAAAGTCACTCAAATGGGTTGTCTGCTGTGGTGTTTTGGGTAGTGATGTAAATGGAGCGCATGAAGGATACACTGTTGAGTGGAGAGTATTCCCTTGCATTTTCATGAGGTATGTGTAGTTTTCTGAAAGTGTGCAGTATCAGAACATAACAACTAAAAGTCATGTTTCCTGCCATAAAGATGCTCACTGAAGAGTAAGGGTTTGATACTCCCAGTGCTTACACTGATTTGAGTATGTTTAGCTGAGCTACAGCTTCGTACAGTGAGTCCTCAAGCAGTTCTAACAGATTTTTTTCTACTTGGGGTTTGGTTTTGTTTTTTAGCTCTGACTCCTGTGTAATTGATTAACTATGTTGAAACTCCAAATAAAATGTCATTTGTATTTTTCTGTTACACCACCTGAAAATTTTCAGAGGATGTGTCTTGACTTGATCTTTCAACTAAATCCTTAGAATCAGATAATTTACTAGTGTATGTTAGGCTCTTAAAAGTGATTAACTTTTTAGTTTCCATGATTAATTTATTCTGCTGCTTCTTGTCTAAACAGATGCAAATGTGAGCTTGAGAGAAGTCAGCAAACATTGACTGCAGGAGATGTATCGTTCAGTGGCACTCCACAGAAAAGCTTTACTGCTCCTTTAACACCAGTTCAAAGTAATAATGGTAAATGATTCTTTTCTTCATCCAGCACAGATAGTCGACTGTCAGTTTTCTTGGAAGGTGGAGTATTTTAAACATTACACTTGTACTGGGTTGCTCAGTCCCTCTTACATAGGTTATTATAAGAGTGTCTAATTTGTAGCACCCTAGGTTTCAATTTTAAAAATTATTAGTGCAAATTGAACTCATCACCAATATTACATTTTTTCAATGCTACATTGATGGACATGGAATAGTAATAAAATATCCTTCAATAGACTGCAGCAATATTTTGAATGCCTTTTCCTGGTGTCAGCTCTTCCCTTCATGTAGTGGGGAACAAATTTCTTTCTCCATGTACCACAGGTACTTTAACTGAATTGCAGTCAACAGTTAAATGTGTTATTTCTTTAGAAAATTATTTTTTTCTTAGACTGCTCCTGTGCATGATAATCTACACAATTAATGCTCTCTATCCATTTCAAAGCATCACTGCTATCTTCAAATTAGTGACATCAAATAGATATAAAACATTTCAATGAACTAGAAAAACGAAAGAAAATTTCCTTAAGTGGAGAACAGTTCTGTAGCCAGACACCCTTGTGCTTTCTATGCTGAAAAACTTTGGTATGTTCAATATTATACATGTTATTTACCTCTTTCAGCGCTGTGAACAAATGTTCTGTGAGTTTGGCATCTCAGTCTTACTCCAGTGGGAAATCTGAAATTATCTCTTACACTCTTGTTCTTTTCACTTTCTTTATGCATATCTGAAAAGGGGTGCAGTTACTGGCAGTGTCAAGCATGGCACTCCTGAAATAGGGATAAGATTAAAATCATTTAAATAACTTTATTTAAAATTGTATTCCTGGGGAGATACTATCCTTTGAAAGCTGGAGTCTTAAATTCATTAAGGTCATTGAATCCTAGAATATTTCAAGTTGGAAGGGACCCATAAGGGTAAAAAAACCTGGCTGGATTGGGTGAAAAACTGGTCAGACTAAGGTAGATTATGAAGAAGTATTCATGTCTTTGTAGGTGCCAAGTTTGACGAACTAGAAGAAAAGTACAAGAAAATAGTACAAGAAAATAAAGAGCTAGAATTACAGCTGAGAACCATCCAGCATAAGGTAAGTATCTCTTAGGAATGGTTTCTGTGATGTCTAAAAAAGTAACCACCAGGTGAACTTGGAAAATGAAGTGGAAAACTAGTGAAATATAGTCTACAGCACATAAAATATGATTTCAAAAGAAAAAGAGAGAGAATCAATGTGTGTACTGCCATTCAGAAGTAATCTTGGAGAATTCAGAAAAGCTAGCCTCTTTGAATAACAAGGGAAAGAAGGACATTAAAAATGAGAACACATCCTTCAGAAACTGGAAGTCTCCTGCAAGCGAGGACAAGATAAAACAATGTCAGTTCTGCCAAGTTAAATACGACAGGATAATAAAATAGCCTTGAAAAAGATTGTGAGAAATAATTCACACCTAGAAAATAGAAACCCATAAATCTTTCAAATATATAAGAAGAAGGAGCAGTATTAGCTAATCTCTGAGAGCAAGATGAATAAGATGTGAAAGCCCTCAAGGAAAAAGCCATTGCAGAAAATGTGAAATAATTTTTTATTTAGTACTTACTATGTAAATGTTTAAAAACTTTTCTATACCAGAGCCTTTTTTCATTGAGGTGGAATCTGTGGCACAGCCTCAAACTGAAAAGTCAGAAGTAGTCTTAAATTAGGTTGATAAAATGAATAGTAATAAAAAAATCACCAGATACAGAGAATATTTGCCCATTAATTGATAGGGCACTGCAGTGTGGGACTGTTGAATCACTGTGATGTGCAGTGTTGCCTCATTCTTCTCTTGACACTGGAAGGGGACAAGGATGAAGGCATTTAGGGGAAAAAAAACCTGCTTACAGTGCTGATTCCTGGAAATACAGTTTAGTCAGGCCAACATTTTGTCCTGGGCAAATTGTTAGAAACATGACCCAGTATGTTTATTGAAGCATGTGTAGGTGTATGGAGAAAAGGTCAACCATTCTTTGATAAAGGCAAATCACGCCTCATATTTTCAAACCTTTTGGGTTTTTTATTTTTAAGAATAAATCAGAGAATGTGTAAGGTAAGTGTGACTCGGTGTAATATTGTTGGATATCCACAAAACACTGATGAAAGGAAAAAGATTGATAAGGAGAGTTATTGCAAATTTAAAGGAAAAGATTGAGTCCAGTGGCAATAAATGGTCCATTTTTACTGGGTAACGGTCAACAGAAGAGCCTGAAAAAGCTTGGTAAAGACACCTGTGCTAAGCAGCATATTGATTAGTGTTCTGAAAAAGAGTTGAATAGTATGGTTGAAGACCATACAGTATTTTCCACCACTAAATAATTGCAATAATTAGGATGATGAGTAAAATTCAGCTTAAAAAAATTAGCAAAGTAATACATCAGGAAAACATAATTTGAGAAAGGAATACCTGATACATTCAGAATCTAACACTATGATTCCAGGAAGCATTTGGTAGTCACTGGGGCTAGTTCTGGATTCAAACTTTTGTCTCGGAAACTGTAAACTTAAATAGCATATGGGGGAAATGGTATATGAGGGAAATTATTACTGTATGCATGGTTGGGTTTCTTTGCCCTTTGTCTGTTAACAAGTTACTTTACAGTATTGGACACAGCATTCTGGACAATATAACACAGATTTCTGGTGTTGGCGTGGCTGTTCCTGGATAACAGCATATTCTCTGGTTTGACTGGGAAGTCACACTGGGTATTACATGGTTTAGGGATTTAGTTTAAGAAAAAAAAATTCAAATGAGCTGCATTTCAAAATCCAGTTAAAAATACAATAGGGGCTTTACTGTTTGAGGTTTTGTTTGTTTGGGCTTTTTTTCACTTAATAAGGAGGAAAAAAATCTACTGCTTTGGCTCTGTGTAATTTTTCCATGGGAAAACATTGAAAGCTTGTACCTGGCAGATTTTATGATACCAATTTTGGGGTACTCTGTTTATAAGTTCAAATAATTAAATCTCTTGAATTTAGTTGTGCTTCTCCAGTAGAACTAAATGTTGGTCAAATATCAGATATGTTAGTCTAGACTTCTTTTTTTTTTTTTTTTGCAACTTATGTGTCTTCACTTGCCTACAAAAATGTAGGCTTTAATTTTGAAAAATGTAGGCCTTAAATGATGGAATCTCTCTTGAAAAAGACAAAAATTTATATATGTTACTTATAAAGATACACAGATCAATCTACTTTTTTGATATCCTGGTTTGTATTTATAAGTATCAGCTATGCTTGGATACTTGGGCTAAAGTTATTTAATTTACATAACATAAAAAATAATTACATACATGTATCAGTACTTTGCACTGGTGGGTGCTGTGATCCTCTAACAATGTGAAATGATGGTGACCTATTAACTACTTAATATTAAATTAGTTATTTTGTTATATGTTGGATGAGGAACTAGGTAAAGGTACATTCTTTTCTTTTTTTGGACACAGAAAATAAACCAGCCTCATTCTCAAAGCTCTTTGAGTCACAGAGAGATTGCTCGCCATCAGGCTTCCTCATCTGTGTTTTCATGGCAACAGGAAAATACACCAGCTAGAAACCAAGAAACACCTGCAAGGGGAAGTTCTGCAGCATCCTCTTTTCCATGGGACAAAGAAACAAATTCAAGTATTATATCAGAGAAGAGCGACTTTGACAACAGCTTTGCTGAGAATTGTAATTCTTCCCTCATGATCCAGCTAAGAGCACAGAACCAAGGTATCTGATGCATTTCTTTAAGACCTAGAGGCAGTCTCCTGTATGGTTTCATGAAGCTGGCGTGCAAGGTATTGAAATCAGTGCTTCAGCAGGGAAAAGAGAAAGATACTTGT
This sequence comes from Machaerirhynchus nigripectus, assembly GCA_013397975.1. Taxonomy (NCBI): domain Eukaryota; kingdom Metazoa; phylum Chordata; class Aves; order Passeriformes; family Dicruridae; genus Machaerirhynchus; species Machaerirhynchus nigripectus. Next base: position 291,696 of record VZRQ01004639.1, on the reverse strand, counting down.
TGTTGCCTGTGGCAGCTGCTGCTGTTGGCTGCTGGTGCATTTTCGGTGATCAGCCAGTACACAGAGATTACCTACAAGCTGTGGTGTCTTTTACATAATGAGAGAGGTAGGAGGGAACAATTTGTATTTTTGGGAGGAGTAGGAGACATAATCTAAAAGGAAAAATGCTCTTCTCTATTAATCCCATTGCTCATGGCACAAACTTCCTAAAGCAGCTAAAAAAAATCTTCAGGATTTTATTGCATCTCACTGTTAAATTCAATTATATTGTTTTCTTATTTTTCTGTATTATTGATACTTTTGGCTGAGCAATAACTGTCTTAAAAATTTGACGATTGAACATGCTTAATGCATAACTGAGTTGGTCCATAATGGGTGCTACTGGAAGCACAATATGAAGTATGCTGCAAAAAGTACAATCAAAACCCAAGGTATGGTTTTGTATTGCACATACTGGCATGAAGAAATACTCATTCCTGATACCTGATAGTTGTAAGAGAGGAAATAGTTAGTTTGTTGTGGCTTTGTTGAGCATTCACTTGAGCCTGCTATTTGTACTCTTTGGACAGTTTTTCTACTGTCACAAGTCCCTGTACTCTCCAAACTCTTCATTCAAATACCTCAAGTACAGTTTCAGTTTTGATGGCTTTTTCAACTTGGAAGCCAGACAAATTCAGAATCAGGAAGACAAGGCTTCTTTTAACAAAAAAAACCCAAAAACAAACCAAAACCAGATAATAGCAATTCTGGATAATGCTCCATGTAGCTGACTTATGCTTTCTACAATGAATTGTGTTGTGGTTTTTGGAAGATAAACTCTTACTGATGCATACTGTGAGAATATTATTTGGTTTAGTTTTATATGTATGCAGTTTTGAGACGGGAACAAAAATTAAAATATGAATTGGGTACAGATACCAAATAGTTGAAAAGTCTCTTGGAAGCACAGTTGCCCCAGGCAAATGCTTGTAGTGGATATACTTACAAAAAGAAAAAAAAAATAATAGGTATTTCAAGCAACATGTTTCTGCATGTTTAAAAACAGTAACAAAACCTAACAAAAATAAACCAGCAGAGGAACAAATAGTGTTTGCCTTTACAGCATTTGTTCCTGGGCTCTCATGATTCTGTGTTCTTTCTCATGAGGTAGGAATTATTGATTTAGAGTCAACTGTCTTTCAGCCTTGATAGTTTTAATCATCAATGTCATAATAGAAGACAGTTAAAACTTGTTTTAACTTGCTGAAGATTTTACAGGGTGTCTGCCTATGTCAGGAAATTGGGTTGTTATCAAACATATTAAATACTTGGAAGTTTGTTGGAAGAGGTACCTTCCAAAGCAGAAAGTATCCTTAATCTTTACTGTTTTTTAAATTCAGAACTAAATTCCATTATTAAAGACCTAGAACAGCAGCTGCAAGCTCAAGAAAAAATGAAGAGGTCCTTTATGAATAAACATCAAGAGACTGAACTGGAGCTGGACAGATTGAAGTTGGAATTAACAGAGAAGGATAAAATTCTGAACAAAACCAGAGATAAACTGACTCAAACAAGTACACAGCTTGATCAGGCTACCACACAGGTAAAATGTTGCCTCACACATCTTCTGACTGTCCTTACACTGCACTGCCAGTATTCCTGTGTGTCAGTTTTCAGCCATTTTAGTAAGAACCAAGGTTCTCAGACTAAGTTTCTTGAGAGTTTACTGAGGATCAAGTTTTGAGAAGTATGTGCTAGTTTGATATGTATTATGTGTGAAAACATTAATACATGTAAGGAGTTGCCCATTTTCTGGAAGGTTCTTACACCACTTGAAGAAATAATTTTCATACTCGGGTAAGATTGACTCAAATTCTGAAAAGTATTTACTGATCAAGTTGCATAGAGAAACAATGACATCTGGTGGCAAGTTCTGACCTGAAAAAGATTGTAGTGCATCTTTGGCTGAAAATCAGAATCTGTTGCTTATACTACAGGATTTTGTGGGGGCATAGTCCTTGTATTGTAAATTGCTCATTTTAAATAAAGTCTAGGTAAAAATGCAATGCAAGATTAAGAATATACGCACTTTCTAAATGGGATTTCACAGCCTAATCCTAAGGAGTTTGAATTCATAGTAAAAATCAATAGAATAGTACAATTTGCTTAGTCAAGAATTTACAGAGTGTATGTAAATACATATAAAAATCTGAAGTGGTTCTGATTTTTGTTCATAATCATGCAAAGAAGGAGAATGTCAGTGCTTAAAATAATTCAAACTGCAGAAGGTAACAAGTAACTCTTTTCCTTGATTAATCAAGTTGCATTACCTTCCTAAAATCCTTTTTCACAACACTGAACAAATTTGAAATTGGTTTACAGATGTCATAATTTCTTGAATCTTCATATTTTCATCTATCTTTTTAACTTTTTCTCCGTACTAGTTTGATCCATCTACAGGATAGGGAAAAAGATGTTTCTGTGTGTATCTTCTCTGGGTATAATAGTTATCCATGTTTGTCACCAAGTTTCTGCATGCTACTTAAGTATATTGGTAAGCTGCTGTTTCCCACAACTCCTGTATTGGTCCTTAAAAAATAAACCATTTCATGTAAACCTTGACCACTCTGCCTTCTCAGAGAGACAGCAACATTTGCCTATTGGTAACTCTGTGAGGAACTAGTTTAGGGGAAGTCTTAGCTGGGAAAGGGAAAATCGAACTCCTGACATAGTCCCTAAAGGCACCGTCATCATGGTGAGTTTGTGGGAAGGCAGCTGACCCAATCTGACAGCTCAATTTCTCTGAAAAGGGCTTTATTTAAATTTATTTGAGTCCACAAATGATTTGATTCAACTTCCTAAAAGATTAGGGTATTATGTATTTAATTTTCCCTTGTTTAGGGTGTTATGTATTTAATTTTCCCTTGTTAATTTTCTATGGGTTTAAGAGAGTGGAATTGTTTTCTAAGGAATCAGAGGGGCTTAAAAGCAGCCCAAGGGAAGGGGCAAGGTTGTGTGTCTAGAAACATTCCTGGGGAAGGACGAGGAGTGGTACTTGCCACCATTGGAACTGAGGTGCAGCCCATCCTTAAGGTGCAGTGCATCTTGCCCTAGAAGCTTCCTTTGGCCCTGCCAGCTGAAGGTGATTCCTTTCTCTTCTGTTTCTTCTTTCTCGCACTGGAATTAATTCTCTGCCTGCCCACCCTGGTCTTTGAAAGTAGAACTGCACTGAGATTTTGGATTTTAGTTCTTGCCTTATAGCCTGGATTTAATCCTGGCACCCCATCTTGTACACTCCTCTGTCACTGGTGCTATTCACAGACCTCAACCACAGCATCTCTGTGTTATCAAGTATTTTCACTCCTTGTGAGATCTGCAGTTTCTCTGCAGTCAAGTTTCCATGTGATCTTACAGGAGTTCACGATCCCTGCAGTCTCTGCCTAATAACCTGACATCCCAATACAACTATCTGCTTCTTATTTTCTTATTTCTACTGTTTCATTAACTCAATAAATAGCTCTTGTTGCTCTTCACCCATTGCCATTTTTCTTACTCTCTGGGAAAAAGAAAGTACATATTTTGCATTAACAGATTTGGTCTGGAATAAAAATTGCATTTTTTTGTTCAGGAAGTTAGGTAGACAATGCTTCACTCTCTTGGGTGACACAATATTGACATAATCAATGGAGTTAAATAACAATGTGGAGGTGAACCTAGAACATAGCCTGGTGATTTTTTTTTTAATTAAAGTTTAAATTGTAAAAGACACTCTGTTGTAATAAATTAAGATAGTTGCTTCTTTTTTCTTTCCAAATCAACGTGCTGAATCACTCTGAAATTCAGTGGGATATCCATTTAGTTTCAGTCTAAATGTGTAGTTGCTTAGCAGTTAGCAGTCATTATTTAGTTGGTAGCAACCTGAGGTGCTGAAAATACAATTTATTCTTAGTGCCAGATGTAGCATATTTCTGCAGACTGTCAAAGACACTGATTTTCGTATTATATTATCTAAATATATATAAAGACGTATTATATATTATCTAAAGATGTTTTTATTGTGTGTTTATACACTCATGTATACACATCTAATACATACATATAAAAGTGTATATAATCTTTCTATATATACACACGTTTTCTCAGTAACATAAGGAAGAATGAGTTTTGATGAGTTTTGTACTTTGGATTGCTAAGAATTTATATGGTACCAGCTAAAGTTACTTTGGTTATATGAATGCTAGAACAATTGTAGTAGCTGAAAGCAGTGGTTTTTTTATATGAGTGCTTACACATTTAAATGAAACACTGCTTGCACCTTTAACTCTTGTGATTGATAACTAAATTATTACAGGTCCAAATGTTGGAGCAAAAGGTGAAGCGATTGTCAGAAGAACTGAAATGCCAAAGACAAAATGCTGAGAGCGCTCGTCAGTCTTTGGAACTGAAAATAAAGGCAAAGGAAAAAGAATACCAACAGGTAAGACAAGGAGAACTTCTTAACTTTGACTTGCTGAGGAGATAAAATCACTTGGCTTATTTTGTGTATCTACTTTTCTGTTAATTGCAATCACATTTGACAGAGAGGTAAAAGTTGCAAAGGTAATTGAAAAAATGGAAAACAAACATCATAATAGAGGGGAGAGGCTGTTGGAGAGGTGCAGGATTCTGTTAATATTCACTGGACAATAGAGAACATGTTTGAGAGATGGAATGAGATGCAAATCCATGAGAAACTAGGCTTCATTTTTCATAGAATTATGAATATGTGAGCTCAAACTTAGTAACCAACTCAGTTATTTCTGTGGAATCTGAGTTAATTTTTCATGCGTTTCACATGGAAAAAAATAATTTCTTTAGGATTATAGCTCTATTATTCTAATTTTGGTTCGTGCTCAGAAGATGTTAATACAGTCAATTAGCATAAGTATCTTTCATTTCCTTCATGCCAGCTCTTGCAGAGAGAAAAAGTGTAGCTCTATCCCAGGAACATTTCTGGAACGAAGTTATATTTAGTATTTACAGCATTAATACTGATTTGGATTAGGGCTAAACTCTTTGTATTTTTCTTTTTAAGCTTACTAATGTAATCAGCGTGAGAAAATCCAAGACATAGATTTGGAAGTGATAGTGCCATTTCAGATGGGCATTTTAAGTTCGCTTTAGGGATTGAATAAGGGCATTGCCCTGAAGAAGACTGCTTGTTGTGTCAAATGTTTAACCTGGAACCTTTTCTCTAATGTATGTCCAGATAAAATAATTGGCAGAGGAGTTCTGCAGGAGTAGCCAATAAACAGTGCTGCTACCAGCACTCTTGAGTGAAAAAGTGATTGTACGAAGTCTGTTAGTCTAGATGCTACCTCAGGATCTCAATTTGATACTGAACCTTGTCTAGAAGTGGTAAATTGGTAATATCTTTTTATCTGAATGGTTGTAGCATCACTGTATTAATCAAAAGATGGGTTGAAGGCCCATAAACCTTCTGTCCTGGTTTTTTCCTTTTTTTTAGTTAGCTAAAAAAAGGCCTTCATAAGACTAATATGTAAGTCTACATACTGCCATTCTAAGTTGTTCAGCAAGGCCATTAATTGAGAAGAACTCTCTTTTTTTCTGCAATTTTAGGATCTGTGAGCTCTTACAGGTTCTTAGAAAGTTTGTTTAATGTTCATTTATTTGTAATGTTAGTATGTCAAGTCCAATTTAAAGGCTCTGTATTATATCTTCTTGCAACAAAATTTGTGCAATACTGCTGAAAAAAATCAGCCTTATAGTGTGGTAAGTAATAACAGAGATGAACTTGTCCACTTGTAGTGTAGTGTAGTTCTTATATGAAACTTACCTTTAATATGAAAAGGCTTAATACTATTACTTTCACTGGTTTTAGATAATTTTTTTTCAGTTTCTGTGACAGGAATGTTGCAGTATTTAAGTTCTTAAGCAGATGACGTAAATTGAGTTACTGTTATTTTTGCCTATGTGGCATTGACCTTATGAATCAAAGATGGGTTTAAACTGTTGTTTGCTGTGTAAGACAAGTGTCCCTGAGCAGGCAGTACCTGCTGATGAAAATCAGTTGTTATTTCTACAGCAACCAAAACACAGATTTGTTGTGGTCATGTATTTATTTCTTTGCTTCTCTGCCACTGTTTTCTAGGAACTCTCTTGTCAGCAGCGTTCCTTGCAAACACTGGATCAGCAGTGCAACCAGATAAGAAGCAAACTGAATCAGGAGCTACAGCAAGCCAAAAATGACTTCAACGTTCTGCAGGCAGAATTTGACAAAGTAGGCTTCTCTTTTAGAATTAAAGTGGTATTTAGTTGTCTCAGCAGTACTGCCTTCATTTAATTATACACAAAGCAAAAAAAAAGAATTAATGTGGTGTCTTGTATTAATGTTTTTATGGTATGGTGCATATTAGATGTTTTGTATTTACCATTTCTTAGTGAAATAATATGTATTTAAATGTGAATTATAGGCTTTTAAAAGTTTGTGTCTAGTCCACTTCTCACAGGGAAGGAGATGTAAATGCAGACATTGCAGGTAAAATAAATCTGAATGGGAATCGGCTAAGGCTGATCACAAGACACTTTATGTAAAAAAAAAACAAAAAAAAACCATGCGGAACTGTAGTTTGATGATAGAGCTGCTGAACAGCAGGTTGTTGCCCTTTGGAAAAACAGTCCTATTTTCATATACCCTGGCCATGCACTCCTCATGTGATCCTGGAGAGACCTGATAGAGTAGATAAAAGAGCAAAGGAAGTCTTACATTTAAATTAGTGTATGTTAATTATACAAGGCTAAGTGGCTATTAGTTAACACCCTGAACTGGTTCTCCATAAAATCAGATGAGTGTCAGGGCTTGTGTAAGAAAGAACATTGGTATGAAGGAGGTCTTCCAGGGCTTTGGCAGCAGCTAGCTATTAGAACACATTAGTTGTCACAAACTCCCAACTCTAAGTAAGTTAGAAAGCAGCACAAGCCTCAGGAGTGGGTGACCAGAAAAGAAGAAAGTTTAAAAGCCTGAAAAAACCCTTGAGAGCATCTCTCAAGCAGCAGAGCTGACTGAATTTCCAAATAGAGCTACAAGTTCTTGAAAGTTATATTGAGAAGCCCCATTTGCAGGCAGCCTGAGCTGAAACATCATTTCTAAAACTGCCAACAGCTTTCTTGCAGGCTTGTTTTATTTTAGAAATATAGCTGTGGGACTACATTCAGTCAAATGTTTTTACTGGCGGCTTCTTTATTATACAAGTATTCTTTTGTATATGCCTAATGAAAAATTGATTTAATTGAGAGGACAATAAGTACCTTTTACTTCCTTCTCAAAGAAAGGTAATTTATTACTTAATGACCTTGGAACAGACTTTGTTTTTGATCTACTAGTGGCGTTTCCTTTTTTTTTAATCTGGAGCATTTTAGGACTGTTTTGACAGAGCTAAAGCCTGGTCATTTTGTATAAAATCTGTGTCAACAGAGCAGTGAGTGCAGTTATGATCCAAACTTTCTGATTCACATAGTTCAGCAAGAAGGCAATTGTATTCCAATCTCATTTGTATCCTACAGATATCATTGTGGTGCTATAGCTGCAAGTTAGATGAATTAATCTGATTTCTGACAGTCTAGAAATGAGGTATTTTACAGACATCCCATCTTTTTGGTTGGGCAAAGAAGTGGAAAGGCAATAAGCAGCTTTTCTCTAAACAACAGTAAAGCAACCCTTGGGTTCATGGTGGGATAAAATACTGTAGTTTCATTTTGTAGTAGAATGTTGAGTTCAAGAATAGGAGTTTAAAGAAAGAAGGTGTCTGTGCCTGTGATTACAATGTTGGTTTTCCAGGTAACGGCAGTGAAACAACGCTTGGAACATGACACCAGTGATCTCACCCAGAACCTGTGCAGAGCAGAGCAGGCTCTATCAGCAGCCCAAGCTAAGGAAGCTGATCTGACAAGAAGCTTTGAGGTGAGCAATGCTGAGGAGTATTTGGCAGAATTAATACCATAAATCAGCAATTTGTAAACACTTAATACTGTAGAACATTTGCTCACAGTTGTGTTTTTCCCCATAAGCAATCTTTAAACACTTTTGTGGACTATCTTAGTAACTCATCCTAGTTGTAACACAAAATGAGTCCTTCCCTAACATCACAGAAATTAGTGCAGTTTCTGGAACTGGCTGTGTGGTTAGGATTCATTGCTGTAATGCTGCTGATATGATTCTAGTTCATGTTGGACTTCTTTTTTAAAAAAATAGATTGTTTCAAGAGACTCTTGCTTTTGGTTCTAAATAAAAATAGAATAGTAGTAAAATGCTTGTTTGATTTTGAAAGTAAATTCTAGAATCATTGCTGCTTTGATTCATACTGCCAAACTCAGTGATTTTGTACAAATACTATATCGTCATAAAAAAATAAAATGCAACTTTCTTAGAATAAGACAGTCCAATACATATACAGTTTTGGAAAAACTTTCCCCCAGATGAAGGTAAATTTGGAGAATTTTCTGTGTGCTGCTCTACCACCTCATTCACACTTGCAGAAACCTTCTCACTTTAAAGTCTCCTCTGTGTTCTCAGTTACATTGTTTTGCTTTGGTGGCAACCAGAGCAGCTACACTTGAAATTGTAACAGTTTTGCCTCTAGAGACCTTTCAATGCAAATTTCATCCTTCATTTGGAGAATCAGGAGTAAGTAGGAAATACAGCTGGATACATATGTAATCCATGCCACAGTTTGGTTTTGTTAAACACTCTGCTAGTTGTCATCAGCAGATATGAAATAATCTGGTGTAGTCTCTGCCAAAAAATTACCTTCAAAATTCCCTGCAAAAATCTAAAGGAAAATAATGGGTTTTGTTCAGATCATCACAAACATTTGTATGGGTTTAGTATACTGTGAAAATTTAGGTAGATTCTTGCTGGTAGATTGCAATGTCTGAGAACATTCCTAGCTATTGGAATGTGACTACTGTTAGAACAGCACTTTGCATGGCTTTGGCCCAGCTGACTGGCTCTCTCTCATGTATTGACTTGTGGAGCAAGTCCAGAGGAGCCCGCCAATCAGAGATGATGGGAGTGATGGAGCACCTCTCATATGAGGAAAGGCTGAGAGAATTGGGTTTGTTCAGCCTGGAGAAAAGACTTTGGGGTGCCCTAACTGTGGCCTTTCAGTACCTGAAGGGAACCTACAAGAAAGATGGAGGGAGACTATTTACAAGGGCCTGGAGTCATAGGACAAGGGGGAATAGGCTCAAGCTGACAGAGGGTAGATTTAGATTAGATACTAGGAAAACATTCTACTCCTAGTCTAGCAAGGGATATTCCTGCCCATGGCAGGGAGGTTGGAACTACATGACCTTTAAAGTCCCTTCCAACCCCATGTATGATTCTATGAATATTGGGAATGTTTGCACCAAATCAAAATAAATGGACCATTCAGCCATTTTAATTCCTTAAACCTGTTTGTTTTTCTTTCCTTACGTCACCCTAAGTTTTCTAATGAACAGGCTAGTTTAATTCATGTGCTTGTATTGCATCTGTGCATGCAGCTTTGAATGCAAGGGATTTAGATACTTGGACTTCTTTGAAAATTTATGAAGATTGCTGGAAAACTTATTCATTGGAATTTACATGTGACTGGATTTATTTTTTTTAAACTGGGGGTAGGGAAGGCTGTGAGTAGAAGGGAAGGCAACTGTTAGCAGCAGTGACAATTTTAATCATGTTCTGATGGTGATTTATTTATGTTGTTGCAAAAACAACCCTGCCATGCCAGAAAGCTTTTAGTTTTTTTCATTCAGACCTTTCCATTTCTTGAGCTTAGCTTTTGTGAATCGATGCCCATCTGCTAGTACTAAATGGATGAGTAATTGACGGTCTGTTTCCATTCGGGCCATGCCAGTTCCATACCATCTGTTGTCCAGAATGCAGGAGTTTGGAGAACAAGGATGAGTTTCCTTAAAAGAACTTCTGTTTGGTTTCCTGGGTGCAATGTAGTTACACGTTTTATTTTTTTTTTTGGTGGTGGTGATAGCATGTTTTGTTTGCTTGTTTGAGGTTTTTTTTAAATCAATTTGTTTGAAAGAAAATGCTGTTAATTGCAAAGAAACTGTCTGAAAGTGTAATCACTTCTAAATAAAATTTGACCAGTGTTGCCATGTTGATGATGTTCAGTGCAAAGAGAACTTGTCTCTACATGAGATGACAGGTGAAATCTGATCTACATATTTCATGTTAATTTTGATGCCATTGCAGGGATTTGTTTACTGAGCTGCTTTAGAAAAGTAGCCTAACTTCATCAGCTCAGATTTTGTAGAATCTGTCCTGTCCTATCTCTATCTGTGAGGTCATGTGGAGCTGTTTGTTCTGTGCCAACAAGAAGCACGCTGTGACTACATCAACTGGCAGCATCTCTCAGATGCTGTCAATTTGTTAAGTATAAAAAGTTCATCTTATGTTTCCAAGCAGTGCTTAGGAACCCAGACATAGCTGCCCAAAGTCTTAACAGGATCTAATGGAATATCTTTACTTTGATTTAAATGAACTGAGTCCTTTGATCTCCTTATCAATTTACATGAAAGATGGTCTTACTTGGTTTTGGTTTAGGAAGTGAAGCAGGAGAAAAATCTTCTCAACTGTCAACTTGAAAAGAAATTGCAAGAGATCCACCAGCTTGAAGAAGAACTTAATATGATCAAGCAATCTCTAAAGAAAAGCCAGAATTTTGCAGAAGAAATGAAAAGTGAGTCATGACTTTAAATTTACAAAACTCTTTCTGTGTGTTTCCGGCATTGCTGTAAGTTTCATTGTGAATTAAGTAAAATGTTTCTGCTGGGGGACATGATTAGTGTTTTTTAACAACATTGAGTTTGTTGTCAGTAAAAAGGAGGTTTTTGTCTATGAATATGTGCAGTTCCTGAAGATATGCTGTTTTGAAAACAATCAAAGTGTACTGAACTTACCAGCAAATTTGTTTTCATAGAATCTATTTAAAATAGAAAACTTCTGTTTTGCAATTCCTCTATGGCAAACTGACTGTATGTAGTGCCTGCTAGCCTAAAGTAATATAAACATCCTTCATCCAGTGATATAACTTAAGAGGAATGCTTTGCAGTGGAATGAAAATTGAAAATAGTAAAAATAAGTAGTAACACCTCATCTAGAAAGTTATCAGTAGGCTTGCCAGTATTGACTAACAAAGATTTGATGGTATTTTCTTCTACAGATAAGAATGCTGTTCAGGAAGTGGAGCTGAAGTTACTGGAGGAGAAGTTTAAAAGGCAAGAGAGCTCACTTTCACTGGAGAACCTGAAAATTGCTTTAGCTGACATGGAAAAGCAACAAGAGTGTACCCGAGATCTCCTCAAGGAAAAAGATAATCATATTAAAGAACAAGACTGTAAAATAAGTAAGATGGAGGGAGAATCAGAAGCTTTGCAGAGACTCCTTGGATTAAAGCAGAGAGAATGTGAAGAATTGCAAAAAGATGCTGCTGTTTTTTCTCAATGGAAAAATGAAACTGATCATTTTATAAATAAACTTAAGTCTGAAAGAGAAGGTATGCTGGCTCATATTAATGACTTGGAGAGTTCCCTTCAAAGTCAGCAAAGCAAAAATCATGAGCATAGTGAGAAACTTAGAATGATGCAAACTGAAAGTGACAGGAAATCCACAGAGATAAGAGAACTTAAAGGTATGCTGGAATGTAAAAGTGCAGAATTAGAAGAACAAAAAAAAGCTTTTGATGAACTTAAGCAGAAAGCAGAATGTTCTGATAAAAAGTACTGCAAAGAGATAGAAAATATGTCCTGTAAAGTATTGCAGCTTACCAACCAAGTTGCTGAAGTAGAAGAAAAGTTAAAATTGGCAGCAAGTCAAGGACTGCAAAAGGAGCAGTGCTATCATGACCTGCTTGGTGAATATGAAAAAATCTGTTGTCTTGTAAAAGCGAAAAATACTTCAGAAATGACAGAAGATGGAGAAATTAATTTACAAAGCAGCCAGGATAATATGCAACTTGCATGTTATAATATGCAAGTTTTATCTCCTTTAGATAATATGCAACTTGCAGCAACTAACTCCAACACTGAGGATCATGGATGTGCAAGAGCTCTTCTAGAAGTAGGAAAAACTAAGGATCTGGCCAATTTACAAAAGCAGATCTCTTTTCTTGAGAGTTCTTTAGCGGCTCAAAAGCAGCTGAATTCAAATCAGCAGCAGCAGTATGAAGAATTACTGCAAATAAAGAGTGAAACAGAACAAAGATTATTTGCAGTAGAACAGATGCACAAAAGCTTTGTGACAGAAACTGAGCACCACATCAGTAACTTGCAAGCAGATATTTCAGCACGTCAGGAATTAGTTGAAAAAACTCCAGCTATTCTGGAGGAAAAGGACATGCAACTGCAAACTCTGAATGAAAGATTAGAAAACCAACAAGCTGAACTTCAGGATTTAAAGATCAATAATAAATTGCTTGAGGATTCACTAAGACAGCTGAAGCTTATGTCTGAAACATGGGATTCAGAGAAGAAGGACATGTCTTCGATGATTTACTCATACAGTAAAAAAATTGGTGAACTTACTGAAGAAAATGCAGCCCTTAGGGATTTAAGCAGTGCTTTAAAGCAAGAACAAGTAACTTTACTGGAGACAAATAAAAATATTTATGATAGTTTAAAGGAAAGAGAAAAAAGAATTTCTGAAATGTCTGGAAAACATGAGGAGGAAAGACAGCGTATTGAATCAAGAACTGAAGAAATCAAAACAGAGCTTGAAGTTTTGCAGGCAAAGTATAAATCAGTAGAAGAGGAAAAGGGAAAAGTTATGAGCATTCTGAGAGAGCAGACAGTTGAATTTGAGGAAAAAAAAGCAAAATTGGAACATGAGAAACAGGTACTTAGTGAGAACAAAGATATCTTGCATAAACTAATAGCCTCAGAAGAAATTAAAAAAGGTTTGGTTCAAGAGCTTCAGCAACTGCAGTCAGAATTTTCCAACATCCAAAATGTGCCTTCTGTGGAGCTTGACTGTTTAAGTCAGGAACGGTTAAATGTCAGGACAACAGAAAATAAGATGCAAGAAAAATGTGGCCTTGTGTTTCAAGAAAAGGAGCAATTGGGGAAGGAACTACCAACAAAAAATGAACCTCTAATGTGCGATGTTAATTGTGAACAGAGACTCTGTTCGGAACAGTTGAGAAAGTCCATGGAAGAAAAGGACATTGAGCTGAATAAATACCAGGTTAAACTTGAGCTTCTTCAAATGGATTTTGAGGATAGTGAGCTCTCTCTAGAGAACTGCAGATTAGAAGTGATGCAACTGGAGACTGCTTTAAAAGGCATGGAAGCAGAACTTGAGAAAAGTATGAGAGAGAAAGAGAGACTGCAGCAAGAACTACTGTCTGTTAAAGAACTGAAAACTGCAGATTCTTCACTTACAGTATTCGAGGAAGATGGCCACTCACTGGAGTGTAGTTATGGTGACATTTCCCCGGATTGTGGCAAAAGAGGAATAGATGAAAGTCCCTCATCAGTGTTGCTGGCATCCTCTTTGCAGGTAACAATAAACCAACTGAGTGAGCTCGAGAAGATGTGTGAGAGGTTGCAGAGTGAGAACACTGCATTAGCCTCTGGATTCAAAGATGTAAAAACCAGTGGTACCACAGGTAGTAATAAAGAAGAGAAAGATAATGTAATGAATGCAGATAGCAATTTGAAAGCTGAGAAAGCTGTTCTTCCTGATGAACTTATGGATCAAAGTGATAACAGTGATCTGAAAATGTGTTCTGATAATAAGGAAATGTCCTTCAGACTTAAAGAATGCAGTACTTCTGACTACAAAGATTTAAAATTGTCCAGCAAAGAAGTTAAGATACACTTTACTGAAGTAAGAGAGAGACTTTTGACTTTCCAGAATGAACACCTAAAATTATATGAACAGCACTGCAGTATGAGCTCAAAGATTTGTGAGCTACAGTCTTGTATTGAAGTATTGAAGGCAGAAAATTCTTCATTGTCAACAAGTCTGAGCAGTGCTCATGCAGGTTCTGTGAGAGTGTCACTGTCTTCCAGCCAAGATGACATGCTGTCTAAACTGGATGACACTAAGGCCACAGATTCTTCCTCAGATCTTTCTGTAAATCCCTGTTTGATAGAAGTAAGTGAGGTGGTTGACTCTCGTAACAGTGGTACATGCAAATGGACAGAGGAAATGAATCAGCCAGACAGTTCTGTAGAAGTAATTTCAGAGGATGCAGCAGAAATTTTGGTTGAAAATTGTCATAATGATCACAATTTGGACTCTGTTAGAGAGCTCAGGAGTATTACTCCAAGAAAATCTAACCTTGAAAATAGAATTGAAGAACTGCAGATGCTCTGTCAGACATATGAGAAGGCCATCAAGGTGCTTGAAGATCAGTTTCATGTTCAAGAGAATATGAAAAATGAGGAAATACAAGAGCTGAAAGAAGTTATACTTTCTGAAAGGAGGGAAATAGCTCATCTCAAACAGCAAAATCTATCTGAAAAGGAAGAATGGCAGCAGAGGCTGAATAATGTGACTGTGGAGATGGAGTGCAAACTGGCAGCAGAAAGAAAACAAACTGAGAGTCTCTCTTTGGAGCTGGAAGCAGCACGACTCCAGCTACAGGTCCTTGATTTAAGTTCTCATTCGCTGCTGTGCACAGATACCGAAAATGTAAGTAATTGTTGTCATGCAAATGAGTTTTATGTAAACCCTTTGATATGTGGTCACCCAAATATATATTTTCCAACAAAATCTATTTAAAATTGTGCCCCACAGAACCACTACTACTTTTTGGACAAAGAAGAAAAATAATCCATACTCAAGCAGTAATCTTTGTCCCCTTAGCAATACTAATAATAGTTCACTTTGTCATGTAGACACCTATTTTCCCAAAATACGGAAGTATGTGGTATCTTTGCACATAGTCTTTCAGCAAATTTGTCTGAAATTTCTCCCTCAATATCTTTAAAGCCTTTTGGCCAAAGATGTGTGTATAAATTAAGTGTCAATTCTTTCTATAAGAAAGGAGACTGTGAGGTAGGGAGGGATGATATCTATCTATTTCGCTTAAGAGCAGGAGCTTTACTAGTTTAAGAAAACTTTTAAAGCTTACTTTGTTTTTTCTTATATGTATTCTTCCTCCTGCTTTTTTTTTAATTGATTGATTCTTATTCCTTGCAGAACATAGAACAAGAAAACAATAGTCCTTATAGGCTGGGAGTGCCTGGTGAAAACTCAGCTCTGAAAAACAATAATCTTAAAATAATCCCCATTGAGAAAATGGCTGCAGGAGATGCCTCTGTGTGTGAAAATGAAACTGAGACTGCTGAAGCAAGATTAATGGAAGATTACACTGAGAAAATGTCTGGAGAACATGAGTGTAGAAATATGTCAGAAAAAATAACCAGCCCCTCAGACCATGACAGTGCATTGTCATTTTCCAATAGTAGGGTTTTGAGCATTGGGTATTTCTGTGAAAATCAAATAACCACTGAAATGCATCAGGAAGAAGCAAAACAACACACAGCTGAAAATTTGAAGCTGATCTATGAGATAGAAAAAAACTCAAACCATGTTGATTTAAAGCAATTAAATTCAGAGATGAATTTCCAGGAGGCACAAATAACTTCAAATAGCTCAGCTTTTGCAGAACTGGAAGGAGCTACTGTAGCTGTTAAGGAAGAAAACTGTGACATAAAGGAAAAACACGAATCAGTTTCTGTCAATAAGCAGGAATTATCTCTTCAAGTAGTCGCATTAGAAAAAGAACCTGAGAACCTAAAGTCTGAGCTGGAGATATGTGAAGTTAGATTGTCTAATGAAGCAGACATGTTGGAAGATGTAGAAATGTTCAAGAGAGATTGTCAGGAACAATTTCATGCAGCTGAAAACGGATGGGGGAGTCCAAAATCTGAGCAAGTTAATATTGAGAACCATGCCTTGTTCATAGAGCATGACTTCAAAATGCTTCAGGCAAAATGTCAGCAATTAGAAAGGGAGAGGGAAGTTAACCTGAAAACTATTTCTAGCTTTCAAGAGCACCTTGTTTCAGTCACAGCTGAGAGAAACTATATTGGCCAAGAGCTGAGTATTTTGTCTGAAAGCAAAAAAGAGCTGGATCAGAAGTATCAAAAGCTACAAGAGCAATTAAAAGAGTTAGAGTTAACTAAGATAGGTTCTACTGAATTCATTAGAAGGTTAGAGGATGAAGTGAGGACACAAGCAAATCTGCTTGAGGCTGCAAAATCTGATGCAAATCAATTATCCAGTGAAAAAGACCATCTTCTTCAGAAGCTGCAAAGTTTAGGAAATGATGCTGTATCTTTCACCTTAGAAAAAGAAAAATTCCAGAATGAAGCAGCAGATTCAAAGAAAGAAAAAGAGCTGATTGCAAAAGAGTTGGAAACGACGCAGCATAAATTAAGTTCATCAGAAATGGAAAATTCAAAGCTTTCCAAATCTTTGGAAGGCTTGTTAATGGAAAAGGGAGAACTTGCTGCAAGACTCAGCGCAGCACAGACAGAAGCAGACCAATTGCGATGTGGAATTGAGAAGCTGAAAGTAAAAATTGAGTCTGATGAGAAGAAAAAACGTCACATTGCTGAAAAGCTGAGAGACAATGAACGGAAAGCTGACTCTCTCCAGGATAAAATAGAGAGGCTTGAAAGGGAATTGGACATGTCAGAGAAAAATCTAGAAGATAAAATTATTGAGTTGGAGTGTGCCAAGGCAGAGGCAGAAACATTAGCAATGGAGATGGAAGAGATGACTGAAAAGCTGAAATGTTCTAACTTACAAATTGATGTCCTTACCTCACAAAAAGAGTGTTTGGCTAAAGATTTAAAAGAAATGCAAGAAAGATTCCTTGAACTAGAGTCTTCGAATTTGACTACAGGAAAACAGTTGGAAGAAAAGGAGGAAGAAAAGATACAAATCAAGTATGAGTTTGAAAATACTATGGTATTGCTGAAATCTGAGCTCAAAGATATGAGTGAGAAATTAGAGTTTTCATGCAAGGAGGAAGCAGATGCTAGAGCAAAAGAGCAAGTCTTGATTAATCAGGTGGCTCGTCTTGAGCAAGATAAAATAGTGCTATTACAGGAATGTCAGGAAATAAAAAATGAAAACATCAAATTGGATCAAGCAAGGGAAGTACTTGTTCAAGAACTGATGGATTGTAAACACAAACTTGCTGAAAAGGTACAGGAAAATTGTGCTCTTGAAAAGCAGGTGAAAGAAACAGAAGCACTATCTTTGCAGCTGACACACGTGCAGCATGAACTTGAATGCTGGCACCAGGAAAAAGAGAGGCTGCAAAATTTGATTGCTGAGTTGAAGCTGAAGGAGCAACATTTTCCTGATGGTGAAACCTCTCCGGATATCCTGAATATTCTAAAAATGTCTTATAAGGACCTTGAGAAGGAACTGGAATCTACACTTTGTGAAAAGAACACTCTGTGTAAAAAGGTAATATCATTTCCATTATGGTAGTGTTCCCTTTGTAGGAGTGAGAATAAGTCCTCTGGGCTTACCACTTTCCATTTAATAAATTAAATGCTAAAATAATTTTAACCTCAGACTTTTGCAGGAAACATCCTATTTTAAAAATTACATTTTCCATACAATCATAAATTTTCATTGAAGTTACAGAGCTGGAAAGCAGGGCGTTGTTTTGCATGGGATGAATGAGAAGGCAGCTTGAAAGTAGACACAGACATTTAAGCAATCAAAAATGCAGGATAGTTTCCTCTTTCCTGGGGAAGAAGAGGAAGAACAAATTGGTATTGGGTGACTGAGTTTTTGTACCAAGAACAAATACTTTGGAAGCTCAAAAGAAAGTTAAAAAACAATAGTTCACTTGCCATGTGAAAACATCATTACCCTGTTATGACTCTTGCTTAAAACTTGACCAGCTATGGGAATAAAACAGCCCATCTTAAAAACTGTTTGTTGCATTTAAATAAATTCTTTGGAGGTCATGACACATGTATTAAGAATAATTCTGGAAAATTTAATTTCAGGTAAATGAACTGGCTGAGAGTCGAACTGAGCTGCAAGTCAAGCTAAATAATACAGAACAGAAGATTGCCAAATTACAGGAAGAAGGAAATAAGCTTGCTGAAGAAATGCAATGTCTTCAAGAACATTCAGAAAATAACAAAGTGAGTTACTCCATCTGCAGTATTTCTGTCTTCAAGGCCAGGTGCTTGAGTACAGTACATGTGTGGAGGCTGGTCAAGGGAGTCTGTGATAATGTACAGTATTAGTGGTTCTTGCTCCCAAATTTAAAAAAATCCAATATTCTTTTCTGAGATAAATGATTAGCTAATAGTTTTTTCCCCCTCTTCCTTCCATCCAGACTATGTTTTATTGGCATAAAGGCCACTGCTGGTTATCTAGACATTTTTCAGTGCTGAGAAATTCTCTACTGCAGGTTTCAATCATCAGACTGAGGAGGTCAGATAAGAAATAAACGATTTTTTGAAACTACTTTCAGTGTTTCAGTAGTGCTAAAGTAGTTCAGGACAAAGTCAAGGAAGAAACAATTTTAGAGCCTTTATTTTTGATTTGTTTGCATTTAAGTCTTAGAGGCTATTTTGTCATCTAGACAACTTTAGGTCTTAATTGTGAACAATATTATGTCTTTAAACCAGTTTATGTGGTCCTCTGACCTACTAACATTATTTAGAAAATTTTATAACAAGGGGGTTGTTTCTATTGTGGCGTTGATTTTGAGTGGGAAAACAGATTCCTGCGACTTTCAGAAATCCTAACTGGAAATACAGGCCAGCTGTGCCAAAAGTAGTTATGAAAGTGGATGAAAATGCTTAGAAAGTTTTGTCATCTTAAAGAAGGTGAGGAAAGTGACCCATAACCTCTCCAGTCACTCTCAGAGGGAACAACGTTTGGAGAGGTTAAGCTTTGATTTTGGGAGTGCTGCTTGATTTAACAGTGTTGGCAAACTTGCACTTGTTTTCTTTTAAGAAAACCTTCCTTTGCCTTCTGTCCTACCTTTTGTGTTCACATATTCTTTTCTTTGATTACAGTGTGTTTAGCCACTGTTAAATATCTTCTTCTTACCAAGTTGTTTTTGAAAATTCAAAGATGCTTCAGATTTAAACAGTTTAATGGGTCAACTCTTTCTCCATTGAAATAATACCAAATACCAAAGAATGTGATATTACTGTTCACAGA
Source organism: Machaerirhynchus nigripectus (assembly GCA_013397975.1). Lineage (NCBI taxonomy): Eukaryota > Metazoa > Chordata > Aves > Passeriformes > Dicruridae > Machaerirhynchus > Machaerirhynchus nigripectus. The sequence goes on along the minus strand of VZRQ01004639.1, from coordinate 272,501 downwards.
TTCAGCTGCAGCTAACAATGTCAGAAAAAAATGAACTGACCAGGAGTTTGGAGATGGTCCAGAATCAACTACAAGAAAAAGAAAGTGAAATTAAAAGAGAAATATCAGAATACAAAGGCAGACTACTTCAAGCAGAGAAAGAGTATCAGGATGCTCTGACAGAAGCGAACCGAAAGGTAAATCAGAAAATGGGAAGAGTAGTGCTGAGAGTTTTTAATTCAGTTCTATGTATTTTACAAAATTTTGCTGATCCTATTGCAAAAGAAATTATCTTTGCTAACAATATTTCCAAAATCTACATATACTTACCTTGGAACTTAGTAAGTGTTAAATTAACTTTTATCCATATAGCAAGCACTTAAAAGTAAATTTATCTCACAATTCAGTAAGCATTTAAACTATATAAAAATTCAATGGGACTATAACCTTGAAAAAGGGGAAGCCAACACGATGTTTAATCCAGGAAATTGTTGTTTTGGTAGGAATAGGGAAGAAAATTTAACCACTTCAGGATATAAGGACAAATTAGTTGGAAATATATTTGTCAGATATGCTATATGCAAAGACCTATTGATTTCTCTGCAGAAATATCTGTGAACTTTTACTTGAGGCCAGTAGAACACAGGCAAATCATTTACTATAATTGTTTCTTAAGAGCTAACATTCTTATTAATATAAAGTATATGTAAGAGAAAGTTATAATAAAATATAAGGATTTTCTTATGACAGACTCCTTAGAGACAGGATTCTAATATTCAAAGGGTATACTTGAGACAAATTGCCCTTTCAGTTTTAAGCTCCTTAAAACATGACTATTAAATTTGCTGTGGAATTCCTGTGGGTTTGTGATACGCTTAGGAACATCTTTAAAATACAACTCAGTGTCCTTTTTATTATCATAATAATTAGGCACGTTTTCATTCTCTAGAATGAAGTAGAAATTGAGGCCTGTCATGAGAAGATTAGTTCACTGGAGCACTTTGTCAGGTCTCAAAAATTGGAAATTGAGCATTTGAAGTCAAATAAAGAACAGCTAAACAATTCCCTTAAAGAAGCTAATCAAGCCTTAGGAGAGCTCCTAAAAACTAAGGTAAGAAAAACCCCTAAGAACGACCAAATGCATGAGATTCCAGACACTGTGTAGTAAAATAAACATAGGATTGGGAACCTGTGCTCCAGAACTTTGGCTTGACTTTGATGCAGCCTTTGTTATACTAAAGAGAACATAGAGCCTGGAGAAAACACTGTTACTAATGATTTACATTAGGAAAATTCTGTTCTGTGTGCCATGACTGAGATCACCTAGAATTGGTTTCTGTGACTGTAAACACAGCAGTCTATTGTCTACAGTCTCTACAGCTGAGCTAAAAACGTGGCTAGAGCTCACTCAAAGAGACTTTGCAGTGCCTCTATTTTCTGTTTGTGAATTACTTTGATAGTAAAATGTACCATGGTCTATCCTAGGCATTAGTCGTGATAGATTGCTCTTGATTCAGGTTTATCAGTTCCATTTTATATAGAATTCTCATTACAGGTATTAACTAGTGTAATTCTCTGACAGAATTGTTCTCAGTTATGCTGGAATATGAGCTCCACATACTGTGAGCTACTGGTAACTGGGAACAGTTCATGTTCTTAGTTTGCTTTCTACTAACACAGGTGAAGCTTCACTGTCCATATAACTGAATTTCTGTTCCAATAATCCCTGCTTTTTTTCTTGTTTTCTGGGTGGTTTTGGGATTTTTTTGGGTTTTTTTTTGGGTTGGGTTGGTTTCGTTTGGTTTTTGGGGGTTTTTTGGGGTTTTTTTTGGTCCTGCTTCAGTCTGTGATTGATTTCTGGCTCCAACTCTGTACTCCTACTTCAGGAATAAGTGTCTCTCCAAATGCACTCTTGAAGAAACACAGTCAATTCAATTTACTTGCAAGTAAACACTGAGTTATAATACACCCATGTTGCTCAACAGTTCTTTATTCTTAGGGCCCTCCAATGTGGGGTTAATATCTTTAATAAGAGCAGTCCTGTGGGATGTGTGCCGGTGACAGAAAACAGTGCCCATGTAGTGTGAATGTAGCAGAGAAGGGTCCTAGCTGTGCTCACTGTGTGGTATTTGCACACAGGTTGGTACCAGACCAGTGGGATGGTAAAAGTTTCAGGTTGGACATTGTGAAGAATTTCTTCACTGTAGGGAACAATGTTAAGCGTGGAAGGGGCTGCCCAGGGAAGTGATGGAGTCGCCATCCCTGGAAGGGTTCAAGAAACAACTCAGCGTGGCCCTTAGTGCTATGGATTAGTTGATATGGTGGTGTTCGGTCAAAGGTTGTTAGACTCAATGATCTTGAAGGTCTTTTCCAACTTTAATGATTCTATTATTCCATTTGACATTATAATGTTTAAAAGGAGGAATAATGTTTCTGGTGAAATAACTAAATTTCTTACTTTTTAGGCTGATAATAGTAACATTATAATTCAGCTGAAGAAGGAAAATGAATATGCCCACAGTGAAGTGCAGATGTGGATGAAATCCTGTAAGCAGCTGGAACAGGAAAAGGAAATGTTGCAGAAACAACTAGCTGAACATGATGAGCTGCTAAAGAAGGAAAATCTGACTATGGCAAAGCATAATAAAGAAGGTAACTGAATCTAGATTATCTTAAAGCTTTCTTAGTAGTGCATTAGTCTGTAAAACTTTCTTCTTCCCTAAAATGTCCACTTGCATATGCAGCTCTAGTACACAGCATGATTTTTAACTAGGATAAAAAATTAAAAGTGCAAATGTCAAACATTTTCAAAATCTAGCTAATCCTCTTTTCTCCTAAAGTTGTTGTCTCTTCTTCTCAGAAACAACACTAGGTTATGAATAAATATATTAAATATTACATTTTTGATGTTAAAAATGACTTAAGGAAGAACAGAGAACTTTTTCTTATTAAGTAAGGTTTGTGTGCAAGTGTTTTTATAATTTTCCAGCAAGCTTTTCCCTCTGATTCTCATGCTTTGTTCTTTATATTTTAGCTCATCTCATGAGATGCACTGTATTGCAAATGATACTTAAAGCAAATTAAGGGTGCAAAGTGAGTGTTCAGAAGTTACAAAATGAGAGGGAAAATGTTTCCCCATGCACTGGTCAAGGATTATTTTTGAAATTTGCATGTTTGTTCTCTATTTAGCAGGGACATTAGTATGTCAGTCATGTTACTGAATTTTGTTTCACAAACATTTTTTTAAAGTTACACTGTTACAGAACATGCATAATTAAAAGATGTGACCATTGCACTATAAATTCTTACATATGCATCTTTTTTTACATCAGTTATATGAATAATAATGTTTTTCCTTGAAAGATGCTGATGATGGTGCCATTACAGAAGAAATGAAGTTAAAATTGGAAGAATTACAGGAATCTACAGAAGTGAAGACCAGAGAAGCAAATGAGAACTTGGAGAAATACTGCTCTCTAATTGTTAAATATCATAAACTAGAGGAAGCAAATGAGATGCTAAAAACACAAGTCAGTTTGCTGAGTACTCAGCTGAAACAGGGAACGAGTGATGCTGTCAGCATTCCTTTGCTGAATTCAGATAAGTCATTAACAGTGAGCAAACAGTCTGTCAGAGAGAGAAGGTCAGATGGAGACACCACTAAGCTTTCAAGTAAAAGGCAGAGATGTGAAGACGGCAGAAAAGACAATGGAGAACCAAGATCTCCTGCTCCTGAGACTTCATCGAAAAAGAAAAGGAAGTGTGGTCTCTCTCAAAATCTACAGGGTTGGGAGAACACTGACTGTGAGGTGGATGGGCTTCCAGAAATAGTGCAAAAAGGTATTTATGTGTCTTGTAAAGGCAAATGTTTTCTGAGCGCAACAGGTGTGCTTTTCTCCTTTTTCATTCTGGTGAGTTGGTGATTATGCAAACATTTTTTGTGACAGTGATGGAAGGTGAAAGTAGTCAATGAGAGATGTGACAGTGGATGGCAAGTTAGCTTTTGTGGAGCTCTGGTGTTAGACCAGCAGAACGCATTTCTGTTGGATTAATAAGTCCCATTCTGCTAAGAGTTAAATGGTTGTGGCAGTCTCCTGTGCTCTCCTCACCTCACTCACAGGTGTAGTGTGCAGTGAGGCTACTGGACACCAGAAACTGGGGAGGAGTGGTGTCTGGAGAGAAGCCCAGGTGTGTTCCCCAAGCGTTTGCTTATTTTTGTGCTTTTATTTCTTTCAACACCACACCAGTAATTAAAAGTGTTAATTTGCAAAACATTAAATTGACTAAAATTCCCTGAGTTGAAACTGTCTTGGCCACAGCAGTAACGCATAAACATCTCCGTGAGAGTTCACTTTCCATCTGCTATGAATGCCATGAAATTAGGTAGCCTGGTATTCCATATAAGGGTTCGCTGCAGCAGAGACTTAAAAGACTGCACAAATCAGGGCTTCAAAAATATATTGTATGTTCAACTACCTATTAAATAGCCATTTATAATTAATGTGATTGCCATCATTAAAGGGCAAACCATTGAGATACTGAATCCCCTCAACTTTGGTGGTCACTTCCAGAAGTCAGGATTTCTAAGGCTAAGCATTATTTGCATTTCACTTTCTTACCAACATTACTATTATTCTGAAAACAGACCTGTTCTGAGGACGTATGTGCTAGTTCATATTTGACTTTTAGGCTAGATAGAGAGATAACAGACAATCTGTAACACAGTAGTTCTATGCAGAGAAAAGTATTAAAAATCAAGAGCATCATGTCACGGTATCATGAATTAACCAGTACTGGTTTTCAGTTTGAAGTTACACTCCACATATTAATGTAAAGAAAAAGACCAAACACTCATTTGGATTTTTTTCCTATAGAATTGCTCTTGGAATTCAATGGTTGTTCTGTGATATCCAAGTTTTGCATTTGAATTTTGGAATGCGCAAGATCTATTCAGCAATCCCTTTGTTCCATTTTCTCCAATGGAACAAATGATTTATTTCAGTCAGCTATTTTACTCCTATTGTGAAAAAAGAAATCCACTTGAGGAAGTGTGATTGCTTTAGCTGGTTTTTATAGAATCTGTTTATTTTTCAGGATTTGCTGACATCCCCACTGGCAAGGTCAGCCCTTACATTTTACGTAGAACAACGCTGCACCTCAGATCCAGTCCCCATCTGGCCTCCTCAAGTGAGAAGAGGCCTTTGCCTACACAGGACTCACAGAAGTGCAGACCAGACCATCTTGGTGAGCGCTGCTGTTCGACACCTGGTGGCAGCAAACCACAAAAGGTAACTTGGAAAAATGTTATCTGGGTATGCAAGTCATGGGGAAGACTTAATGCATTCACTAAATGTATTTGTCTTGCCAAGTAAATTTGAGGACATATCATTCTTTATGTTCCTCAATAATACAGTGAAGATCATAAATACTGAATAATTGAAACATGGCATAGGTCTTGACCATAGTAGCAATCTGCAATTGTTCATGTGCTATTATTAGTGACCTCATAGGAACAACCAGTAAGAAATGTAAATTCAATACAGGTATATTTTCCATTTCTTATAATGGATATTAAAGAGCAGATATTCCTTATACTATGGTTTCTTAGATTGCAGGGAAAGTAACCACCAAAAGGACTAACCTCTGGGAGTTAAGGCTTGAAGTTTTCTGCAAACAGCTTTTTTTGGAATTTATAGAATAACTACAGATATTTGAGAGGCTATTGAACATGTAAAAAGGGAACATTCAGATGATAAAGAATGAGTTGTGTTGGAAGGGACCTTAAAGATCAGTTCATTCCAACCTCCCTACCACAGATAGGGACACCTTCCACTACATGAGCTTGCTCATGCTTACCAGACTTTGATGTTATCAAAATAAACACTACACAGTTATGTTTTGAAAGTGGATTGTTATTAAAAAAAATTTAGTAACTACAGTTTACATTAACTTGTGTTTTCAGTAATAGACACATTGCTGAATATTTCACAGTACATCAGAGCAACATGTTCTAAGATGATGCAAATGCTTTGCAGATTATAGAAAATTGTTCCACTTTTAGGACAGAAATAAACCTTTTGTTGTCCAAAACCTCCTCCAAAGTTTGTAACCATGTTATCTCAAGTTGAGCAGTAAGAGAATAGTTACTGATAGCTCTTTGTATGCGGGCTACAGAGAAAGATGTCAGTAGATAAAAATCCTTCCAGTTTGCCAGGTTACACAAAAGCATTCTCTTGACAATCAGCAAAATCTTGCACATAGCTTTTTGAGGTTTTTATTTTTCTTTTTTTTTCTTTGCCTTTTTTTTTTTTAATTTTTAATCCAATTATTTTGTATTAGCACATAAAGTATTTTGGCAAGATACCAAAAGTAAGTAAAGGCAAGTGCCACATAGTTTAGTGGATGTGTAGCTTTTGAGACCAGAAAGCACCATTGGGAAGACAGATCACACCAGAGCCATAATTTGTGTGGAGCTACAGCAATAGGAAATCTTTGTTACGCAGTGAGAGTGAATCCACTGAATTTGTGTATGTTGTTTCAAGGGATAATTACCTCACTTGCCAAGAGTTGCTGCTTCTTACAGGCATTCCCTGGAGGTCTGTGTTTTGTTACTGTTTCATTAAGTGATGCCAATAAATTTTATTTACACTCCTTTATGTCTGTTTCCCTATAACCTTAGAAAAAAATGGTGCTGCTCATAAAAAAATCTGAGTAGTGCAAAAAAGAAAGGAATCCTCGGTCACAGAAAGTTGTGTAGTAATCATCTGCCAGCATGGTGTAAGCTTGTAGATTCTTGCTGGCCATAGTCAAGGTTATAGCAAATAACAAGTAATCAGTAATAATTTTTTTCTAATTTAGCTGGGGGAGGGATTTCCCCAACATTCCTCCTCTTTGTCTAAGCTTGTATTGTCTAGGTCCAAGGACAGGATACTCCTCACCTTCCACTAGATCGCAGTAATTAAGATTTCAGTGTTGGTTTTGTTCTTCCCCAAGTGTAAATATGCAAAAGTCATCAGTTCCAGGAATTTGTGCCCTTGTCTCTTGGACACTGCTGGATATGTGTGTTGGTTTTATTTCAAGATGATATACATCTGGGAGTTTCTGGAGGAATTGTTCTTGTTGTTTCATCATTTGTTGAAACCATCAAAATGTGCTTTTTCATGCTTTATATTAATACAGTAAATGGTGTGTCTTTTTTTAAAAGTGAAATAAGCCTTGTTTCCTTCTCTTTGGCAGGTACTTGTAGGTAGTTTATTTCAAATACCCAGTTTCAAACTGTTGCAAATTTCTCAAAGTGTTTAAAATGTGTCTGTCATGTTCCTATGCAAATTTATTCACTTTTCTATGTAAATTTAATGTAGAATTTAAATTAAGTGCTTTGACTGCACATCAGTCAAAATCTGAAAGCAGTGGTTTCTGTCCAGATGTCAGCAAAAAAGTGACACCTATGCTTTATGTTTGCAGAATATGTACAGAAGAAATTAAATACAGCTCTTGGTACACACTACCAGGTACTTTAGTAAACAGCTGAAGAGTACTGTCTGTTCCTTGTGTAGCTTTTTTCTGTTCCTGGAAATAGCTTGCCAGCAGTATAGCAGATATTTCATCTCATACCACAACACAGCAAGAGTTATCAAGCCTCACTCTGTTGTGTATTCAGAGTGATAAGTGCCTTAAAAATATGTTTTTCTGTTTTCAATATGTCTATGTTTTTTGTAAATTCCCAATATTTAGTCTTTTGCAGCAAGTCTTTTGACCCAAGGCAGAGAACTAAGATGGTTATTATTACCGGTAAACAAGGATGTTTTTGTTTGTGTTACAGGAAAATGGTGAGCAGCAGTCCCAAGCTTTTCCACCGATGAATTCTAGATCAAGGTCACCGCTTTGCCTGCATAAACAATCCCCGAAACCTCTCTCTGATAATACCAGGGAGAGTTGTATGATGGACAAAGCAAAAAATTCCCTAAATGAACAAGGATTATCTGAGCAAGATGAGCAAAAGGAAAATTGCAAGGTGCAGTAAATCTGACTTAGTCACAACTCAGAAGAACTGGTGATCAAAGCCAGTTTGTAAAATAAGTATCAGAACTATATGGAGGGCACCATTTTCTCTTCTCCAGTGAATAACAATATATGGGTTCTGCAGAGCTTATTTGTGAATATTTACTAATATCAGTAGTCACTCAAACTTGTGAAAGAATAGTGAACAGGTATAAATGATCTTATAGAATCACAGAATCAATTAGGTTGGAAAAGACATTTGAAATCATTGACTCCAACCTATGATCTAACAACTTTGTCAACCAGACCATGGCACTGAGTGCCACATCCAGTCTTTCCTTCAACACCTCCAGGGAGGGCAATTCCACCACCTCCCTTGGCAGCCCGTTCCAATGCCCAATCACTCTTTCTGTGAAGAACTTCTTCCTAATGTCCAGCCTAAACCTCCCCTGGTGCAGCTTGAGTCTGTTGCCTCTTGTCCTGTCACTTGTTTCCTGGAAGAAGAGACTGACCCCCACCTGGCTACACCCTCCTGTTAGATGTAATTGTAGAATTATGATTGTAGAATTTTCTGTAAATACTTCTTTATAAATCTGTTAAAAAATTAAACCATAGAAAAAGTGGCCACATGTTGCCATGTAGTTAATTGTTGTCATTTTTAATGTGTACCAATGGTTGATTTACAAATGGAAAATAAACTCACCTAAGTATCTAAAAATACTAGTTTCCAGGAAAAATGTGGCAAACACTATTGGATGATTCAAAATGAAGCAGTGACTTACTTTCTAGGTGCAAGACAAAAATACAGAACCAGACAGAAAGTACATCCAGTGCACAGGTCTAGTGTCCTGTATCTTGATATCCCTTCTTCCTGATGGAATAATATTGTGCAAAGAGGGGTGAGACATGATTCAAACAAAGCCAAAGAGGACTGTCTGTTTTCCTGGAACTAAGCATCTGACAATGTACATCCCTACCTGAAGGTCCTATGTTGATCCTCACATCTGCCAAATGGCCCTTGGCCAGCCAGTAATCCTCAGCAAGATGGGGGTGAGCACTTTGTACCAAGCCAGAAAGGACCCTGTAACAACAAATTTGTTCTTGTTCTACCAGCAAGGGCTGGCTGCTGCTCCTCTGCAGGTCACCCTTCACCTCGACAATGCTTAACCTCAAATCTGTCTCTGTGAAAATCGTTAAAGGCCTGTACCTGTTGTAAGGAGAGTGGATGTGTTGGGAAATGATCAGGTGTCAAGAACTACCTCTATGGAATGCCCTGAGTTACCTCCTTTTCATTCAGGAACAATCTTCTTTGAGATATCAAAAGAAAGTGACATATCTGGAAATAGCATTTAAGATTCTGATATCATCAATACAAGAGAATAGCTTCATCCAATTCATGACGGTGCACTTGAATTTAGGATCTGTCATTACAAAAATGCTCACCCCAGCTTGTGGATCTCAAAGGTCTAACTGGGCTTGCTCAGCAAGCACAGACTGGTTTAACACTATAGAAAGGGTGACATCAACTAAATTGGTCATTATCCAACTAAACAGAAATTACTTTCTGATAATTCATATTGGCTTTGCTTACCTTGCCTGGTCAGGTATTAGGGAAATCAAGCACCTGTACATGAGCAGTAGTGCCCTAAGGCTCCAAGCTGCACAGCAGAGAGGCATTTTCACATTGTTGTTATTCTGTCAGAAAGATGTTTCTCCTTTCAAAAAGTGTGTAATAATGTTTTTTACTCCTTGAAAAAGATTCCTTAAAATAAGAGACAATACTTTTGTTTCAAGAACTTTTGAATTATAATGATACCTTCTATGTCAAAGTTGGTTTTACATTCAAAGCAGTGTTTTTCTCTTTTTACTCATACGTACACACCATTTTTCTGCCTTTCTTACAGTATTGGCTGTTAAAATGCAGTCAGCTTAGGAGAACAAATGATCTACTCATCAGTCTAACCAAAAAATCTTTAAAGAAATTCAACACTTGTATCAAATGTGTGAGCAGAATCAGACAAATGAAAATATTTTTCATTGTTCAAAAGAATAAAATCTTGCCACACAAGCTGCCCTTCAGTAACTAGATATACCTGTGCCTGGGGTCACAGCAGTAGATCTTGTGGCTTTTTCTTAAACATCTCAAGTTGTTTGTTAACTCAAGTGTTAGGTAATTAAAACAATCCTTGTGGCACTATGCCTAAAAACATCTTCCAGAGAGACTGAAAGGGGCCCATCTCATAGGATGCATTTTCTTGCCTCATCGTCTGTGAGGGTACTGACAGTGCTGCTCATAAAAGCTAAATTATTTCAGACCAAGTTTTGTATCTTGAAATTATTGAGGGATCGTCTTTGGAATTACAGCAATTTAAAATTTTTTTAATTTAAAAAAATTATGTCTCTTGAGGTAGAAGCAGGGGTATGAAGAGGTTTTGGTAGCCGACAGTAGAAAAAACCCAAACAAAACTGGTGTGTTTTATTTATCCAAATCATTGTTTTTCTATTTTAATCTGATGCCTTGAAAAGTGTCCCACTTGGAGAAGAGCGTGGAAAAAACATCTATCTTTAGAAAACTGTCTAATCTTAACCAGACAAATTTGAACAACTATGTTATAATGAAAGAAGTGAATATCATCAGTAAAAGAAAGCACTGAGACTTTAGTTGTTACATATTTTCCTACTTGGCCGCATTTGTATTTTGTAAGCCTTTAGATTTCATTAATGTGAAATGTTTGCATTTTGAAAGGTTACAATGCCTAGTTTTTTTTAGCAACTGGTATGTATTGGGGTACTGGGTAGTCTTAGCTTTTTGACATAGTTTAAGATTTTAAAGAGATCTTAGATTAATGCCTAAATCTCTTGGAAGTGGGACTTAATATTCTACATTCTGTTGCAAACCGATGAAACTTCAGGTCACAGTCCACATAGGGAAGCTGTATCAAGAACATAATTTCCAATCTATCTGTATATCAGGCATGCAGAGGAAAAAAAGTGCCCCATCAGGATTCCTAGTAGAATTACATAGGATGTGTTTTGTCAGCTCTCTAATGAATGGAAGGACACTTGTATGTGTCTTTCTATTCTGACTGTGAAAGTCCCTGTAAAAATGTCTTTGGTGCTCTGCTATTGTTCTTAGCATGCTAACCTGGTTGTTGCCATAGTGATACCGTGTTACATCACAGGAAGATGCATTAGCTGGATCTCTTCTTCATTTTCCTGTTTACCCAAAGTTTACATTCTAACTGGTCTAAAATCTAGTTTGCTGTCCTAAGTGATTTTGCATGCTCCCTGAAATGCCCCAAGTTATAAGTTAAAAGCATGTTGCAGGAATGCTGGTGTCCTTCTGCCATGTTCCCCCACATCTGATGGAAGAGTGTGGCTGGTTTGTGATGTTCAGCTCTTTCTTCAGACTTTGAACTATTCTTCTCATTTTTACCTAGTAATGAAAGAAAAACATAAAATAAGATTTGTTTGTCTGCTGCTCTTCCAGGATTATTGTTATTAAGGGCCAATGTTTGAACTGATCTCTCAGGTGTCAGAATTTAAAATGTTCGTAGGTCAGATCCTGCCCTGACTTGTGCTGCCCACTTGGCTGCAAGGGTGATCAGGAGTTCTCTGCACTGCACTGCAGTTCCGCCCTTGGGGACAGTGCTGCCATTCCTAAGTTTGCTGGCTCAGAGTGGGACCACTCGGAAGGGTCTGCCCATCCAGTGACGGCTGGTGGGAGGGAGAGATGGAGCTGAAAGAAGAATCACACTCTCACTATCCAACTAATTTTGTTGGTGTGCCCTACAGTTGATGCAAATTACTTTTAAAGAGAAAGAAAAATACCAGGAGGAGCAGCGATGAGTCCAATTGTGTCTGGTCTCAGAAACGTGTATTGGACAACAAAGGAAATAGTGCCCTAAAACCTTGAAGGTGATGACAAAGTGCAACGCATACCTAATGGGGATCTTCTCTGTACAACACATGACAAACAAGTTCCTTTCACACAGGGTAACATTGCTGAACAATGTAATCACTGTAGGAAAAAAAACAAACAGTGCCACTCCCTGGCCCAGGTGCTGGAGAACACTCCAGATTTGTCCCAGAACTAGTTTCAGGTGCCTGATCCTGGCTCTTGCTTTTTGAGATTTCAGCTGTCTAACCCTTAAAATGATTCCACCTCCCTCTGCTTTGGCTATCTTATCCTAAATAACCATAAATTACAAAAGGCTGACAGTAATATTCTTCAGAAAACAACAATTGAAAACACCTGTTTGGACTTAACCATGTTGACAACTGAATGCAAGGTGGACTGTGGTGAAAGCAGACTGAAATAGCAGTATTCAAAGGCAACGTTGTGGATTTGCTTGATATATGGACTAGTCTGTCTATAGTTCCAGGGACAGGAGATAGGAGATGATCTCTGTAAATATTATACAGATGATCTCTATATATTATATATATGTGTGTGTGTGCATATTTGCCCACCCAAGCACTTATTTCAGTGTAGAGTTCAGAAACTCTATGGGACATAGAAAAACAGGATGTAGCTATAAAATTGCTAAATCTGTTTGGCTTTTTGCGTGGTTTTATTCCTGGAAGCTTTTTTAACAGCAGAAAAATCATGATCTCTATTGACAATACAGCTGTTGAAATACTTCAGTGAAAGGTCTGATGGGTGCATAGAAAAATCAGCAGCTCTTTGTATTTTGCTTTTCTGCTGCTGTGCTTCATAAATTAAACAGATGGAAGCTTAGTGAGAATCTGCTCTGTGCTGGATACAGAGGTTCCTTTATTTCAGGGCTCCTTTATTTAAGTGGCCTGCTGAGTACCACATAAAATACAGTCTAAATACATTTGATCTTGTGAAGGAAGATTGACTTTCTCATGAAAACTGTGTATCCACACCTGACTACTGATTTTTTTTCTTCTTCTAGAGGCAAAATGGGAAGTTGGAAGTTATTAATTGTGGTTTGGGACTGCTTCAATTTTTTTTTTCGGTATAGAGAAAGGGAAGTGTTCTCTATTCTTTTGACCCCAAGTTGAAAAATACTCTTTTCAGCACTGTTATTGATATTTAAACTTCTGTATGGTTTTAGACACTGCCTGTCACTGAGGGATTGACAATTTTAGTTCTTCTGAGGGGAGCATAGTTTGGACTAACTTAACTTTGGACTAATGTAATTATCTTAGATTCCAATCATGGAGGCTAAAAGTAGTAATGGAGAAGACTGATACTTCATCCTGTGGCATTTTTCTTTCTCTTCAATTTCTTGAGAACAATTACAGAGGAACGAATCTATTTTGTGATTCCTGGATCTTCTACTTGCTTAACTGCTTGTTTAACTTGGTTAGCTGCTCTTTTACTTCTCTTTTTGTCTAAGTGTTTGGTGTCTGGCTCCTGGTGTTATCTTCAAGTCAACAAATCTACTGCCTTGGCAGTTACACATGGAAGTATTGGTTTATATCAAAGAATCTAAATAAGAATCTCCCATTAAGTGCACATCCCCCTAGACTCTTTTAAGTGTGATTTGGAAGGGTACCAAATGATTGGTTTGTTTCAGGTGTCTCCATTCCCACTGCTGACTTCTTTGATAAAGCAGCGCTCTTGTGTTGAAAGCATCATTTTAATGTGCTTAAAATGACATGTTAAAAAATGGAAGGTCAGTGAACCAACTGCAGGGAAGACCTTGAATGCTCTGCCAGAGCTTCCAAAATGTAGCCGAGTTTATGGGTTGAGTTCATATGGTGTTTGGCTACAGCTTAGAACTAAAAGATGGGGAAACTGGAGTCTTGTCTTTGCTCTAAAGCTGATGCTTTGCAAAAACACACAGTCAACCTAACCTGTTGTAGGACTGCTGCTGGAATAGCCATATGCCATACCCAGATACCTGGGAAAGGGTTGCACCCGGCTCTGATGAGCTCTAACAAAGGAGACCAAGTGTTAATTCTTCCCCATTTGTTCGTTATCCAGTATCTCTTCATCAGCAGAGGAAATTGGGGGATTTTACAGTTGTTTTAAAGGCAGTTCTCCTGGGCTCAGCCACCCCAGTTGCTATTTCTGCTTTGCTGTCTAGGGTACATTGAAAAAAATGTTGATGGGAATGTAAGTGATTGCTGGCTTGCTGCAGCAGGCAGGAGGATTCCACAAATTCACATCATCCCTGTGATACACTGGAGACACTTCTACAAATTCAGTAATGCAGCTAAGATTATTCTTCTCCTCGCCTCCCAATTAACCAGTACTGCACATATTGTTCCCTGTCAAATATCTTATTTTGTCAGATGCCAGAGAGCAGTGTTGTTCTCTTTTCAAATTGCTAGTTTGATTTCTGGCAGTACTTGATTGCTTTAAAATGTACTTTCTGCATCCATTTTCCTCAATACTTAATTAACTGGAGAAAACTACTGAAATGAGGTTTCAGTTAAGTAGGTGTTTCACTTCTGTCCCCACTACCTCATTCATTTATTTCCTCTAGCTCACTCAAGTAGCCCCAGAGATTTTGTCTTCCATTTGCAAGAAATTTTGCAGTCCAGATTATCTGTCTTTTAGCTAAATTCTCCTGGAAAATCCCATTCTGGAAGATGCAGTTTCCATCTACACTAAATACCAGAAAAAGCTAGAAACAAGCACCTCTTTTCCAGGTCACATCTGTTGCAGCATGCCAGTGCCTGAGCATCATCTGTGGTACTCCTGTGCCTTTACAGGGGTGTCTTTAGGTACCTACAGCACAGGGGACTGCTAGAAAGCACTTGGCTCTCACCTTTATCCCTCTTCTTTTGGTGGAGCTTGTTCTATGGGAAGTGCCTGCCTGCAGGAAGCTCCCATGGAGTAGAACGCCATTGAACACACAGCAAAAATTAGCAGCAAATTTACCTTTTCTGTGTGAGAATAATGTGGAAGATTGCTACATCATAGCTTGGGACTGCATGTAGTCAAAGGTTATGCCTACCATGTGCACAGGTTCCTCACAGGACATCAGCTAGAACATCAAGAATTCATTGAAGCAAAACAGTTGATTTTTAAAATATTTTGTTGTGACCCCATCTGTTTCTCTATTTCAGCCTCGTAAGAGCCGAGAGCATTGAAGCTAAATACATCAGCGATCCAGTATAATCGTACTGGGAGAGGGGAGAATGGTGATGAAATACACAGTCAGCAGTCTGGATTGCAGGTAGTTAGTAAGCAAGCAAACAGTTCCCCTATCTTGAAAGGTATAAGAGTAGATTCTGAATGGCAGATGATTGCAGAATGGACTGAGAGCACCTGGCCAGTATGGTTTGACTTGTTCAGGACTGGGAAAATTATTAATATCACTGTCAGAATGAATCAAGGGGAAAATGGATTATGGGTTATTCAATTAGGATTGTTAGAGCACGCTCACTGAACTTTGCTTTATTAAAAGATGATAATCATTATGGCCTCTTTGTTCTGTGGAGGAAGACCTGTGTGTATTCATGGCATGGAATGGAGTCTGGAAGCTGTCACATAGAAAGGGAAAAAGAATGAGCAGACTCTGAGGAACTTACTGGGGAAATTTTAAAACTCTGGTTCAATTTGAGGATCATTACAACAAGAATTCAATCTTGAGCACTTTAACAGAAAATCAGTTGTTCTGTTGAAATGTATTAAAGATAATGGACACTCTCCATGAGCTGGAAAGACATAATGTCCAGTGCTTCAAAAGAAGTCACTTTCATAGCTTGGAATATAAGTGTTCAGAAAATATGGAGCAAATTCCTTGTGATAGGGATCCATTGGATTTCTCCATGCATGTGCTTTGTCAAACTGACTGATGAGATTTGCACTTTTCTTTTTGAGAAGTTTATGCCCTTAATGTCTTATCATAGACATTAAGAAATACACAAGAAAGTGAAAAGAGCAACTTCAAAATCTCTTCCATGGCTCTAGAGCAATTCTTACAAAAATTTCTGAACTAATATAAAAGTTATTCAAACCTACCTGCAAGGCTGCTCTTTGTAAATATTAGAAGGTAATTTTGTACCTTCTGTGTTGTTTTGCTGACTTGACTGCTAAAGTGAACCTTCAACAAAAAGGAAAATTCCAGTATAGCAACCAAGGCTATGGAACACTGGGAAGTGTGAGAGTTTGTGGCCAGGCCTACACAGTGCTGAGCCAGCAGATTGGATCCTGTGTTTAACTAGGTGAGTGAAGCGTGTTTTAACTGTGAGAGTTTGCCCTCTAGATCTCATTTTGAAGCTTGGTGACCTGTAACTAAATCATGGTCTGGGTTAGGCTTGGTTTCAGTAGCCAAGGTAACCAATGCAGGTGTGAAGAATCTACTGTATACGTGTCCTCTGGTAGTAGGATGGATCATGTTTGTGGGGTACTTGTCCAGTTTTACAGTTGTCTTCATGTTTGGAAACTCTGGTTTGCACAGGCAATTTGAAGAAAAGGGTATTTGCCACTGCAGACACACCATTGAATGTACACGTGAAATGGGATGAGCTCTGCCGTATAAATGGCCAAAGCAGGCTGTGAAATTAATACATCCAGTTGAAACTTCAGAAGAAATTTAAGAAATTGAAATTAAGCTATTCATGCTGGAATAGTTCTAAGACTTTACCAAGATAGAATATTCCTAGTTTAAGTCGCATGGATAAGGGAACTTTTTTCACAGGACATTTCCCCTTCTGCCTGTGATGGGGCCACTGGGTCAGTACTGGTTTGGAGGAAAGTTTCCACATACCGGACCACTGACGTTTTCTGTTGTTAGAAGAATAAACTTGGGTCCTGTGCTCATCTCAGAGCAGTCATTTTCATTTTTACTGGTTTACTTTTAAAACTTTCCCATGTGCAGTATCTAATTATGGTCCATTACAAAATGCTGTATTTAAATGGTAACAGTGCACAGGGCTGAAAGGGACTGTTAGTAAGTTGCTTATTCACTTTGATGATTAAGCCACTAATTATTGCATTAGCATCCCAAACCACAGTAGTTTGTGATGTGTCTCCTCCTTAGGCAATCCCAGGAGGCATGATGGGCTAAGTAGAAAGGGTATGGCACTTGGAGAAGGGAAGGGCAAAGAACATGTAGGAGATAGTGCCAGGGATTAAGCAGAGGTTGTTTTTTCCTGTGTCTGCTTCAGTGTGACTCAAGATAGTGCTGGGGTGTGGTACATCAAAAGGAGAGTTTTTTTGCCTTAGAAATATAAAAATAGACCTTTCCACTAATGGCTGTGAAAGACCCTATGACACTTTCTGCTAGGTCTTATCACTGAGGCCATAGTTACACAGTCATCAAAGGAAATGATTTTATTTGGTTGAAAAAAAATGACTTTTCAGCATCCACACCACTGTGGTGTTCAGCTGCCTGAGCTGTTCTATGTTCCTGTCCTGAAATGTTTGGTAACACTGCTGGGTACCATTTATCAGATGTCTTCCATCTTCCCCTCATCTGAGATAAAACTTTTGGTGTCATTACACTGTATTTTTTTGAAAATGAACACTTTATGATCCTCCTAAAAGCAAAGGCATAAAACAAGTGTAAAGTATTACTTTGTGTCTTCAGAAGCTTTTGGCTTTATATGATAAAATTCCCAGGTACAAGTTACTTGGAACAATTTGCTCATTGGAAGACTGATGAGCATTGGATCCCTCACCCCTGCAGGTGCTGTGTTAGTTTCCCATCAATTTCCTGAAATGATGCACTTACAGACCCATTTCAGTGGCCATTTCAAGCCCAGGAGATGTGTTCCACTTTCCAGGATTATAAGAGCCAACCTTTTACTTGCACCTCTTAGCAAGGACCACCATTTCTTTCTTTTTAAAGGAAATATTTTTTATGGAACTACGGCTTCTCAAAATGTATCTGAATATGGATCAGGTTCTGCAGCAAATATGTCATCTTTCACTTCTAAAGGTATAAAACTGTCTGATGCTGGATTTGAGCAAGTGGCTAGATAAAAACCCACAATTTTTACAAGCTTTCCTGAGTGGAGACCATTCATTACTACAGAAAATGGGGGAACCTGTTTCCTCTGTGAAAATTTGTTGGAAAAACTAAAAAATTAGTTTCCTAATTTGTGTGGTAGAAAAAAAAATGTTCTAGATCATAAATGAATGTTTGAATATCCAGTGCTGTGCAGTTGAAAAGAGCCCTCAGCTGAAGACTTCTGAGCAGACCACTGAATGCAGTCTGCAGAGGCAGTGAAAGAGTGTTATTAGCAGAAATAAATTTTGGTGGAAGGACTGGTGCATGCTTTCTCCTGGGCATGCTATTTGAAATTGCATGTTCTCAAGCAAAAAAAGCTATATATTTCTTTTTCCTAATTAAATTAGGCAACTAATTGCATTCTTCTTCCTGTCAGTCCCTATGTAACATCCCATTGAGTGTGTGACCTTCTCCCTGGAAGAACAATGGTACTACTCTTTTTCTCAAAGCTGGAGAAGAGGCTGCAGGTACTAGAGCCATGAATTCCCTAGTAAGTGGTGAGGTTTACTTGGATGTGGTGTGTGGACAAACACTGAAGGTGGGTCAGACAACATATTTGGGTGGGTTTAAGCACCCTCATGATGTTTAACTAGCAGTAGACCTAAGTGAGGTTGTTTCAGGGAACAGATCTCAGACAATATGCTGGAGCAAATGCCAGCAGGAACTTGGAGAGGGGTGTGTTGGTTTTGGGATAGAAAGTACACAGAAGAGCAGAGCACAGAGAAGAAAGTACCCAAATAACAATTTGGCAGGCATCCAGTATGGGTAAAAAGGAGACATTGCAAAGACCTTGACATGTGTTTCCATCTTCTTATTTAGTCTGTCTGGCCCAGAAAGCAGTGATGGGAAATAAAAAGAGTTTGGTTTGAAGACAACAAAATAAAAGAGAAAAATATCTTTTTGTAGGACAGAAGTCCACTCACTATGGAATTCATTTCCATCCACTGGTAAATTCACTTTTAAAAGCCTCAAAGTGATTCAGCTTCCATTATTTCTCTTGTGCGAACTGTGCCTGGTCTAATAAATGTCACTGCTCACAAGCTTCTCTTGGTGTAAGTTATGCTTACACTTCTTATTTAACCTTCCCAAAGAAGACTTCTTTCTCCTGTGGGTGCTGCGTTCTTCTATTACACTGAAGCAGTTTGGTTCCTTTTCTTTCAACGATGCATGGCTAAACATGCAAATATGTGATTAACAGGAATCTTTAAATCGGTTCTTGGCCAATTTTATTCCTGTTTTCTGAGTTTCTTTAAGATCTATAGTCAGCATCTTTGAAGGGGAAGACACCAGGCTTAAGCTCTACTCAGGTGCAGAACAATGTGTTCCTACATATCAAACGTTGCAGGGGGACATAGCAGAAATCTGCTACTGCTTACAAACTCATCCTTCTGGAAGCAATCATCTACCTTCAGTTTCCTATTAAAGGTTTCTCAGCTCTATCTCTAAGGCAACAGTTGACCTTACAAATATGCTCAGCATCCTCTAGTCAGATGTAAAATACATATCCTCTCAAGTTGAGGTGCAGCTGCTGATTTTTCCCCACAAAACCAACTTAAATTTCACTAATTTCAACCCAGATCATTCCCTAAACACTTTTTCCACCTACTGCCTGTCAGTCCAGCAACTAAACAGTTACCAAAACACCACCTCTCTAATTGTAGTACTTCGAAAGACAAAATAACATTCTGCATTCTAATTATTTTATTATTTCTTTGATTGTAGTTTATTCAGTGTGCAAATCATATGTGCAACTCCCACATGCCTAGTGTTGAAGGAAGTATAATTCTAAATGGTTACAAATCTGCAGAAACAAATAAGCCAAGGTAGCTTGTTTAAAAGCCACATTCTGCCAGTTCCTCAGAAATGTTCCCACCTGAATCTGCTGCAGCAATGTGAGCTTTAGAAT
Organism: Machaerirhynchus nigripectus; assembly: GCA_013397975.1. NCBI lineage: Eukaryota > Metazoa > Chordata > Aves > Passeriformes > Dicruridae > Machaerirhynchus > Machaerirhynchus nigripectus. The sequence goes on along the minus strand of VZRQ01004639.1, from coordinate 252,674 downwards.
GCAATGTCCAAACCCCTGACCGTGAATCCTTTGAATCATCAGACCCAACAAAATGTCTTTTTGTGTAGAGTCCTTTAAAGTAAGATCTAGAGGGGAACTCAAGCATCAAATCCCTCTCAAGGCCGGAATTAGCAGGCTCACTCCCTGTGGGATATGGGAGAAGCATGGGATGAAAGAGCCCCATGCCTCAAGCCCTGTGCACTTGGCAGGGACCAACCAAGAAGCATTTGGCAGGCAATGCAAGGCTGTGAGTGAACTTCTGGAACCTCTGTGGAGCTCACAGTTCTGCAGCAGGCCCTTGGAAATGTGTTTTTATCTCTTTTTTTCTCTTTAATTCAGAGTCTGTAAAGAAGCAGGAATTTATATTATCAGTTATTGGGAAGCAGAAAAACCTAGTGCCTTTTAAATCAGTGCTGCAGCCTCAGTTTGCAGGGCTTGTGTCTCCCATTTCACTCCTACAGTCCAACCTAGAAGAAATAGTTCAAAAACCCAGTTGAGCCATGAGCTTATGAGTTGTTGGATTTGGGTCTTCTCAGCCTTCGGAGTCTTGCATTTCATGGGCAAATGCTTCAACTGGTCTGGGGTAACAGCAAAGACAATGGCACTAATGCCACTTTCTCTGCAAATGATTTTTAAAAGAAAAACAGTGTCTTCTTTCCAGTTTTTTCAAAGAGCAGTTATAAGCCCTGCTCTCAGGAGAGGGCTCTAAACCCTGGATTAACCCAGGCAAATGTGCTTTTGCTCATCCTAGATAAGGTGCCAGACTTGCAGACAGGAGAGACAGGACTGTGGCCATGTATTTGTGCCTGGCATTTCCTGTTGTCTCTGCATAGGCCCCTTCCCTCTCAGTGTGGGAGATGTCCAGATAAGCATTTTGAGTTGTATAATTCTCAGCAGACACCACGTGGGGAACCTTAATGTTGGACTTAGAGTTTTACATTCTGCGCTGGTGACCAAACTCCTAAATGCAAGCTATTAAAACACAAAATCTTCTTACTGGATCTAGTCACAACTTCCAAGACTATTTTGCTGGTCTACTCCAGAAAATAGCAGTCACAGCAAAAAAGTGTGGCAGCAAACATTCTTCATGAACAGGTTTTATGTAATTAAAGCCATCATGCGTGGTAACTACATTATCTGTCTTTTAGAAATATTATTAGAGCAAGATACAAAAGTGTACAGAAAAATTTCAGTGTACCAGCCCTCCATGGAAAACACCCTTACTGCAGCTTTGGTAGAGGGAATTTCTCCTTGCTTTTTATTAAAATTGTGTGGTAGTCGATCTGCCGTAAATTGTTGCTCAGCATTGATGTACAACATTTCTACTGGAGGTGACAGAATATTTAATATTAGATGTTTTTTTTGCTCACCTCATCAAGGTTATGCCTCTTACTTCTAATGTGCATTTGAAATACATCTTCTAATGCCCTTAAAAAAAAGAAAAAGGAACATCAGTGCAAAAAAGCTCAACTGCTCAAGGTCCATATACTTTCAAAATGAAAAATAACTACTCAGCCTGTTTTTCAGATCACTTGAAATACATCCCATCTTTCCACTTTTGCTCCATCCCCTCCTCATCTTCCTGTAAGTGGATTTAAAAACTAAAATCTTAAACATTTTAAGGTTGTTGGATATTCTCATTCCAAGTGCATCCTGTTTGGCAGGAACAGTGTAAGGGAAAGGCTTTCATATATATAATTCTAATTTTTTCTTCCAATTTTAATAAAAATACAGGAGTACTGGTGCTGCCCTTCACAATGTAGTAGTCCCCCTCTGTATTTTGGTGGGGCCTAAGTGTCTCTTGCTATTGCCAAGTTCTGTCCCATCACATTGACTGGGTGAAACTGCTGGGGATACTCGGGTGGTGGGCAGCACTGCAAGCAGCCTCCTAGATTCATTTCAGCTGTTCCTGTGTCCAGGATATGGTGCTACTCAAAGAGGGCTTTGGAACTGCCTCTAGCCAGCACTTTTTAGACTCTGAAAGTCACTGGCATGATCTCTTTGTTCTTGGGTCTCCTTTTCAGTAACTTGTAAGGGAAACACTGAAGTTTGGGCTTTCATGCTCACAGTTTGCTTAATAGCAAACTGGGAAAGGGAGATGTTTCCAGAAAGTTCTCTCAATAATCCTTTTGTAAACGTGATCAGCTATGAGCAAAAGATGTGTGAATTGGTAAAAATAAAGACCTACCTGACTAGGGAAATTAGGTCTCCAGGTTCTGCAATCACAACTCAATTAAATCTAGCCCAACCGGCTGCATTTTCAGCAACATCCACAATGAGCTGGAGGGCTCAGCAGAGCTGGTTTGGTTTGATACTGTATATTAGAATTGGGAGGGCATTCATGATTTTATCTGTAGAATACTGGCCTAAATAAATGGAGACTTTAAAATGTGTCTGTCATATAATTCCTGTAGCAGCAGGGTAGCTAAGGCCACTGGTTGTATTTCTTTCCTGGTTAGACACAAAACCTATTTAGAAATTCATCTTCTGATTAAAAATGAAAGGATATTATTGTTTGTTCACTTTTCTTCTGCAGAGCAATTAAGTTCTGTTATTAGAGACAACCCAAGAACACAATGGATTATTTCTCACATATTTTTAGTAAACTTTATTTTTGAGGGAGGAGTACACAGCATCTAAACCGCCTCCCTCTAGAGCCAGCAGAGCAGTCTTCTCACCCTGCAGACCTGAGCAGGGACACAAACACACAGACACACCCTTATATTTTCTTTAACTGTATGTGTGGGCTGGCACCATACTTTTTGACCTTTTTGATGTAAATGAATTAATGTCTTTCAAATCTGCTACTGTTTCTCCCAGTGTATCCAGAAAATTTGCTTCTAATTTGGGCCTTATGTTTGTCTGAAAACCAAAATACCTAGAAGAAAGGAGGGGAACTCTTACCTTTAATTGATTGCTCAGAAAACAAACCTAGGACTTGTGTCAATTGTGTCAATTTTCTTTTAAAAGGGGCTTAAGGATTTTGACTTAAATCCTCTAAATTGAAAGAGAAATATCTTGGTGTCAGGCTAAGCTGGATTGATTTCAGGGGGTTGGCACCTCTCTAGTTTCAAAGCACTTAAAATCTTAAACATGAAGGTAAAATCTTCTATCAAAGGAAGAGTTTCTCCCAGATAGAAATTGCATAGGAAAGGGGCACACAATGTTAGCAGGGCTATAAACAGACCTGTGGTTTATCACAGCTCTCTAGATATTAGAAATGTTCTGGATTACTATTAGAATGTACAGAACATGAGCCCAGAAGAGGATGCTGCAGTTAGACACCATCAGCATGAGGTGTGTTTGGCTCTGACCTTTATGTGTGGATCATTAACTTGAGACTGCACATATCCTAAAGAAAGCAATCATTGCCTGTATTTATTTTGCTTTGATAGGATGGAGGAAGAATTCTAAACACACAATCTTGCTCTGATGAACTTTGCCAGGGAAGACTCATTGTAGCTCCATGGGTTGCTAGCTCAAGTTTGGTTGGGAACTGGAATGAGACTGTTGTAACAATAATATCCATCACCATCCTGTAGAAGGGAATGAGCTTGAGAACAGGGCCAGCAAATATGATATTTCCATGTCTCTACTAGAAGTCAGTGGGAAATACAAGGCTGGCTGAGAATACTTTCTGTTCAGCTACTCAGTTTAAATCATGACTCCCATACAGTGCAGTCACAAATGTGTTCATCAAATTAAACTGATCAGAGTTACACTTTGCTCTCATTAAAACCACCAATTCTTTACACTGATGTGTCAAAATTTTGTTACTCAGAGGAATAAATATTAAAGGCAAAGCACTTACTCTTTTTGGTAACAACTTCTAATCAAAATATCATTTGTAAGATCCTGGAGAAAACAAAGGTACTCTTCTTCTCTACACAAACACACAAACTGTCAATGTCTTTCTTTAACATGCACAGAATACAAATAAGGTTTACAATACCATCTAAAGAGGCAGCAGTTTTAGAGTAATTAAACTAACTCAAAGAAAGATTTTACCAACCTAAACAAAAGTGCTAGATCTATTTGCTAGTCTGCATTTTTTACTGTTCAGGCTTTTAAGTTTTAAACTTACTAATTTTGACAATTCTGTTGATCAACTCCCAAAATATTCTAATCCATTAATTTCGTTAATCAAAAATATCTATGCCTTTTGTGAATAATCAGTTAAAAATGGTTCCAGTGAACCAAGTGTAGGTATCAGAAGATAAATTACTTTTAATATTGTTTATTTATTAGTCTTAACATATTTACCTTGCCTATGGCAAGAAGGGTGGCATGACCCAGAAAAGCTCTTCCAGCTTTCTGATCCCACATTTCCCAAGCAAGTAGCTGAATCCTTTATTCCCAGTAGAATCCCTCTACTCACTGCATGCAACCATTGGTAATAGGCTCTAGAGCCGTGTTTTCAATTTTCCACTAGATTTCTACTTTAATATTTTGATAGGAAACTTAGAAATAGTGAAAAGGGACAAACATTTGGCTTACACTTCTTCAAGCTGTAATCCTGGAGAAAGTAGCATTTCAGAATCATGACTCCACAATTCATGGTTCTGCCACAAAAAGGAAACAGAGAAAAAAGTAAATAATTTAATTATCTTTGTATTATCATTATGTATTTCCACTCAGAGTACCAGGGAAAATCATCTGATTTCACAACATATCAAAATCACAACTACATCAAATGCCAGCTCATGTGAAATAAACATCTTTGGTGTCAATCATTCATGTAAATAATGAAAAAGTATTATTATTAGGTAGGTTCATGTTAGAGAAATGGAAATCAACTTGTATAACCTGAGAGAAATGATGCAAATTCTATAAAGAAAATCAGAATTTCTGTCAAAATTGAAAATCTTTGCAGATCCCATAAAAATACTACGGCATTTTCTTTAGAAGGACATGCAAAATACATCTGTGTTTTTGAAAGAGGACTTAGAAAATCAGATTGATATCAAAATTACCTTTTGCTGTAGCATCATCAAATGAGAATAGGAGCTTCTCTTGCTAATATTGTTGAATAAAGGTTTTGGTGGTTGGAACAAGGATTGAAATAGTACTATCAAGCACAGGGCTATCGCAAATCATGCCTGTGTTTCCTTGGTTGAGAAGTGTAGAAATTCAGCATGGCTTCTCTAAAGGGGCATATGGGTCAAGGAATTACACAAAGCTTCTCTAAAGGGGCCTATAGGCCAAGGAATTATACAAAACTTCTCTATCATGCATGGCTTTGGCTATCATTAAGCAGCCCTTATTTTTAAGTGCACTAAAAGTCGCTAAATCAATCCACCATTCATCTTGAAAATGCAGATGACTAATGAACTGCAACTTCCAGACAAAATCTTGCATGGCATTCTACAGTAGTGACTGTAGACTGAGTGAATAGCACTTTGTCTGGACACTTCTGGGCTCCAAGTCACTATTTGGATGGAATGAAAGGCTGTAAACCAACCAAAAAAGCAAGAGTTCAGTCAAGTAGGAAAGAGCTCTGCTTTCAAAGGAGCAGATTTGTGTTGGGATACAGTTTTCCACATCACATAGTGTTTCATTTGTGTTTCTCAGAGAGACCAGTTGCTTTAGCTGTTCCTGTTTTATTCACAGATGTCTGTTGACCCTATCCAGACCTGCGTGCTGGATTTCTCAATTGCAACCTTAGTCACTTCTCATAAGATAATTGAATTTTTAGTTTTGCGCTTAACATATATTCCCCAAAGCCACTGAATCCATTATCCATTTCATTTTTACATAGCCAGGACAACTTTTGTGTATGAACAGTGTTTTCTGCCCTTTTTTCTTTGTAAGTATGTACACTAACCTCAACTGGCTGCTGAGAAATGTGAGCAGAATGTGGTCTCATATGTGCATCCTCTAAAAATCTGGAAGATTAAAAGCACAGTGAGAAACAGTTATGATTCAAATGATATGTTTGAAAACAAAATTGCTTGACTTTTAGCATTGATGTCAGTACCTGGGCAAGCCTTCTCTCTTTTTGTTTTTGATGTCTGCTGATTTAAATGATGGTCTGCCCAGGGAGGAGCTCCTTTTTCTGGAAGGAGGATTATAATACCTGTATTTTACAAGAAAAGGTTGATGGGACGTCTTTAAGATCTGAGGGATAAAACACTGCTTCTTTTCTGTAAAGTAAATTGCATGTTTGTCAAGGAGATCCCCTGAGCAGGTTTTATGAACAGAGTTTTGAAATGCCTTCTTCCTGTTGCGACTGCCCAAAGGCATGTGAGGCTGCAGGAGTGGTGAAGGAGATGATCTGTGAGCGCTAGTGCTGTGAACTGGAGTCTGAGACAAAGCACACGGAGCAGTATTTTGGATGGTCTTCCTTGCAGCAGGAGCCAGCATCAGAGTCCTTGAAGTGAACTTTTGACATGATACAGAGAGGGGCTGCTCTCTCTTTGTCCTGAGATAGTTGCTCTGACCAGACAATAAGTGATCATTTTCCAACAGTGCCCAGTTTGTCTGTAAATTAAAGAACAAAACTGACAGAAAAATTACACAAGAATTCGCTAAAGACACGATTTCCTACATATTAGCTCACATGGGAGGAATTTTAGGAAACTGTTTTCAGACTGGCTCAATTGGTTTTAAGTGGTGTAAATGACTTGCTCAGTTCTGGGAACCACAGTTAGTGGTACAGCCATCCTGCCACTGTGCTTGAACTAAATAAACCAGTCCTTTTCCTAGTTTCCTTTCCCTTCCTTTACTAAGCTGAGGTTTCTAATGATGAGTAGTCTTGGGAAATCACAGAAATCCCATTTTGCTTGCCAGGGCTCACAGAGGGAGGACAGGAGACTTTCTTCTTCCTTGGACATGGTGCGTTATCACCCACGAAATTGATGACTCAATGGCAGTCTCACAGTCCTTCTTCAATGTTCTGTTCCCGCTCCTTGTGTGCCTCTGCACATGTGAGCACGGCTTCATCTCATGAGTTTGAAATCAAACAGAGCCAGTGTTTTCCTCACAAGCACCACAGGTGAAATTGTGACCTATTATTTTGCTATTCATCTCACTGAGAGCAAGATTTTACAAATCAAAATAATTCGTATTTGAACTGGATGATGTTTGTAAGCAATATCATTGAGAATCTAGTGGTAAACCCACTATCATTCTCAAATGATAAAAAGTTTTATAATCTAAATATAGTCTGCTGAGGAATTTTTGCCCCAGAGAGACTCTGGACTATTGTAGGATGAAATGTTTTACAAGAATTTGTCTGTTGAGGTGAGGTCCACTGGGAGAATTTGGTGAAGAACAGGTCTACTCACATTAATATGAGGTTGTACAGCTTCTGGTATCTGGCAGAATATGTAGAAATAGGATTAATTACTTTAGGGTCTTGGTTTTACCAATAAGTAACACTCTAACATTCAGGATATACTGTAAAACAACGTAAAGTGTGGGAATACTAAGAAAAATATTGGGATTTCATTCTCTTGGAAACACTGTGTTCTCCTGAACACATTTTAGTCAATTACACACAGCCATAACATGGATACCTATCACCATAGGCCATGCAGGGACAGAAACAGTTCAGTGGGAGGACACCTGCCAGGTGGCAAAACTGAGAGTCAAATATTATCTCTGCTTGACTAGACTATAAAAAGCCACACTGAACAAACCTGCTTGTAACTGCTGTGCTACAGGCATTCCCCACACCACAGAGCACAGCTAACTAAGGGGAAAATGGGCATTTGCACGTGGCTCAGTGCCACCTGTGTGACAGGTCCTATGCTGTCAGAACATCACATACCTTCTGCTGGCTTGGAGAAACACTTCTGGACTTGAATGATGATGCAGGAAGACCATGTACAAGATTCTTCTTGTATTTCTCAAGGGCTTGAATTAGTCTGTCTCTCTTCTGTTGGTCCTTGTCTGTACAGGTAAATATGAAAATACAATCTGTTCCTGTTAAATCAATGATCAGGTCATAGAGTATCACTCTTCATTCTTCTTTTTTTGCCACTAAAGACTATTCTGTCTCCTCCTCTTAATACTAAGTAGCAAACAGAGAAGGCATCCTTCTACCTTTTACAGTTGGCTCTTGCTGCTTCCATGCTCAGCACACAGCTGAATTTGAAATTGGTGTGAGCCAGGACTCCTCTACATCACTCACACAGTCAGCAATGAGCTACAGGAGGGATAAGAGAGTGTGATAACCTTTTGTTCCCATCCTGTGCATCATTTCCCCTGTCCTAAATAGAAGGTGAAGCAGGTCAAAACAGGAGAGCTGAGGCAGTCAAGTAAGGATTCAAGTCTATGTGCTAAGAATTGAGTGAGCAGTCAGGCTGCCACTGTGGTCTGTGCAAGCTGCAATGCCAAGAAAGTTCTCCTTCTGCACTCGTCAAACTCAGGCTGAGAAAAGAAGAGTACAGTGATGCTTCTGCTAGTTCCTCACGCACAAAATGAACAGAAACAGACTCAGCCCTTTGGCACTGGCACAGGCACAGGAGCTGTGGATGGCCCATTCCCGAAGTGTCCAAGGCCAGGCTGGATTGGGCTCTGGGCAACCTGATGTATTAAAAGGTGTCCCTGCCCACAGCAGGGGTATTGGAACTAGATGGTCTTTAAGATCCCCTTCAACTCAAACCACTCTATGATTTCATGATCATTCCAATCTTCCTGAAAGTATGCAAATGAGAGTAGAAGTAAGAACACTTATTCTTTTAATACTACTGCTATGTAGCATATTATATAATTTAATATGTAATATATTATATATTAAGTATTATAAAATAATAATAAGAAAACACAGGGATAGGAAGCAGATATGGGTTACCCAAGACTGTAGAAGCTCACAGGGGCATATTCATGTATAATGCAAAGCCTCTAACAATTCACCATCCTTTGTCAGAACCTTACTTTTAGCAATGCAAACAGGAATGACACGTGACCAAAATTTTCAGCTCTTTTTACCTTCTGTGTTCATTCCATACACAGCTCTGCGAGAAAGGATATGTTGATGTGTAACAACACATTTCTCTTTGTAGATGATGTTTAAAAAACACCCCCCAGTTCTAGCTGAAACTAGGAACTCACACAAAATGTCGATAAAATGGGGTTCACTGAGGTCCTGCAAGCTGCATATGGTCTGTTGAGTTGAAAATGCAGCTCTGTCAGAATTTCCTCATCCTGTGGAGCTCTGGCACATGGAAGCACATGCCAATACTGCCAGGCAGGCCAGCAAATAAATGTGTTCTCCTCCTTCCCCTCTGGTTGCAGCTGCACAGGCTCCTCAGACATGTAATTCTAGAGAGCTGAAAAGGCTTCAGAAGGGCTGGTGAAATGTGACTTCTGTAATGTGATGATGCTTTGATTAATAATGACTTATTCCTGTCAAAATGCACAACTGGTTCATGTGCAGCCCAGGGTCCCCTTACACTGCTATTGTGGCAAGAGACTAAAACTTACACTCACAATATGTTGCAAATTTTTTGCTAATGAGAAGCAACAGCTCCTCCTCTGAAGTGGTGTAGTTGCAGGGCATATCAGTAAAAATGTCACAGAATAACACCTGAAACCTGGCAAAGCAGCACTTACTAAAGATGGTCTTTTTGAAGGGGAAGATGTACTAACCTGTATTTAGTATTCCACGTTTCTGAATTAACAGGAGGGTTACTGGGTGTTAGGTAGTCTTAAAGTACTATTTCTTTTGGAAAAGAAACAGTGGAAACTTTTTTCAAAACAAAACAAAACACTTATATACTCTAAATGGGTGGCTGTTCCAGAGTTTGTGAGGGGTCTTATATGGGGCACACCATCACACAGTCTAAGATGGCTGCAAGGCTGTATCCTTTTCATTGAAAAAAAAAAGATTTCACTGACAGCTAAAACCAATATATAGTCTCCCGAGGCATGTAATCTGGCTTTCCAGTCTTGCATAGACATGAATTCATAGCATCATCCTATTAAGAAAAACATGTTGACAATGCTAAATCCTATTTGGATGACTGGGAAGCAGGATTATACAACTCACTGGAACAAATAACAAAATGTACTTGCTCAATCACGCTCATGCAGAGATTAATACCTTCCCCGTTTATCTGGGTTTTCATGGGTCCAAATCAAAGGAGCCCCCCCCTTCTGATTAAAGACTTTGCATTCTGCAGTCATGTGAAAAAGAGCAGGCAAGGCAGCTTGTGTGGTGTATGTGTACCAGTGCCACCAGTCAGGGTACCAGGTTTCTTTCAGGACAGTGCCAGTGTCTTGGGAGGCCTCAGGGAAAAGTGGCATCCTTGCCACTCCTCCCTTCTCTCTGGGCACAGGTGAGGCAGGACAACTGTCTGCCCAAGGCATGGCTGAGCCTTCAGCAAGCCTTGCCAAGGGCAAGAAAATAAAATGTTCCAGGTCAAAGAGCCACAGGTTTTAAACAGCTTTTGTCTAGTATTTCACTGATATTTTGACTATAAATATGGGTTATAAACATGCCACATGGCAGCAAGCCTATTCAAATAAGTCCTATTCCAGTGCATTATTGTTTTATGTTTTGAGGAGTTAGCAAAAGCTTCTGGGCAGAAAATCTCATAGCAACTCTCCCTCCCCTTTCCTAATAGTTTCACCTGTTGGGTTTTGTATGTGCCATAGCCAGGTGAGGCTGGCTGAGGGGTCCTGCAGCACATCCTGATTTGCTATGTCTGCTCGGGGATTTACTTGCCTAAACACCTTCCAGCCCTGCTCTCCAGTTTCTCTGTAGGAGAAAACAACCACCTGCCCATTCTGCCTTTCTCCAAATGCTTTTTAAAAATAGCGATGACCAAGAACAAAATAGAAAACAACATGCAAACTTTGCATGATGCTTGGGGTTTTTTCTTTTTCTTTTCTTTTTCTTTTTCTTTTTCTTTTTCTTTTTCTTTTTCTTTTTCTTTTTCTTTTTCTTTTTCTTTTTCTTTTTCTTTTTCTTTAGCAAAATTTAGCCCTCCCTCACCTTCTGATCTCATGTCTTAGCTGAAGAGTTTAGGAACTGGCTGAACTGCTTCCCAGGGAATAGAATCATGTAGTGTGGCCAGATCAGGGGTTATTTAGGCAAATGTATTCAACAGCCTTTCTCTTAAGCTCATTTCCTTGTTAATTTATCGTCCTGCCTACTGTGGCAGGCAATAATTTATCAGTGCTAGAGTACAATTTCACTGGTACTTGTACTGGTATCTATACTTGTCAATGTGACAGAAATAGAGAAAATAAAAGGGATTTGGTTGTAATCTGGTCCCTATAAACCACAGGAAGATCAGATACCATAGCTCCCACTCTGTTTTCCTGGCAGTTCTCGTTGCTTGCCATTTGATAAAACACCTTGTCTTGGCTGCTGTGTGGAAGTCCTGTGTACAAAATGAGTGGGCACAAACTTACCCAATATAGTAGAAGCAGCTTAGCTGTTAATATTGGTTGATTTGAAGGAAAGAAAATAAATCTGGTGGGTTTTTTTTCTTAATCCAGCGCCTTTTATTTCTACCTATATTTATCTTAAATAGGAAGAAGGGTTGTTAAACACCTTAGAGTGCATGCACAGCTGCCTCCTAAAACAGAAGGTTATTTTTGGGTCTAAGGTAGAACATTATGGCCCAAGTATGAACATGGGATATAAACCCGGAACAGGCTTCCCTTAAGTTGTTTACCAGATGTTACAAAAATCTGTGATCATAGTTAGAAATAGAATCCACACCTTGGCTTATGCCTTCATTCTTGACTCAGAGTGGGAGTTCTGGTTTAATTCCTACAAAGAGTTTTAAAACAGTTGGCTGATGTTTAATTCCTGATGACTTTTGAAACAACAAGGAAGTTTCAAAGGACTGTGGGGAAAAAAGAAGAGCAAAAGTAATAAATGAACTCTGGGCTGATATCAGTCCTGAGAATAACAACTGAAAGGCTGTTACAAGACTCATTTGAAGCAAATAATGTGAGCAGCACTAGTCAAAAAGGTTAAAAACAAAACCATGCTAGCTAGATAAGAAAAAAAGAGAGATTTTGATTGTGGTTGAGTGAGATAAAGGTGTTGATTTAAAAGACTTCTGTAAGCTCCCTGGCTTTGTTCTGCATGTTCTGCATGGCATTTTGAGTATGAAATTAGGACAAAATTACAGGTGTTTACAAAATGGTGAGCTGGGAGATCTGAAAATATAATTTGCAGGTGTTTCTAAAGCAAGGATCATTTTTGATATTGTAATATTAAATTATTTCTTTCATTTATCTGAAAGAAAACATAAAATCATTTCTCATAAAGCTTGAATAACTACAGTTTGGGAACTCATGAATAATAAAGGGTGGTTTACTGTAACAAACTGATGTGCATTGCTCAGTGATGTAGATGTAAGGAAGCAGCATACTTTTCAGCAAGGATAATGGAACACCTCCACTGTGAAAAGGCAGGTTCTTACTTAAAGAAGATTCTTATCTGAGAATCAGCATCACTAAAAAGGCATCCATACCTTCTTCTAGACAAACAGCTGTCTGTAATTTCTGACAGTGACAATGGAGCCAAAATCAGTGTAATACCACTGCCTATAAAGAGTGGAAACCTCAAGTGTAAGTACAGGGAGCCATTACTTCTGTTTCCTCAACAGGTGGATAGTTGCTCCTGGAATTATACATCCTACTTTAAAACTATTCAAGAAGCATTTACAAATTGGGAAGGATGCAGAGAAGATCCATAAGTATGATGAACTCTGGAAAACACTCTCCAAAGAGTCAGATTTAAGGAGCTGAATGTATTTAGTTGTGCAAAAAGATAGCTAAGAAGTAACTTTATTCCTGTTTAGGACTACCTGTAGAAAGAACAGAAATGAAACAGTAGGGATGCATCCTAAAGGAGAGGTATATGTTCCTTGTGGCAAGGTAAGTTAGCCTTTGGAACCCCTTAATGAGAAGTGGGACGTAAATAAATAAGGTTTGGACATCTGAACCCTTTCCCCATAACTCTCTAAAATAGCAATGAATGGAAAGAAGACTTGGGGAAAAAACAGGCTATATAACCACAGCAGTTTATTCTTGCTGTGTCTGTGAAACTCAGAGATGTGTGTCAGTCATCACCAATCACCTATCAACTTCTCCAAAACCTCATTTTTTACCAATTTTTGCTGCTGTTTTTAATTGATGTAATATCAGATTTTTGGCCAGCGCAATACAAAAGGATACAAGGAGAGTTACTTGTGAAGTTCCCATCTATGGGCCAGGTGCTGTAGTCTGCACTGCTAATAGTTTGTCTGGTGGGAGAACTGCTTATTTTGGCATTTCGGTGCAAATGAGACCATTCCTTCAGCAGAAACCAGTGGTGAGTAGGCTCAAATGCTGAGATTTTATTTCAGAGGCTCTTTTCTATGCTAGCTGTCCTTATGAAAAGCCTAGGTTGACATACTAAGCTACAGGACATGAGTGTTTTGAAGCCCCAAGGTTTGGTTCGACATGATTTGCTTTCAGCAATATTTAAATGCTGCAGTGTTATCAAGTGAGTGGATAACAACAGTGTTAAAGTAGAGTAGAAGTCTCTGAAACACCAGATAAAGCCAGGAAACATTGTTAAATGACAATACCTGTTGTTCTTTGCCATTTTTGTCTTCTAATCACATGCCAAATTCTGCACCTGTTACTACTGTGAATGCTCATGTTGACATTAGCGGGAATTTCCCCAGGAGGAAGGCAAGAAGTCATCTCCACAACAAACCACCCATTCCAGTATTTCTGAACTGATTGAAACCTTTGGCCATAACCTACATCTGTTCTACCTGCTTCTGCCCTACTAACACATTCATGGCTGTCAATGGAGCTGACAGCATGTGACACAATTCCTGTGTAGATCTCACCAAAATTAGGAGAGAATACACTATCTTCTCTTATTTGAGCAAAGAAAGGGTTTGACTTTTTTTTTTTACTTATGTAGGGAAAGTGGTCTGTTTTTCTTATAGTGAGTATAAGTAAGGAATTCCAGAATTTGGTGTGTAAGAGAAAAGTCAAGATGCTTCACCCCTGTTTAAAGCACTGACCAATTGCTACTTTCTCCCTTGGAAGCAGAAGGCAAAGTTAAAATAGTCAGTGCACAATGGCTATGACAAAACTCCTGTTCTCTGCATCCTCCAGTAGCTCCCACTACACCCTTCCTCCTTTTTTGCAAATACCCCTTTCAACAGCACTGACTCTGCAACTGACGGGAAGGATGGTTGGGTGATTAAAACACTACAGTAGGACTTGGAAAACTATCCTTTAATTCCCAGCTCCAGAGTGATCCCAGGTATGTTAATTAATCTCTGGTGTCTTAATTTGTTCCCTGTAAAAGAGGATGATAACACTCATCTGCTCTGCTCTAGCTGGTGCCTCATTTTGGGCAGATACTCCCAGAAGATGATCTTGAAATGTGCACTGGCTGCTGTGAAGGAACTCAGATCCCAAATGGAGTTGCTTGCGTAGTGTAGGATTCATAGCATGACAAGGAGAATTTATGAACTAGACAAGTTATTTAATCATGGCTAACAGCTAAATGACACAGTAGTCACACATTTGATAGTCCCTTCATTGCAGCTCTCTTGTGAGGGTGATACAAGCATTTATTTTTTACAGACTGCAAAACTTATTATTAAAAACCAGCTCACTAATGCTCCATAAACCAGCAATGATAGAAAATTGATGCTTGCCTATATAAACACATTAATGTTCACTGATTGCCAAATGATTTGTTCAATTGCCCGAGATTCATGACAACTAAGATTCCTCATCTGTAAGGATAAAATTATGTTTATATAATTGTCTGTATACTCTGTTTACAGAAACTGTGGAGAAAATTCTGGAATTTTGTATGTCTTTGAACTGTCAGGAGAAACAGCTTTTTCTTTTTCACAGGTGTTATGGGCTTGAAAATCACAAAGCAATTTCATTTTCAACTGGCGAAAACCTGAATGGAAATTGTTATTTTGACTAATGTCTGTCTCATGCAGAGAATTATAAAGGGAAAAACACAGGTTATAGAAAGACCAGCATGTGCCACATCTAACTACTTAAATACTCTGCTGGTACTTGGAAAAATAAAATTCCTCTTAAAGAAAGCTATTATTCCTTTTCCCAATTACTAAAGCATATGTTTCTGCACACATTTGTTTGTGTGTTTGGGTTTCATATTTATGAAAATGAGTCACAGTGTATGAAGCCATTACATGATCAACACTTCCCAAAAGGTGAACAAGAAACAGCCACATGGCTTCATGTACTTCCATAAAATATTACTTGTAATTCCTTTTGGGGAAATGAATATCCTGTACTCTCTAAAGTCCAGGGAATTGTGTAAAACATACAGTGGTCTGAAAAGCTCATCTTGTCATTGATGGTAGTTGACCTTGATTTGTTAATCAAATTCTATCTCAACGGAGAGGAGAAGGAATGGGTTTGTCTTAAGACCAAGGTTGTGGACACCTGAAAGTGAGCTCAGAGAGGCAGATTTACCTCAGGTCTTCCTTCAGGAGATTCTTTAGCTTGGGTAGAGTGACCAGACCACTTCCTAGCACAGCTTCACCATGCTGGTGTGTGTGTTTTGCTGGACTGATACTGAGTACTCTGCTAATAGGAGCAGAGCAGATACTACAAAACTAGGACCAAAAAAAAAAACAAAAAACCCAAAAAAAAACCAAAAACATAAGAGCAACCCTGGTGGAGATACTCTCATTCCTAGAATGGGAGAGTAGGAAGAGAATTAGGGCAGGGTGCCTTGGGCTCTTGCACTTCCCTGTGTTAATGGACTGTGGTGGGTTTGAAGTACTGAGCTTTAGTAAGAGATTTTCAGAACTGCATTCTCCTGTATGCGTTGTGGGTTACCTTTATGAATCTCCTGTTTAGGGCTGGTTTTGATTAATCTTTCATGAGTGTTTTTCCCATTTTTCTGCGACCTCATCTGGGACAACGTCATAGGTACATCAGCCAAGTTTTCTGCTCCCCTTACTGAGCTGATCAGCCTCAGGAGATCTGACTCAAACTTGGGCTCTGTGAATCTGGGGCAGATCATCATTTTAACATGGAAATAATGGTTAGAAGAGACTTCTAGAGCTGTCTTATGCTTTCAAGGTCCAAAATGGTGATTCAGCTGCTTAATATTAACTGTTAATAATTAATCCCTAATAACAGAGAAATTTGGAGGACCTTCTGGATGCCACAGGTAAGTTTAAGTCTCAGGCTCAGTGTTGTATAAGTAAACAAAGCATTGATTTCAAACAAAATTACACTGACTTTTCTGCTTTGTTCAGATAGAAACAGTGCCTCATAAAATACTTTTTTTTGCCTCAGAACTTTCACATTTCTGTTGGAGCATAAATTCTTCTTTTTGATCCCTGAGACACTCTTCTGAAACCTTGTCACTGGTGCCTTCAGCAGCACACCTTATCCTCTTTCCATACTCATTAGATGTTCTTTCTAGGAAGTGTGCCTTCTGCTGAGAGTAAGAAATGTAAACATCCTCCTACACAGACATTTGGAATGGCCAAGGAATTCCTGTTTTCACAGTACTTTCATAAATCATGCTGTTCTCGTGACTCTTAAACACCTCTGCTTAATTTTATCTCCACAAGAACACTTGTGATGATGAACTGTACTTCTCATACCCCTGATCTCTGCTGCATCTCCAGCTAATATACATATTCTTAAGGCATGGGACAGACACATGTTTCCGTTCTTCAATGAAAGCTGAAAAATGGCCTTTGATTTTTAGCATAAAAACATTGGAGGTGCAGTTTTGCGGCTACAACAAAGCTAGCTCTGCGCTGGAGAGAAGTGAGTGCTCAGGAAGCTTTATCTTAACGGTTTCTCCCTAACTTTTGTCATGAGTTTGTGCAATTTCAACAGCATTTCAAATGTTAATTTGACGTTAAAGAGACACAACTATTATTTCATCCTGGCATCCAGTGATACGAACCGAGGGGATGGTTCAAAGCTGTGCCAGAGAAGGTTCAGACTGGACATCAATAAGCATTTCTTTCCCAACAGGGTGGTCAAACACTGGAACAGGCTTCCCAGAGAGGTGGTTGATACCCCAAGCCCATCAGTGTTTAGGAGGCTTTTGAACGATGTCTTAGTAACATGTTTTAACATTTGGTCAGCCCTGAATTGGTCAGGCAGTTGAACTGGATGATCATTTTAGGTCCCTTTCATCTGAATAGTCCATTCTGTTCTATTCTATTCTATTCTATTCTATTCTAGTCACAAAAATTGATGATAGTTGGCACTTGCTATTCTTTACAAACCATATTTAAAGGGCATTAGAAGAACTTTTTATGTGAAACAAAATCAGCTAATTCAATGGCACTCTTACCCACTGTAACATTAAGAACTTCATGAAATCGAAAATAGCAGAAACCCAATGAAGCAACAAATTTAAAACAGTGTCCTTCTAAAGCTTAGAACTGAAAATCCAAAATATATGTGAACACACTCAGGAGAAAGGCCTATACAATGCACATCTCACACTTTGTCTGTACAGTTCTTAATCTGCAGTGCAACACTACAGATAGCTTGTGAAATGATGCAATTTATTTATGGGAAATATTAACAAATTTTTTACAGTGTTTTATCTGCTGTGCATTTCTTAAAATGAAACAAAGCACCATGCTCTGTATTTTCTTCTGGCTTCTCAGAACTAATCTTTGTAGCTGTTTGAGTCTTTATCTTTAATTTTACAGGTTTTTGTATGTCTCCATCACTACCAAGTGACCTGAATTTTCTTTTCAGCCTACCACTGAAACGTGTGGTATCCAACACAGATCACACATTTGGAAAAATCCAACACAGTTCACACATTTGGAAAACAAGGTTATACCTAACTGAGTGTATGGATTGAGAACAGATAAGAAAATATATGGCTTCAGAGTGTGTATCTGTCAAAGTTCTAATAAATGTCAAGGTTTTAAAAGCACTCCACATTTAGTAACTAGCAAAAGCAATAGTGGGAGCTGGTTGTGGGAGAAAATTGTACATGAAAAGAAGAAAACGCTGTAATCTTGTACTAAGCAGAAAATTAGTTTTGTCCTCCTATTATTCTAGTAGGCTGGCAAAACAGACTTAATTTATTTTGTTTATGCAAATGATATTTGATTATGCAAATAATAAACAGAAGCCTATTTTTGTAGGCATAAAATCATTTTATACTGCTCAAATGATTTGTGCATCAACCCCAACAGCAGCAACTGTACCTCCTTTGTGCTACTGCCCTACTTAACTCTTCAGAACACAGAAGTTCTGATGCACATTTTCATGGTGACTTCTAAATTTTGAGTTGTATTCTTTGAGGGAGAAAATTTCCTTTGCCAAGCCAGACATTTCTGGAGCAACCTGTCCGAAAAAGGACTTTACTTATATGTAGTATCTTTTAGTGAAGGTAAATATTAAATGACAAAGATGATTTGCATTTCCCCAGTGGGCTACTGACAAAAATTATATTGGGTGCTCACTTTCTCTGGCTGAGAGTATCATGTTCTGGCTTCTATGACCACCAGGCATCTTGTATTCACTGTGGGCTTCTAAGTTATCAAAAACTGCACAAACCAGTTCAGTTCTGCTTAGCTCTGTAAAATGAGTATCTTCCTAAGAAAGCATTTTAAGAAACACAGATAATGTTTCCCTCTGGTACATCATCTAGGAACACTTGTTATTGCGGCAAACCCAGCTGAACAAACTCTATGTCCTCTTGCTATTCTCAAGGAGGTGAGATTCTGTGCACGCACTTCTGTGTCAGGATCATCTCTCTGTCAAACTGATGTTCTCAGAAAACTTTCCATGACATTTCTTTCTATTATTAGAGCACTGTTTAATCACTAATAAAGTGATTAGTGCAAAATACTAATCTTAAAATTATTATATAAAAGACAGGTCTGAAAAAAAAAAAAGGAAAACACTGTTGAGCATGAGGAGTTAAAAAACAAAGTTAAGGGAGGTTTGATTGTAATGTGTTATGATCTTGAACTTGTTCTCTTGCTCTTGTCTAATGAGGATCTCATATGATACATTTTTCTGACTCTTTGTGGGCAAGGGTTATGTTTGCCTTCTTGACTTGTGTGTATCTTGCTGGATCAACTGCATCTCACCATTGCCTCCGAGCTATCTCTGCTTCTGAGCGCATTATGCCCTGCTCAGAGCAACAGCCATTTGCAGTTCTCAGATACATGGTTCCCACTATGCACGCACTGTGCAAAAACAGCAGCTTCCATTTTCCCATTTTAAAACAGGAGGTTTCTGTGTAGGAAGGGTGTGTGCTGCCTCGTATGTAGCTATCAGAGAGAGATAAGATAAAATAGAGATAAGAAGAATATGCCTCACAACCTGGAAAATAAGGGAAACCAAACACATCCCAAAGCGAGCGCCATGTTTCCAGGGAAAGGGATGAACGGGCTCCTTTTCATCAGTCTTTCTTCCTTTCAAAAAGGGAAGGGCAGGAGAGACTCTGCCTTGACATTGGGTCCTGCAGGCTTCAGCCAAGAGGTGGCGTTAAGGTGCAATGCAACGTTCTCTTACCAAACCCCCATTTATTCCTCAAAACCTGTTTCAGCGGCCGTGTGCCTGACGTCCAGAGACACACGGAGCCGTTAGGGAAATGAAAAATACACTGTGGGATAGCAAGGAATTCAAAAGGCCAATGGCCTGAGTTTAGACTGGAAAAGTAAAACAATCTATGCCTCCAACAACATTGCTTGCTGTAGGTTAGGTGCATCAGCGAGTCCCACATTTGCAGGTTAGCTTGTATTTGTGTGAACAGGAACTAAGTGCTGGATACAGCTGTTAAGTTAGATACTAGATTAGATATTAGATACTATTATCTTAACCCTGATGATGCATATTTTCAGCACATATATGCCTTTTCAGAACACCTCCATCATAAAAGACGACAAGTGTTTCCAAACCAAACAAATGGAAGCAGACCTATTTTCAAAACAAACCGAAATGAAACTA
Source organism: Machaerirhynchus nigripectus (assembly GCA_013397975.1). Lineage (NCBI taxonomy): Eukaryota > Metazoa > Chordata > Aves > Passeriformes > Dicruridae > Machaerirhynchus > Machaerirhynchus nigripectus. Next base: position 232,751 of record VZRQ01004639.1, on the reverse strand, counting down.
CTCACATTTAACACTGTTATGCAAACTCTTTGGTGCAGATGAATCAACAGCAGCTGTATTAACAAAAAGTAGGTTCAGTCCAATGAAACACTAACATCACAAATAATCATAGCAAAATGTGTAGAGATGAAACTGGTAATCCTAAGGTGTTGAATTCCCTGTTACTGGTTCAGTATCAAATGTGGACAGTGATTTTTGTGGCTTTCACCCATGTATACTTAGGCATAGAAATTAGAGCCAGTTTGGCTATATTTATTAGCCTTCATTTTAATTTACAATTTAAGAAAAGCTATACTAATTTTTTTTGGCTTTTACTGCTATCCAGAAAGTTTATATTTCATGGATGAGTAGTGCAGCTGCTATCAGAGAGGGGGAACTGCCAACTGATGCTCCAAGAATGTGATTCAAGATGTCCTGAGGCTCAAGGTCACCAGCTTTTCATCATCTTCCTAGCAAAAGGAGCTATTTCATTACACAATTACAGATAGGTTTGCACACCACATTTTCTGTTATTTGGTAATTTGGTTTTCGTTGTAAAACATTAAATGGAGTGAGCTTCGAGGAATCAAGCATTCCTCAGCCTTCATTAAGTCCTGTGTCCATACAGGAGATATTAAGGATGGTAACGGAGCTCTATGTCAAATTGCATATCCCTGGATATAACTGAGGTATCTGAGGAAATGCTATTTTTGATTGTGGAAGGAAAAGAAATCTCCTAGAAGCTCAATATTCCAGTTGCATTTGAAGGACACTAACTTCATTTCCATCTTGTACTTTTGTGATTACTGCCAAATGTCAAAGCAAATTGTAGTTTGTACAAGTGCTCCAAAGTTTTGGACATGTGGGGCTAGCCACTGTCTGGAGTGAGCCCAAACAGGTTGTAGTTTAAAAAGCAGATGTATTTCAAAAAGATTGGAGAATATTTGGAAGGATACTGGAGAAGGCCTTTGGACAACCTTGACCAGATTTTTTCAGAGGCAAAATATTCTATAATATCCTGTAAAGCTGTACAGAACAGGTGGCAAATCAGCACTTCACAGCATCAGGTAAGTACGGAAGAGAACCTTGATATCCTTGCAATGATGCAGTTTTTGATATGTGTGCAAAAGTTAGCTCTACAAGGAAAACCTGTGTGAATGATATAGCAGTATAATAAGTAAAATAAGTGGTTTAAGATTAAAGGTTCCAAATCTGACTTTTGAGAACTGTAAGTTCAGATTGTGAAACACCTAAGAATTAGAAATTTTAGCCACTGGAAATTTTGATTAGCACCTACTGTGAAAAGCTCTTTCAGATTGACTGAATTCTGCTGCAGAAGAGCAGGACTGACATTTGAAAAAAAAATTGAAACCTGCTTGGGAACAAAGCACTTGGTTCCTTTTATACTAAGAATATCTTTTGTGTATTTTCTTCTGAACTGTAAGAATGTAATTGACAAAAAGACTGCAAAACACCTCTGTTACTTTCCTTTTATTTTTTGACCTTCACTCCTTCATTAGACTTCACTGGCTGAGAATAAAATTTCAATTATATATGGCAGTGTTTGCTGCTCTTAACTAGTCCTGATGCTTCTGTATATTTATAAGCAAAGCTCTAGGATGTGAATTCTACAGTATCTAGAGTTCACTGTTTCTGTGACATTAGCCATGAAAAAGCAAAAGTCACTTAAGTATGAAAGTACACAGCAGCAATCCAGCCTCCAGCTCCCAATATGAGTGGGATGGTCATGAACTGTAGCATGGTGGAGGTCACGAAACTTTCAAAGAGTGATTCTGACACCACAATGAAAAGATGCACTGTATTTGAGCAAGGCAGTTTAAGATAAAGCATTTGGCACTACAAATTGACAAAAGGATCTGTCTCCTGGCAAAAAAACCACAGCAGCAATCTCATCTATTGTTCAACAGCTCTGTGTTATTATAAAACTCACTGCATGTGATAAGTGAATTTTTTGGTCAGAAAGCCTTTGGAGCCCAAGGGCTGGAAGCCTTGCAGGAACCTAATTACAGCTATGGCCATTCAACTCCACCTGTTTCATCTGCACCTGAAGCCCCTGGAAGTTTACACAGCCCTAGACAATTGACAGAGGACATTTTCTTTTAAATTCCAAGTTTTCTTTCTAGTGGTTTGTGGCTATTTGCAGGAGGGAGAGCATTTGAAGAGCCCTCATGAACATGACTACATGTGGTTAGTGGAACTTCCCTCTAGGTTACTAAGAACTGATACTGTAACTTTCTAAACATCAAAAGCTGCAGCCCCACTGTTACTCTGCAGTGGTTTCCCCAGTTAAACAAATATCTGCCCTAGTTCTCATTTTACCTTTCCTGTTAGTCAACTGCTATGTACACCTAAACAGAAATTATGAGTAAAATAACACAGGGGGATTAGATAATACTCCTCTTCCTAACATGAACTTGTCATTTTGTGGAACAGTTTGACTCCATAGACTTTACATCTTTCAACAGTCGGAATTCTCCCAAGCTTCTCCCAAGACAAGGTTACAGTTCCAATTGAGTGTTCTACATATCTCTTAGGGCACATCATTTTATGCCTCACTTTTAAATCCTCCTACTCCTGTTGAGTTAGTGACAGAGAGAGGGAGGAAAGAAAGAGGAAGAAATTCAGCAGCCAGCCAAAAATAGGGGCAACCAACATATCCTTGACTCTGATTTCACCTTTTACCTACATAGATATTCTCATAATTAAGGACTGTACACACCTTTGGCAGACATCAGTTTCTTGAAATGAGCAGCCATGTGGTCTTGAGTGATGTACTGGCTTGAGATCTTGCAGGATTGTCCGGGAAAAAAAGCTGAAAAAGGGAAAAAACTGAGTTTACTCAGAGGGACAAACAATGTCTCAGGTAATAATAGTTCTGAAAATACTGTAATATTTATCCTCTCCTGCTTGCAATAACATCAAGTCACGATTCATTCTTTTATTTCAAAAAGTAAGAATAGCACAGAGTATAACATGAACAAGTGGTAGATTATTCCCAGTTTTCATGGTTTTGAGTACCTGAGAGTTATGGCTTGCAATAAGTAATGCATGAGCCTATGATATTTTTGAACTCTGGAGAATAACAGAGGATCTCACTGTTTATAGTCTGATATAGTAAAAAGCATTTGCCTCCTGAAAGATTTAAAATTAGAGAGTATTAAATAATAGAAGAGAGCATTAATACTGTTATTAATGCTAATAGTGTTATTAGATAATTTTACAAAGTACTGCAAAATTCACATTAATATCTCACTTCTTTGTGATACCAGACCTAACTCAGGCACTCTGTAGTTAGGTAAATGGACTGGATACAAGGACAGAAGTAGGGCTGGAAGAGGAACCAGCTCATGGAACTGAATTGTGTTACACACAGACTGACCATGACACCCCTCTGAATCTCTAATTCACCAGACTTCCCAGATTCAGAAAAATTTGTTTCTGTATCTAAGTTGATTCACCTAGAAAAAAAAGTTAAGAAGCAGATAAACATTTACTTGTTCTAAATTTTAACCTGGCAGTGTGGCTGAGAGAGATCATTTTCTTTCAATCTGCTTCCAAACAAAAATATTATTTCTTTCTCAAATGCTCTCAATTCCTAACAGACAGGATTTGCAGATGGAAAGTTACTAGCATATAATATTAAAAAAATCAACAGAATACTGGAGATCAGAAACCTAATGTGCCTTTGGCTTTCCATCCACAGACCCAGAATGACCCTTACACTGAGATAATCAGCCCATCCAACCCTATCCAGATTTGGTTTTCTGAGCCAACAAAATAAATTATTGTTTCATTGTTCACGTCCCCAATGTACAATTTAAGTGAATAACTTTGTTTCATAGCTTTTATTGTGTTTTGAAAGAATAGGAGACCTTGGGTTGAGAGTCTGGGGATCAATCCTTCTAATCCCAGTTTGGCTGCATCCTTGCCGTGTTGCTCTTTCTTATCTCTTGCCTACCAAAATGAGCCAGTGATACAAACTGCTTTTCACTGCCAAGGAGCTTGATTGTATTCAATTTATGGTGTCATCTTTTGAACAAGCACCATAAGAAGGAGCAGGACAGTGCACCTGACATTTGATTTGTTGCTTCACTTAGTATTGTTCACTAAGGTGCTCCTCCAAGTGGTTTTAAGCTTGCCAGAAGGGCACTGACTTGAAGACTTGATTTCAACAGCTGGTCCAGGAGCAGCAGCACACCCCAACATGACCACCTGCAGAAAGGTGCTGTTACTTCAGCTCCAGGGCCATCCATTCTGATTGTGCATGGAACATGTAGGCACAGCCAGAGGGCTTCTACTGGCACACAAGCAGGTGCAGAGACATCAGCAGAAGTAATGAATCCATGTTTGCTATGAAGCAGTGGAGAACTTGGTGCAATATTCTGAGCAAATTGCATTTACCTCTTGTCTCAATTAAACTGAGCATGAGTAATACAGGTAAACAATGGAATCTGATACTTGAAGCACACAAATTCAAAGCTGACAAACTTACTAATCATGAACCTTTATGTATCCAGTTTTATTCAGGGAAACCACACATAGTTGTCAATGCCATAATAAATAAATTAAATGGTTAAAATCAGTACTATTCTGTTTCAAAGCCTTTACGTGCTTGAGACCAGTAGTTGTTCACTCCAAAACGTCTAAAAATAATTCTTTTTTTCATTAATTTTGCCAGTTGTGCTGAAACCTCCTGCTAGCAAAAGCAACTGGAACAAACTCTTCAGTAATATCCAGCACCATACCTAGCTGGTTTAAAGTGGGGTGGCTCTCCTGAGTTCAAGGAATGGCAAAGCCCTAAATCACAGCAGCTAGATGCTTTCGTCACTAAGGGAAAGAATATAGCATTTTGGTAAATGCCTCAAATTTTTCTGTGATTGGCAGTGACAAGCTGATTTCAATATATGCAGTGAAAAAGACAGCATGGCAGAAGAACGAAGTGATAATCTAAAAAATATCCAAAGATTAAAAAGGGATGGAAAATCCATTTATAAAAAGAACATTCTTCTCAAAATGAATAACTGCCCCAAATTTGAAATGCTAAAGATATACAAAGCACTAGTAGTTTAATCTAATTTTTGTATTTCATAAAATCTAACTCTATGCTGTGTCCAGAAAATAACTGACATTGTGCAATAAGCAACATTGTGGTTATTCCTATGTAAGGAAAGGAAAAAAAGGCGAATTCCTTTCTTCGCCAAAGACTTTCTGTTGAACTTTGGCAAGTTATTTTGTGTTTTTGTGTCTCAATCTCTCTGAACAGAGGACATGAAAAAGCACATCCCTTTCTCAAAGAAAAGGCAGTAAGGATAAAAACAATGAAATGGGGAGACTTAGGGGATGTTCAACTAAGTATTTCCCATCGTTACAGAGGGTGATCTTATTTGAGCTCACTGGAAAGTTTACACTTGCAAACAATTTTGTCTTATGTTTTCTTTGAGTAACTTCAAATTGAGGGATATGGGAAATAGAAATCTTCTGGGAATTTTAAGTAGCCCTGTTAAGAGGCTCTCTTGATGGTGCAAACACACGTCAAGTCAAATTGAAACAGCCCTATTGTGTGCTGTAAAGACAGGCAATGTTCTTAAGCCCATTTTTGAACAGAATCCAAGTTCTGTATTTTCTGCTGCTTTACACAGATCTCATTTGCTGCAACATTCAGCAAATTGCTTGATCCAAGTTTTCAACATTTCAGAGTTTCAACATTTTCTATATATGAGCACAGATCTATGTACAGAAAGTTGCCTGCTTTTAAAAATCTTTTCAAACTCTGAGGACTATTGTACTTCCAATAAATTTACATCTTGTTTCTACACATGAGGAAAGATCTCCAGGAAACCAAGACCCAAGAATGAGTAATAAAGAACAGTGACAACTCTCTCAACGGTGACTCTTTTTTATTTCCAACTTTGTAATGACTTCCCTAGAAATTTATCGTAGTCCTGAATGTGTACTTGTGTGATGACTACTTTACCTAGTTTCCACTGATTGAATTGCAAGAGATTACCTCTGCAGATCATGTCTGGAGAATATATCATATCTAGAGGTATAATGTCATACCATAAATCCAGTCGTAGCAGTATTAAAGTTTGACTGATACACAATGACAGTGATAAAACATGTCTTTTCCATGTAGCTGAAAACCAAAAATATGCTTTTGAAAAACACAAGAGGTAACTTTGCTTCTCACCAGACTGCTGATTCAAAGCCACTACTTTTTCCTCTTACTGGGGTAAAAGTTTGTTTTCAATAACATGTCAATTATTTTACTCTAAAGACTAATATAACTGCAGAGGAGCTGCTATACGGAAGAGTTTATACCATTGCTAACCGCTAATTCCTACAAGTGGGAGTATGGACTTGGAGAAGGTGCAGAGGAACAACATTTCCCGGAAGGAAAGTTTAAGGCAGAATAGGTTCCCAGCAGTCCTTCTACAGGTGTCTGGTGAAGATCTTGAACAGGAAAGCTGTTTGTCTAAATTTAGAAGGTGAGATTTTTGTAATAGAAGGTATTAGAAGGACTTATACTTATTAGAAGGACTTACTTCACATTGTTTCAATAATAAACCATGTATTTTTAATAATGTCATAATATTTAAGCTCTTCTTCCAAAATTGGAGCACTTAGTCACTTTTCAAGTAATAATTCGAATACTTACGGCTGCTTTTGAGACTCATGTGTCCTCTGAAAAGTCCCATCAAGGAGTAGGTAGGCACCATGGCTATCTGGGAGCCTACAGGGTAGGGAAGGGAAATGCATTGGTTATGTATTAATGGAAGCATTAAGAATTATGATTATCTTTCTACAGGTTCTATAGGAATTACAGAAGAATCGTGTGCTGGCCAGAATGCCACACTACAACTGATACAGGTATGGAAAGGCAGACACTTTGGAGTTTCCTTTCCCTGCCAGATTACTTCTGTTTGGTTTAATCCCTCTCAGTTTATAGGGCCCTTTAGACCAGATACTTTGAGAGAAAATTCTCTGTTACAACAGCATTAACAGGGCAATTTTCTACAGGCCACAAAAATGAGCCATGGCATTGTGCAAAGGTCACATATTTTGTAATCTGAAAGATCATCTCTGCTAAACATCTTCAAGGCAAAAGAAGGAGCAGCTCAATCTGTTACTGTGCTGCATGTACCCAAGGGAAGCAGTGGGGGAAAAAAGCACAGCACTGAAGATTTTCTAAAGATACTCCACAAAATAGAATAAGCTCACATCACAGAAGCCAGACGTAGAAAAGACAGACCAGACACAGCAGAGAAAGCAAACAAGCCCCCGCTCATTTTGAATTAAGGGCAGGTTGCAGGAAGACAAATTCTAAATACACAGAATTCCACCTATTTTATGAAGAAACGTCCCACTGCTGACCGATTAATTTATTTCAGACAAGTAACAGGGAAAATTTTACAGCTAACAGGTAAAATTTAACAGCTAGAAGGGCCAGGTCTCAATTTCCAAAGCCACATAAGTTCACAGGACTCAGACTGAAAAAAATTCATAGGAAATCCAGAAGATTTTAATCTCTACCTGTCCAGTGGTACAGTTTTCAACACAATCATGTTCGTAACTCCCACTAAAATCAAGGAAAAGCTGGTACCTTAATTTGCAAGTCTGATCATGGAGGCTAAATTTCAGTCCTCATTTTTAACTTACCGTTTTCTTATTGAAACTATTTGTCTGTATGCAAAAGTTCCAGCAATCATTTAAACTGTAATTTAAATAGACTTTCTTCAGTTTAAACACTGATTTTGTTTCATCTTAAACGTATTCCTGGTTAATGTGAAGCAAGCCAGTAGCACTGCAATGTGCATACATAATCTTCTCCACCAGATAAATCTTATCACTTTAAACCCACACATAAAATTCCATGCTTCTTAAGCAGATAAGTCAACTGGCGCACAAGAACCTAGTGCTCAGTAGCTTTGTACTCCAAAGGGTTGTCTGGCAGCAGAAGTTGCTTAATTGTGAACTAGGATTTGCCTGATTTGATTTGACAGTTGTAAAGGAAATATCTCCTTAGAGATGATCCTGAATGTCAAAGGACATACGAAGTGCCATCAGAACTGGAAAAATCAATACAATTCTTTCTTTGGTTTCAAGGCAACTTTGTAACTTGTGGGAGGAACCAGGAGTGTCTGTCCCTTAAACAATGAAACCTTTTCTTTTGTTCTCATACACATATTTCAGAATTACTTTTGGGTTCAAAGGCATGGCTGCAAGCTCACAAACCATGTGTTTATACCTTTAACCAAAATATAAGGGCAGAGACTTTAGTCCGGTTTTGGATCTGTATTTGAGGACAGCTGAAAAAGAAGCAGTTTCTTTCAGAGAGTGCACTTTCAACTGGTTCTGAAATTCAGGCCTCACACTGGGAGCTTAGTTTTTGGCAAAATCACCTGTCTGGAATGGCTCTCTTAAGAATAAGAGGATGCAGGTTACAGAGAGCATTAAGCAGTGTTCTGAGAAAACAAAGGCTGAAAAGATTATGAGCAGTGCTTTTTTTTTTTTTTTTTTTTTTTTTTTAATTTAANTTTTTTTTTTTTATCAGATTCTCTGCCACCTTAGACATAAAATAAAAATGCTATGAAAGAAATGGGAGCAGAGTAAACTTTATTGCTTTTTCTCTGTGCTCATATTTCTAATTGTCATGGGTCCCTAAGTTAATAAAATCATCAAAAGGTCAGCTTTTTTTCTGTCTTTTGAAAACATCCTTCTGTAGTCATACCAGGATATGGGCAAAGGAAGTTACTGCTCTCAAATCCAAGGTAACACATCAAAATATTTGGTTATTTTTTAAATGCTATTTATTTAGTTGTATTCCCTAAGCATTTTTAGTAATGTCTTGGAAAACAGTGGAACTTAATCATAGCTTCATATACACTAACTAAAGATGTAAAAACAAATTAGTCTAGCTACATTTCATATATTACTAATAATCATTTTGATTCTTTATTTTGAAATATAAATTATCTCTGGCCTAATCTTTGCTTCTTTTGGTTTTTTTTTTGTTTTTTTTTGTTTTTTTTTTTTTTTTTTTTTTNTTTTGGGTTTTTTTTGGTTGGTTTTTTTTTTTTTCTCCTTGGTTTTTTTTTTATGTCAAACATCTTTGGAAGGTATGAAAAATAGAAGGATATTGTACTGAAGAGAGGTCTTATCCATGTGCAACTTTAGGACAGAGTCATTCTTTATCTTCTTGTGTCCAATCCTACCACTTGAGCTCAGCAATAACTCTACGATTATTTGAAGTAGGAAAATATCAGTGGGAAACTGCTCTGAGTGAGGACAGATAAAATGGAAGAAGCATGTATCAAAAATTGTAACTGTTTGGCAAAAGTACATTTAATTTAATAAGTGTGTGCTACGTGTAACACATGACGAAGGCACTAAACAGTTGTTGTGATGGAACAAAGTCACAATAATGGCAGATCTTTAATTAACCAGCCCCTTAAAGGAGCATTTACAACAGTTGACTCATGCCAGAATGTTGCTGCTGTTGTTTGAACTCTGGTGACTTCCTGAAATCTCAATCAGATTACTGTACCAGGCTCTGTACAAACAGTCAGGCACTCGTTAACAGACCCAAGAAGTTTATAACTGAAGTTTGCAAACCAGATAAATAAAAAGTGTTGTCTTTGTTCTGGAGGCTGAAAAAGCTGGCTTTGTTCATTTTAATGAGATGAAACTATTTAATGGCAAAGAAATGCAACTTGATTTTCTGAGTATCAGACCTGTGAATAAGCCTCAAACATCTACTTTTAACTTTGTTGAAATATGCAAAATTTTCATTCTAATGACAAGAAACACTGCATAGTTTTTGTAGCTGCAGCCATGTTTGACTTAGGAAGCCCTACAGACTCCTAGGAATGGTGTGTTTCCCCATGGAAAGCCATAAAAAAGGAAATTATTTTGGCAAGAAGTATTTTGAAAATGAATCAGATGATAGTGCAGGTTCTGAGGATTCATTGGGGTCATCCAATACCATGCATGGGGGCAGAGTGTAGGCAAGGTGATGCCCCTGGCAACATCCTCCAGTCAGCTGCAAGATCAGGCCTTGAATGATGAACACCCTTTTCCAGAGCAAAGTGTCTGATAGTGAAACAAGGGAACTGTCTGGTGGACTTTCTGAATGTGAAAGGTTCAGTCTCTTAAAAGCAGTTATTTGTCAATGTTCCTTACAAGTTAAAGTCCTGTGAGCTTTACACACAGATTTTGTAAAACCATGCCTTAGCACTGTCTTTAAAATAACTCAGCACCTATTCAGATGCTATTATATCTGCCTTTTCTTAGAATGAGAACAAGTATTCTACAGCATTTGAAAAAATTGTGTTAATTTTTGTGAAGCTTTTGATTTGAGCCATAGCAGACTGAGAGTGAGCAAAGCTTCTGCCTCACCTCTGCTTAAACTCAGGTATAACAAAAGAAGCTGTTGTGTTTTAGGTGAATTCCAGAATGGAGGAATTTCTTAATCCATCATGATTTATGACCACCTCTGTTAAATCTGTGTAAGACACTGTAGGGTATCTATACCACAACTCAATATACCTACCCAACTATAAATTAAGCCCTGATCTTTGCAGTCATTAGGTGAGGGAACAAGACCCAGATATAGCAGGGGCTCATTTCTATTTAATGATGAGTTTTGTCACCAACATAGTGTCTTCAATTTCTTTGTGTTTTCTGCATTTCTGTAATACCTGAATCTGTCTCCCTACAGAAACACTACAGCAGTAATTTTCATTTGTGCCAGACTGCTTTAATTTCACTGGATTATAATAAATCAGTTCAACTGGTTAGCATTATACTTTGCTATTTTACATCCATGCACAGTTCTTTTAACAGGAGACACAGGCTGTAAATTGCATGTGAGAAAAACTAGGCCTTTTTTGCAGCAGACAGATAGATACTAAAATGCTTTACCTATTGGTTTGTACCCAATAGGAATTGTACCTATTGAATACAAACCACAGCACACCTATAAAGATGACAGTAAAAGTGCTGAATGGAAGTTAGAGAAAAGGGAGATGCTTTTTTCACATTTTCACTAATTACTATACACTGATATGAAATGACCTTGCTATTGGTATTCACACAAAACATATGACCAACTATTTCTGCATATTTTAAATTATCTACAGTGAAATAGATTAAAACATATCAGATATAGAAGTAGCATTTACAAACTTAATACAGAGCATTAAAACAAACCCAGCTTGACTATTGTTTGTGCAGTACTTAAAAGCTGGTCAAAAAATTTCCAGAAAAACAGGATTTTTGTGGCATTATTTGTTGGTTTGTCAAAAGAGACATATTTTTCAGAGAAAGAACAGAGTTTCTCTAAAATTCGTAAGTAAAGCCTGCAAGGAATCCTGCCAGCTGCAGGAGAGCAGAGGCTAAGCATTTGCTGCTGTGAGAGGATCATTTTCCAAAAACAAGGGATTTGACTCTGAAGCTCTGTACTTGTCTCTATTAAGCTGCTGAGCAGCATCAGCATCCAGATTTGAGGGCTTTGTGTGTTGAAAAATTTGGCTTTCAGTACAAAAGTTAGTGACAAGTGCAGTTTTTAAGAAGGGTCCAGCATCATTCTAGTCTCCTGTGCTGTTACTCTCTATTGAAAAAATATCCTCTTTCACATAGTCATATTTTAGGATTCATCTCCACATACTATAGGGGGCTAAAAACTTGGGCTGTTCCCCTCGATGAGAATGTGGAAAGTTTAGAATAGTTCTGAAACAGAAACAAATTTGATCATACATGTTAAGCAATGGCATTTATGCTTGAAATAGGGGTTTTCTATTGATAGAACAAGTTAGGGTAAAAAGGAGTGGAGTTTTACCCACAGGAGTGCAGAACTACTGTTCTAAGACATGTATTTGGCATTCAGACCTGACTAATAGACATGAATTATTTTTCAGCATCCTAAAATCTACATTTATTTCCTAGTGGACTTGAATCATTCTGGGTCCATATCTCAACACCTGCAGAAGCCTGGATCCCTTGTCAGGCATCAGATATGGAAGCAGCATTTACAAACTTAATCCAGAACATTAAAACAAACCCAGCTTGACTATTGTTTGTGCAGTACTTTAAAGCCAGTCTAAACATTTCCAGAAAAATAGGATGTTTTGTGGCATTATTTGTTGGTTTGTCAAAAGAGACATATTTTTCAGAGAAAGAACAGAGTTTCTCTAAAATTCGTAAGTAAAGCCTGCAAGGGAATCCTGCAGCTGCAGGAGAGAGGAGGCTCCCAGGACTCAGTCACCATATGGTCTGTCCTCTGCAGGGTCTGCAGCCAGTCCAACACTTGCTGTTTCCAGGCCCACCAGCTTTGTGGAAGTAGCAGGACCCTCCTCTCTCTTGTGAACCCCAAAACTACATTTGGCCTTCCTGCTGAGCAGCAGGAAACCTGAGACCTTTGAGAACTCATCTTATATCCAATCTCTGAGTCCTGAAGCTCTGGGAGACCCTCAGCTGGGCTTCTCGGGACTCACTCTGGTACGAATTGCTAAAAAATGTGGAAACCCTGGAATGTGGGAATCTGTAAGTTAGACCCTCCAGACTCAATTAATTAAAAAAGAAAAAAGAATGTAAAGGCACAAGCAGAGGGGTTCTAATATATATTCTATTAAGGCACCATTTATTTTCCCTAATTTTAGAACTTCCTGTGGAACAGTTCTGTCACTCAACTGCCTCTACTAAAGCTTGTCATACTTGTGTGGGATGAACACGCTGATATTTGTATTTTGTGATATTTATTTATCTTATATCTTAAACCACATGATTAACTGTTAAAAGCTGGAGGCAAATTAAGCAACTGTTACAGTTACATAAGTGATACCCTAGCAAGCCCCTGTGAAGATATGGATGAACCCAAACCCAGACCATCCTCCCACTGATCAGGGGATCCAATTTTAGCAGCATGCCTGTCAGCTGCAAGGCCCCTCAACAGAGCAAAGACACTCCTTTTCAAATGCCTTTGCTGTCACTGGGTGGTATCCACTTGTAGCTACAGAGAAAACATGGAGAAGCAATGAGAGACAGATGAAAGCAAGAAAGATCAAGGCTGTCCATCATCAAATTCCTTTGATGTATATGGGAGGTGTTACAGTTTGGGTGTCTGTACAGGCAGAAAAATAAGAACAGGAGAGAAATAATAAGAAAACCATTAAAGCATGAGGAAAAATTATGACTCTGCTCTTTATTTTCTATCTCTTGTCATTAACAAAACAGAACATGGCTTAGCTAGTGATGTATTTTAGGAGGATGTCTTTCTTTTTATAAGAGCTCAGACATTTTCACTCACTTCTGCATGTAATTTCTGGGTAGCTGCATACAGATCAATTATTTCTTCTCATCCAGGACAGATACATAATTTCCTAGTAACACTTTCAAGATTCTGAAACAAATAGAAAAAGCACCTTAATTGTATCAGTCCTTTTATCTCAATTAGACATCTGTGGGCTGCTCAAGTACTGATTAGCCTATACTCTTGCCCTGCAGGATAAATAATGACTCCTACTGGGCTTCTCATGGGCCAGAGCTCATCTGCAAATTGTTATCATTTACACAGCATCCAAATGAAAGAACTTGACAGCAAGGAGCCTATTCATTAATATATAAACTGTAGTTGATGAAGCACAAATTACATGATTGCCTGAAAAAGTAACTGAGCTACCTCTCAAGTACTCAGCCATGCTGTGGAAGCTCATGGATTTCAGTGGGCAACACAGTCAAGTACTTATTTTAATAAACACAGGAACTCTTTTTTGGGTTTCTAAAATAAGCATGCTGTAAGTGAAGCACTTCACATTTATCAACAAGAAATATGCTCTTCCTGGGTAGGTAAAAGCATGATGTAAATGAATTTATGCTGTCTCTGCTGGTGGATATGAACCTGCTGCTGGCACTTCAGTTATTTTAGAGTGTTTTGAAAATTCAAACCCTAAAATCACATCTACCCCTCTTTCCCCTCTGTTTCTTCCAAAAATCTATTTTTCTTCTTAGCAGAGAGAATACTGACTTCAGCAGGATGGGTGCAATACAGTCTCTCCTTTCTATCAATGCCTAAGACTCACCTTGGACATGGTCTGCACCTTGGAGTATCCCTTTCTCTACTGCCTGGGAGGTTTGTGGTAACATTCAGCCAAGGATGTGCAGCCTACTCCACCAGCATGCTCTGCTCTGCCCCTGTGAAGAAGGTTGAGTGGCAATGGAAATTTCCTTGAGCTTCAAATTGCTACAAAGGGTTCTGCTGTCGTGACTGTGCAGCAGTGAACTATCTGTCAGATTTTAGGAATATGTTTATAATTAGTGCCTTACTTAGAGAATCAAAGACCATGATGTGTACTTTTTCCCCTTCCAATGTGTCTTGTCTAGTTAAACCAGAGGTTTAAAGTTTCTCAGGGTAATAGTTGTCCTTCACTCTGTGCAGACATGTGCCTCACAAAATGAGTCTTGATCTGCCACATTTAGGCACTAGCACAGCACAGCCAGCAAGTCACGAGAAACAATTCAAGTACAAATAAGCACTGAAACATGAGAGGGGTGCTGTCAGAAAACCCTGAGGTCCACCACACTGGTCAGCCAAAGATTGAATACCATTCAGGGATGAGAAAAGGAAAGGGCTGAGAAAGGAAAAAGGGAAAGTATTGTGTTCTTGTCCTGTTCTTAGACTTTCCCAGACATCTACTTATGGCCAGTACTGGAGACATATTTGACCAAACAAACTTCTAGTCAGATGCAGGGCAGCACTAGTGAAGTGTTTTGCCAGTTTACAGCCTTCCTATAAATGATATATGCAATGTAAATTATAACTTAGAAAAAACTATTCGCGCTCAGTTTCTACTGTCACTGTAGCTTGGCTGATAACTTGTCTCCATTTTTTTGAGCAAGATAAAGCCACAGGCTGCATCAGGGCCACTGACCTACAAACAGAAAAACCCCAACTCTACCAGTCTTCCATGTTTTATTTACTATTTGGTCTCCTCTTGCCTATAAAGGCTGAAACTGGAAATAATGCTTAGTAGGAAAAAAAAGAAGAACAGAGCAAATTCACTCTAATTAACAGGCCTTCACACACTTACTCTGTTAATTTTATCCTAGTGTTTAGGTGCCAAGGAATGGCAGGACATCTGTGAACTACATTAATTTAGAATTAAGAATATACCTTAAAAAAAGAAATCAAAATGTTGAAAGGGAGCACAAAAAAGAATATTTAACCAGAGCAGCTGGTAATTGCTGTCTCTTCTCCCTTGAGTTTTAGGTATTTTTTCCATTACTTGACTGGATTTCCTCTGCTCATGCACATGCTTTGACTTTTTCTACATGACATGACATTAAAATGTTATTGCCTGACAAAGCAAGAAATTTTGAAATGAACTTCTGTTCTACACAGTGAGGAATTGCTGAATTTTCCCTCTTTTTGTCAGGCACAATGCACTGTAAGATAAAACCAGTGTTCAGAACAATTGCTGAAACTACACTATTGCATGAATGAACTACGTGAAGAAGTCTACCATTTATTTTGTTAGGATTTCAACAAGAAAATAATTTAATCCCTTTAAATAGTCATGCTATTTGTTATTATAGTATTATTTCTATTTTCCATTTTTCAACCTCCAGAACTGTAAACCATCACTGATGTGCCATGTGGTAGGTCAAAGGTGACCATCTTGAACATAAGATCTTCAGAAGGAACTGCAGTTCCCATTTGAAACCCGCTGTCTCACAGCAGTAAGCTGCAAGTTTCCGCAGTTCACAGAGGTAATGTTGCCTCTTCCTGCAGCAGCTGCACCAGATAGAAATAACAGACTGATGGCTGAAGAGGAGAAAGAAAAAATTGGGAACTTCTTCTTTTCTCTGTGTCCTGTCAGGGGCATGCTGTGCACTTGGCAGGGTGGCCAGGAAGCTCAGTCCAGCACCTTAGCACTGGTGAGGCATAAGCAGTGTAAGGTGTCACAAAGCAAAGTCACTGTCAGCCACCAGTGTGGCCACAGCAGTGACATGGGAAGGTGAAGCACTGGATACCAGCCAACTGGAAATTTCTCCAGACCAGGCAAAAAGCTCCTGGTGGCCAAAAGCCAATAAAACAGCTCTGCTCCATCTAGTCATAAAGCCTCTAGCACAAGGATAGCAGGAACAGCGATGCTTCTGTTCCTAAATGCCAAGGAAAAAGCCCCATGTGAGGCTGTATGAAGCACGATTCAGGGGATAGTTACAGAGCCAGTACAAGTCACTGAGGGTGCGAGCACTGTCTGTTCAAGAAGCTGAGCTTTCTGTGACATATGTCAATAAAATGAATGTTCCTTTGTATCAGAACAGCAGTCCATCTAGTTCAGCATCTTACCACCAGAATGCTGACTTTGAAGTACCTGAAAAAACCCCTTCAGCAAGTGAATATATAACTCAATCTGTTCTTGCCCTCATACTACATCTTCTAACACCCAGAAGTTACCTTCTGAATAAAGGAAGAGATTAATTATTCTTCCCAGTAAATCCATTAGAATTTGCCATGGAGTAGTTGATACATCAGTTTGTGTCATCTTTAAACACAATTAAAACGATGAGAAACAAGATCTCAGTGTTTATCAATACATTTTAGTACTAGGAAACACTTCAGCAGCTGCCTTGAAAGCATTTCAATTCCTCTAAAGTGGCAAAGAGTATTAACTCAGCATTTTAAAATTTTCCAAATACTCCTGTGAACTGTATACTGTGACACTTCAACTAATGAGACCAAATTATCAACTTCAAAGTTTTAAATTAAAGAATTAAAGAACTAAAGACAGCCACTGATGTCTAAATGTGCTGAGATAAAATTGAACCTGTGATTTACAGCCAAATTCTCTAAAGTTGCACTGTCACAATGTTAATGTGGTATTGGAGGACAGGGAAAAATATGTTGTCAGATGTTAATGATAAATTTAGCCAAGGCTGAGACCAGCAAAATTTTGGGAGAATTATAAATGGTAAAGTTATCATCATATGTTTGTGAGATCTTGGCTTAATCAGCTATTGCAGGATGAAAAGAATGATATTTTAATGTTTCTTTCCTGAGAGACAAACACAAAATCTTTCAGCAGGAATTCACTTCCTATGCAGAAGGGGGCCAAACAGTTGTAAATAACTAAAAGAGTTAAGATTTTCTCATTATCTTAATGGATCAGGCTGCCAGCACCAGCCAGACCTTGAAGTCTCTATTTACCTACTTATAGTCAACTTCAAAGTTTTAAATTAAAGACTTACCCATATATACTTTACCTTTACTTACCCATATATTCCTTGGTGTGTCTTTACAAAGATCTTTGGACTCTGCATGTTTGGGCAACTGACAACTCTTTGTGTATGAACGAGCATTTTTCTATAACTTCATAAACATTTCATTTATTTCGATAGGAACTTCTTTATTTTGTTGAAATCTCTTAATATTTTCATACTATGCTAGCCCAGAAGTCATCAGGACACCTTTTTGTATATTTTTATTTCTTTGTAGTTCATTAAAAAAAAGATTAGGGAGAAAAAAACCCACCAAACATAAAATCTGTTTCCCATTTTTATCCTTTACAACTGGTCCAATAAAACACTTAAGAAATATATAATGATTGTAATGGGCAAGTACATTTTACCTGTGATTTTAAATCACCATTTTAAATTTGGTTCCTGCTCCAGCCCCCACTAAAGTCCACAATGATGTTGACATTGGCCTCAATAAAGTCACAATTTGATCCTCTAGAAGCTCACAGGTGTTTTCAAGCAGAAGGTATGAAGAAATATGGGCAGGTATGTGCATGTTTGGGAGAGTAACAGAGAGGCCACACCTCTATCTTGTATTCCAAAACTATGCACTCAAGTAGTTTCTTCAAATAACATGAGGGCTTGGTTGAAAGGGACTTTGTTGGCTGCTGAAGACTTAACAAAATGAATTATTCGAAATGTGCAGCTGTACTGGACCTTTGCAACTAAACCTATTTTCTGAAAAAAAGCCACTTTCTGCTAGTCACTTTCTGCTAGGCTTCATCATGGACACCCAGCTCTTCTTCTCAGTAAATGACCTACAGTGGTGTGGGACAGTTTTCTGAGTTTTATTTGCTCTTTCTTATCTTCTCAAATGGTGCAAGGCACAGGTTAGATCAGAAAGCAAGCAGAAGACAAATCAGTAGGAGAGAACAACATTGTTTAAAACTACAACACCATGAAGCTAACAGGCTTTACTCACATGAGACTTTAATTTTTTTTTATTTTCACTGTGCAAGCAAGAGCATTCCTGTTACAAGGCGAAATTAGTTAACAGAGCGAGATCATAGAGCATAGTAGGGGAGCCCTGCTGTTCCTTGCAGAAAGGACGTCAGAACTGAAAGGAGGAGGTATTAAATGCAATTCCCTGCTGCTCGCTCTCTCAAGGCACCGGCAGCTCTCCACTGGAGGCCTGCTAGCTGCAATCAAAGCTTGCCCTAAGAGACCTTCTCCACCACAAAGCCATAAGCACCAGCAACACACCAGACTAGAAAGCTCTTATTAAATTTTAGCACAGTCCCTGAAGCCTTACGTGAAGGAGGATCTTCAGTTCTGCTATTTCTGAGCGAGGCTCTACAGGATTTCACAGGATCACAGGGCAGTGGAGGTGGGAAGGGACCTCTGGAGGTTATTAGGTCCAGCGCCCTGCTCAAGCAGAGCCGCTCAGAGCTGGAGGCCCAGAGCCGTGTCCAGCCGGCTTTTGAATGTCTCCTAGGAGGGACAGCTCACCGGGCAACCTGCGCCTGTGCTCCGTCACCCTCACAGGGGGCAGGGATTCCCGGTGTTCAGAGAGTGCCCGCTGTTCGTGCCCACGGCCCCGGTGTCACTGGGCACCCCTAGAAGGTCTCTGCTCCTGGCTCCCCGCTGCCCTCTCGCTGCCCGGGGAGCCGCAGTACCTCGCAGGCCGAGGGAGGCAGGGTAGCAGGGATAGAGGGAGGGAGGGAGCCCGCCGCGTTGCTGCGGCCCCGGCCCCACACAGCAGCACCCGCGGCCCACGGATCCGCCCGTGNATCCATCCATCCACCCACCCACCCTTCCTTCGCCTCCCCTTCCCCGCGGGGCCCTTCCCGAGGGCACTCTCCCCCCGCAGCAGCAGCGGCAGCGTTGGCGGGGGCACTCCGGAGCCGCTCCAGGCGCTGCTATTTATAGCTCAGCCGCGCTATTTTTAGAGGCGAGCTCGGGTCTGGCTCGGCAGCAGAGGCTGGTGAAGCGTGTGCGGCTGCGAGCGGCGCGGCCCCGCAGCGCTCACACACGGGCGGCCGAGAGAGACCCACGGAGGGTGTTCGCTTGGCACATTAAACATTTGGGGCTCCAACGCGGGGTTCAGCCGCTCAGGCCGACCCGGGCAGGCCCAGAGGGGCACCTGCGTCAAAAGTCTGAGGTGTGAGCAAGGCCGAAGTGACCAGAAGCGCAGTACTGACGGTCAGCAGGCCCTGTGAGGGCTGTTCCTTAGAGCCCTTCTGAACCGGTCGTCTCTTTGAAGGTGTAACAAAAAATACAAGGTCTGAAAGCTGGAATGCTCCCCACACATGTAATGTTCAGAGATATGTTAATGATGTAAAGATCTACTGATTGCAATGAACACTTGAAGCATAAGTATCAGTCATAAAAGTGTTTAGTTATCAATATTCAGTCTTTAGAGCTATCTTAGAAACAGGCATTATTGTGTGAGTTCATTAGCTTTTTTGAGAGCGTGCACTCACCCTGAAGGGTATGTCCTCTCTTTCCATGGTATGTTAAATTCACATTAAGCTTGGAGCCACGTGTGTGTAATGAAGCAGCGTGTAGCCCAGAGCACGCACATTCTATCACTGGCCTCCATTATCTGCATTAAGTGACCAGAGGATAAATTAGGCCTCGTGAGCACTACCCTGATATTTCCTGCAGTTTTTAAAAAATGTGTTTTTCCAGAACTCTGTGTCCATTCCCTGTCAGACCACGCAGCTTCCAAAGAAGCTGTTGAGAAGCTGTGTGACAGTGCAGAGCTGGAACTGAAGAAACCTCAGTGGAAGAATACAGATAATAGGATCAAGCAACAGGTTATACCAAAGAAAAGCATAGGCTCATGTAAATTTGAAGCAAATTCTTCATGGGATGTTAGAAGGGATAAAATCTAGCATTTTCAGAGCCCAGATAGTGCTTTTAGCACTTCACCTGAAGGAGCAGTTTAATTAACTGTCAGTTTATAGCCAGTGGGTTTCACCCACTGTGGAGTAAGAGGTGAGGAAGGGCACTCCAAGTAGAACATACTGATCACTGGTGCTCCTTGTGTATACCTAAAGACGTTTAAACATCAATACTATGCTCCAGAAAAGAGTGTAAGTTGTAGTACACAAATTGTTGCAGCCCCTTGATATTTTTTATGTAGAGAGTGACCTGCTGTTCCAGGGTCATCCTAGAAGTCCTCTCTCCAAAGGTCATCTTCAGCCCAAGTTGCATATAGGGCAAGAATGGATCTAGAATGAAGCAGTTGTTGTACAGGAGGGAGGTTAAACTTCCAGCTTCAGAGAATTGTTGTGTTTTCAGTCACGTCAAAAAATATGCCCATGTGGCAAATGGAAGACAGACTCTCTGTCTAAAAGTCTCCAGGTTAATTGAATCAGGCAACTGAACATTTTTGTCTTCTAACTTCTTGTCTTCTAGCAGATCACTACAAGTGACAAACGTTCTGAAGAGCAAGCTATGTTTTAAATTTCACCCCGGCAGTTAATTTGCATAGAAATAACTGAGTAGTCTTTTAATTATCCCATAGTGCTGTTGAAGATAGACAAGAGCTATAGCTCATACTCTCTCAGTTATGTTGGTGTAGCAAGAATAACAAGTAGCTAGGAAAAAAGCATTTTTGTTATTGAAGTCAGGACACGCATGTCTGAATTCACACAGGGAACAGATGTCATAAGTAAGAAGATACCATTTATCCACAGTCGCCGTTTGGGGTTGAACCAAAAGAAAGTTGCGTAGATCACACGCCTGCAATCAAGAAAAGTTTCTCCTAATATGCTGTTCCTTTTACAACCAAAACAAGGCTTTTACAACCTTTAAACACCTACTTTTCTCCCATCAGTCACTGTTTTGATTAAAGAGGAGGAAAACCAAAACAAACATCTTATGTAGAAGAGATAAAGCTATTTTGAAGTGCTTCCTTTACAAACGCTCCTCTTGGGACCCTATCTCTCTCATAGTGGATCTCTAGTCTGAACAATCTAATCTGAACAATTCTCTGTGAACAGGTAAGTTTGTATGCTTTTACTGCCTCTTATCTAGGACAGGTTTGTAGCTTGTATTTAATTAGCATATCTTATGCTGGCACTTTTGAAAATGAAAAAAAAAGGGTTTGTTGAAAGCAAACTATTAAAGAAATTCAGAATGCTGAGGAATAAGCAAGAGAGAAAGGAGATCAAACAGAAAATTGCTGGTTATCCTCATTACAAAAAAAGAAAGCTGTCTGCTTTCCTTCTTCCTTTTCTCTAATTAGACTTAGCAGCTTCTCTTCCTGGTGACAATGATAGAGTTTTGCTTACAGCCTTACTTTTGTTAAACTCAGTGACAAGATTTTTTTGAAGACCCTGTTTTGTAAGAATAAGGCAGTCTCAATCTTATGGCATATAACTTCTGATTTGATACATTTCTGGACAATGTTTGCCTCATACCTAAAGAAAGAAATACAACTCTTTCGAAGTGATTTGGTCAAAGTTATACTCAGTTGTTTGGGTTTGTAAACGTTATTCAAGATTAAGCAACTTTTTCATTTCAATTCACAAGTGGGAATAAGAAGCTTTGAACTTTAAACTTGATTATTGTGACATTCCAGTTATGTTGTTATTTTCACTTTTTCTGATACAGTTTGGTCAGGAGACAGCATATAAAGAAGTAATAAATACTGGTCTGGTTCTGTAACCTTTTATTTGAGTGAGTAATAGCACTGAGACTGGAGGGACTGCTACTACTGAAGGTAGAACAGTGATGGGAACATTTTGTTTCTTAAAGGTATAATTCATTAGCAAAATACAAGGAAGATGTATAAAAATTCAGTGTTGCTGGACTTCAAGAGGCACAGCAACTAAACAAACAGTTGAATGATCTAGCAGCAGCAGGAGACCTGCTAATGCAAATACTTAGTGGTGTGACTCATAAAAAACAAGCTGATAGAAAAACATTAACCAGCTTGCCCTTTCGCCCTCCCTCCTTCCCTCCCTCCTTCCCTCCTTCCTTCCCTCCTATCTGCTTCCCTCTCCCTGCATCCTCTATCTTAAAAGCACAAGCAGATCAACACCATGGAATTTTTCCCTACTTGCACATGGTATATCCAAAAGAATTGATAAGGAAGGCAAAAGTGTGATGTCATTCCATTTTAAATTGTAAACCAATCTAAGTCAGTCTCCCTCTTGCTGAATCCCCAAAAAAGGTTTAAAGAGCTTTTCTATCTGTTTTACTAAATTTGTTGGTAACCATCTTGGTGTATAGGGCTTATCCAAACAAGGATAACAATCCTGGAGTAAAAAAAGCCATCAAGTCTAAGACTTCAAATGTAGTGGTGCTGCAAAAAACTCCTTAGAGACTTGAGAACCTAATTTTCAAAACCATAACTGTCAGACATAACTGTATAATCCCAGCCTTCAGCAATCAATCCATCTGTGCGATTTTCATACGAATTAATACTATCCTTTGATTCTCTCTTTCTCTCTGTGTTTCTTTCAGTGGATGCAGTCAAAAGCTAGGTGTACTATGATGTTCTTGGAGTTTTCTCTGCAGTTTTCTGCAGCTTTATTATTCTAAATTTTCTTTCCAGGAAGCTGCAGTCACATGAGTTTAACCAACATACCTCTCACATTGCGAAGTGGTCAGATTAGCAAAGGGTCACGTTTGAGTCAGTGTGAGATTTAAGTTTTTAGAATTGAAAATATTTATTGGTTGTGGTTGCCATATACAATTATCACTGAGGGAGGAGACCGTTCTCTTTAGGGGCTCCCTAAAGCACAGGTTTTGCTACCTTAGAGAAATTACCAACTGTCAATGCTTACACTGCCCTGTGAACACCAGTGGAGATTGTGCTGATTGCAACTCCAATCACACCATAAAGACTGCAGAATTAAGGTGCTGCTGAGATTATTCCAGCATCTTCATTTTTTATATGGAATGTAAAAATCAGCATTCTCATTCATCACCAAGCTAAACTGATGGGTACTTAGAAATGTACTTATATCTGCTCATTTTTCTTCAGCCTATATCTTAATGATGCAGTTATAAGTTACTCTTGTTTTTGCTGAAATTTAAAAAGTAAAATCTATCCTTACTACTTCTCATCTAATATATAAATAGCCTGATTTGTTTCTTGGAAACCTTAATTCTTGCTGAAATAAACTGGTAGAGGAACAAGTTTCTAAAATACATATTTCCAACCACTGGGAGGAAGTCTATCTTACTAATATATTTATCATTAATCTGCAGTAATGATCCAGAAACTCAAACCAGCAGGAAGGATAAAAATATAGAGGCAAGCCTTAAATAACTCGTTGACAGAGGAGATTTAGAAGTAAATTTAACCTCAATCTCAGCTACAGTGACCACTTGCCACTCTGGTTTTGCACGGCATTTTATTCTGTGCTTTTTGCTAGTTCATCACACATCTGTAGAGCAGACGCTGTGCCTTCAGCCTTCATAGGAAACTACATGGCTGAATGCAACACCGTAAGAGAAGGCAGGACTCGGGAGCTGGTACAAGAAGTCTGTTCTCTAAGCCTGTTTGGGGGTAGCCCATCAGTACCTTCAGCTCACGATTTGGACTTTGTAGGCAAGGCTGGTAGATTCTACAGGTCCTGAAGTCATGGAGCTGATTAGGCATTACAGTGAAGAAGTACCTCAGCCTGCATGAACCCATCCACCAGTGTTGCACCCATATGGAGCACTGCAGGAATTTTATGTCTGGAGTGACACTCAGAGATAGAGAGGTTCAGTCTGATGAAGGAGAGTATCTTGAGGCCGTGTGTCAAGTTAGGCTTGGAGTGGAGAATTTAATATCTTCACCTGAGACTTTGCTGAGTATTGCTTTTCTGTGTTAACTGCAGAAGATACATCTGCACAGCGAAAGGAATGATGAACACAGATTCAGTCTATTTTAGAAAAAAGCAGATATCAAATATAGGTTTGCAGACTGAGCTTCATTTTTCCAAAATAAAACTCATGATCCAGTGATTCCAAGCCCTTCACATTCAAAGGAAAAACAAGCAATGTAAATGCTGATGGACATATATGAAATTTAATTCATGGTATTAGTAAGAATTCAAATTATTACAATCATTGTTAGTAATGCAATTACTTAATTAACAAATTTAAAAATAACTAGATGAATCTGTTTTATAATATTTTCAACAGATCTCAGTCTGGATGTAGATGGATGATACTTGTTGAAGTGCAGGGATATCTGCTGAAATATTTAATTTTTGTTACAAGGGCACATGCCATGTCATGTGTTACCTTGGCTGTAGCATTATATTGCCTAAATCACTATGAAAGCACAGTTCAATGCATTGTGCAAGAGACCTGGTGACTGCTTCCCAGCAATGATGAGAATGAGTTATGAGCCTCTCTGCTTCTTCCTAAAATAACAGGGAATGAATTTCATGTGGGCAAACACTTGACTCATTCTTCTTGGAACTGATAGCTTACCACACAGGACTTGGAGGCTGCTCAGTGAACCAGTCCACGGTTCACAGGAAGAAGAAGCCTCCAGAGAAGCTCAGACACTCAAAGAATAGCATTCTTGGCCAAAAATAACTCTGAGCACTGAAAACAAATTGAAAAAAGTGTTGGTCTACTTGTAAATCTGTTGCAGCAACATGTACCTCCAGTCATATCTGAGAGATGAATGGTACATCCATCTTTGTCTCCTCGCTCTTCTGTTTCCAACCAAAGCTTCTTCCCAACCAAACCAGCACTACATAGGATATACATAGGCTTGTGACCATGAGTCACAGGATATATGTCAGCTGCTGCTGGTGAGGACCCTGGTGCAAGATGTGAAGGTAAGAACGGCTGCCGTGGGGCAATTGCAATGATACAGTGATATCTGCAGGGTGGCTGAGAAAAGCAGTAGGGCTGAGGACAGGGAGAGAGGGACAGTCCCACGTAGGATGCTGTACAAGGAGAATGGGTAGGCATCATCCTTGGAGTGTCCTGAATGAATGTGCAAAGGATGCAATGCACCACACTGTGTTGGGGGTTTCAGCAATGTTTCATATGGATGTGTGTGAACGTGGGGGTGGGGGTGAGACGGATCCAGACTAGCAGAATCAATACATCTCTCCTATCTGTTCACACCCTCTGGTGAACTGGAGGTCGCCTTTCCTCCCGTATCCTCCACAGATGCTGTCTGGCTTGCTCTCGGGTCTGTAGCAGACTGTGAGGAATGGCATGGCCAAGTTTTTGAGTCTATGTGTTTTGTCTTGACTGACAGACTTCTGCAGACACTTTGGCACAAAGTAGAAAATGGCTCAGTGACAGCAGAAGGAATATGTCCTTCCTGGAGATGTGAATTCTTCCTTGGATGAAGGAGCTGCTGTGTACTGCCAGCCAGCATTCTTGCTTAATGTTAAGTTTCCAAATTAAAAAAAAAGATTTAACTGTATACAAGGCAATATGTGCTATGAAATGCTGCAGAGCCATTAATCTTTATGGACTATTATGTAGATAGGGAACCAAACCCAAACCTACCTACATACCTTCTTTCCTTCGTGTTCCCTTCCCTACTCCGTGTGCAACCACTCCTTCATGATGATGATAAAACATTTTTTCCTCACTCACAAGTTTAAATAGAGGGATAAAGAGAGTGACCAGCCTGAGAAGAGCAAGGGAAAGGGTCTGGAAATGTTTGGTGACAGTAGGAAGGAGAAGAATTGATCATTCCTCAAAATGTGATCACTCCTCATTCCCTTGCTTCTGAAAATATATAATTCCAGTACTGGTACCGGGGAAAGTATAATCTTTGTTATCCCTGGGAAAATTTCAGGTATCCCTGCTCCAAGAGGTATACTTAACTTCCTCCTTTGTATGCTAACAAATCAGCCTTCATTCCAGAAATGGCACGAGTCTCCAAGGAAAGAAGAACATTTCCAGAGTATTTGTGGCCTGAGGCTGATCTCTGTCAACTGTCTACAACTGAGGTTTCTCTGCACTTGGAAATTACATTCATGTTGGAACAGGAATGCAGGAAATTAATGTGGTAACAAACACTGTGCTAAACACAACCATCTATATTTGGAGTTGGACTCTCCTTTGTGCTAAATCCGGCTTACCTACACAGGAAGCTATAAAAGGATCTTGAGGTGGATAAAATTGTTAGAATTAGAGGCTTCAAACAATATGTGGAATACACCAATTTGAAAGACATGTTTTAATGCAACCTACTGGTATAAAGGGAGCATAAAACAAGTAATTTAAAGGAGATGTATCATTGTCTAAATTGGTCATAGCAGCTTCACGCTGAAGTTGAGTTTGTACTTGATAATAGAGATAAGTAAAATAAAAAATCTTGTGAGCATCTTTATAGACTCAATGAGGATCATGTTTTTGTATGATAATTTTATATAAAGAAATATGATTAACATGGTTTTGTTCTCCTGAAGACACTTGTGTCAAAAAAACCTAGGAAGCGTCCAACACAATTTGCCCATTCTTGCAGAGGGTTAGGAGGTGTCATTTAGCAATGGCAGGCCCAGATTGGCATGAAAATCCCATTTGTTAAATGTCTTTTGGGACCAAACTGCCTCTGTTCTACCCAGCTGCTGGTTTTGTTAGGAGCTGTGCATCACTAGGAATGCTTCCTGTTACAATGTGTTATTTTTGAACAAAGATAGGTTTCATTTGCCTTCTCTGAGAACTGGCATGTATAAGTGCCTGTAATGGGTTTGAACAAATCATAATAAGACTGGAAACATCAGACAGTAACTACTTAATCCTGCAGTTATTTTAATAATCTTTTCTTTGTTACTAAAGTAGTAAAAGTAATTGAAATGTTAATCTAGAGTATTTACTAGGACATTATGTCTACTCTATATTCAATCCATGTTGCAGTGCTGTGGGTTAGAGACGGATTCACTATTAGAAAAATAGGAAATTCTTGGATCTCGGCAGTTTTGACTTAAGGGATTGAGCTGCATTAATTGTACTTGTTTTCTGTCCACAGGGTGTAAAGAGATGATCAAACAGTTGGCAAGCCTTATATGACTTTGATATTGTTGTATCCTAACAACAATAGATCTGCAAAAGCAGGAATTTCTCCAGAAGTTATCCTATAGGGTGACTATTTTTGCAGGCACTATAGTGCAGGTGTAAAAAAGCTAGTGAGGGTGTGACCTTGGGGAGTTCTATGCTTGGTACTTTCTGATTCAGATCATGGGTTCTTTTTGTTGAGCTTGGATAGAGTTACATGAAATATTTTTAAAATCAAGGGATATACATAGTACAAGGTGGAAGATGCTGGTGTTATTTTAAGTCTGTTTTCATGCAGCATAGAAAGTGACACAGTGTTTTGGATATTGTCCTGAGAAGAAAAGCCAAGAAATTCTGTTTTTAAATCCTGATACTGACATTTACTCAGAGCCAGAAACAATGAGGCAGCTCCTGAGGCACAGTTACCCCATTTTTGCTACAGAATTGTTAATTTACCCGTAGTTACTGTATTTTCAAAATGTAGAAACAATTCTTATATTATGAAGGTTAACCAGATAGTGTATGACAAATTGCTTTGAAGATTGAGTATTGAAGAAATTAGGTACTTTAAATAGGGCTCAGTATTTAATAACCTGTGGGATAGCTGGCTCCTGCTCCCTCTCTCTTGCAACAATTTTGCAATTTGTTTCAATGACGGTAGGATGATCTCTGGAGTCTCTACAATTTTTACATTTTATTTGAAGACTAAAATGCCTGGTCTCAATGACTCTTTGTGTTGTCTCCAATCCCAGTTCCATGTAGCACTTTTAGTCCTGTGATGATTCAGGAGACAAAACAGCTACTTAAGCCATAAGATCCTTTAGCATTTTAGGTATTTTATCATGTATCCGAATTCCAGCATTATGTCAGATGCACATTTTCTCTACTTTCATTGCTTGTTATCCACTATTCAAAAAGAAAGCCAGTGGTTCCATAAGCTGAATGCTTCAGTATATAGATGTGATCAAAGTGGAATAATGACAAATAAACAGCATAGGAAGAGCATAATTGTACAATTGCAGACAGAAGAATCAAGCGTGTTCCTACTTACTGTATTTGGACTGGAGAGAACTACTGCTTTGTAAGAATAATCCCTCAGCTAAGGGAAAATAAACTTAAAATTTCTGGCATATCTCTTAATCTGAAAATTCAGGGGAATTTAGAGCTGCATGTGAAATTTGTGGTTTAGACCCAGCTCTGGGGAAAGTAAAAGTGTTGGTGAAGTCAGTAATGGTAAAATGATGACAGATAAATCTGTGAGATAAATGGTGTGATAAATCTGTGAGGGTCTGCCAAGAAAGACGATTTTTATTTATGCTGTTCTTGTACTCTCTTCCATGTGCATACTTGTGTCAGTTCTCAAAGGCAGGTACTCAGGTGCTGGGCTGACTGTCTCATTAGTCTGGGTGGATATGGGAGTTTTTGGGAGCTCCACTAGTTCCCCTCTGCATATGGGAATAGGCAATGCTGTATGGCACTCTTCCACATCCTTGACCTGATAGCTTCACTTCAGGAGTGGTGGACAGCGGTGGTGACCTCAGGCGCTTGTAGCCTGAGCTGGTGCCGAGCCTCTGGCTTTGTGTCGTTGGCATTTTGGGTGAGTTGTAGATCTTTCTTACTCTTATCTACTCCCCAGCTCATTCCAAAGAGCACGATTGGATTCTGGCTTTACACTCTTGCATAAGAGCTTCTCTCACACCTCAGGTGTTGGGAGAATGAGGGGAGAGCATGGTCCAGGTTTCTTCACGTGCCAGAGCCCTACGCAACAGGTAGGCAGGACAGTATGTGACCATACCCTTGCTGATGGACACAGGGCTGTGCAGGATATGTCTCTTCTTGATGCAGACATCCAGATAAATTTTAGAGGGAATTCCTCACCATTGCTTCAGAAACTTATAGGGCGACAGTAGTACTTGAAGTTCAGGGTTGCTCAAACCTCTGGAACACAATTTGGTTTGTACTTTGTACTGTAAATTGTATTGAATTTAGAATCTGTTGTTGACTTCCAGTTAAATCAACAAACATGAATGAGAAACAATTAAATACATGGATTGTTAACTGCACAGAAGATGTACATGTTCTATTACATCTCATTCTGTTACTTTTGTCCTTTGGTTAATAAATGTAATAAACATGCCCAACCTAAATACATTACTGCAGGATGCTAATAAATACATTACTGCAGGATGCTGAGGATATTGAATATAATAGTTGTCCTGGAGAAATCGTCTAACAAAACAAATAAAAAAATACACAAATAGTTTTATATGATTTGATGTGATCATTCTGTCTTAAATTTCTAAGGACAACAATTATCACTCTAATTATTTTCTCAGAAGTCCTAAATAGCAAGATAGAGGAACAAAGGATAACCACCAGAGTCACAGACCAGTAACAGACCATCTATAGTGAATTTCACTCTAGTTTATTTTAAACAGTTGATTGTGCAGCATACGCATAGCTTAGGGACTCTTTCCTAAGAGAAGTAAAAATAGTCATGAGTAGTATATTTGTGCTTTATAGAGGTATATATTCATGAACATAATTTATCTGACCTTGGTCAAGCTTTGGTTATCTGTCAGAAGACTTCTCGTATTTTATGAAAAATGTATTTTATGAGAAATAAATAATTTAATTCAAAGCAAGACAGCTACATTTTTCAGTAAAACAAACAAAATTTCCAAATTCAGAGCTTTCAATCACACAAGAATGTTGAAATAATCACTCAGTATTATTTTGTGTTCTTTTATAAAGGTTTCAACACTGCAATTTAAATCAGCAGGCTACCTATTCAACATGATTTTCAGAGAGATTCCGACTGAGCCCTGATCTGTAAAAGTATATAGTTGAAAAAAGTTCTCCATTTTGTAGCACAAGTGCTCAAGGATCGAATGAAAGAGTGAAACCAAGGTGCATGTGAAGGCCTATTTTTAGTTTTGCATTTTCCGTAGCCAGGTTGGTTACAAATAGGATATGTGAACTCTGGAGTAAGAATTGAAATGCAGACCACAACCACGTATTTCTTGATACAGCACATGGTTAAATAGATACTGATACTTTTACTTCTGCATGAACAGGGCTCCATGGCTTTATTCAGTAAATAAAAAAACCCCAGGAAATTGATGCTTTGAACCTTCAGAGTCTTCACATATCCTTGCAAGACCAGTGCAAGAAATCCACTTACTCTTTCTGTCATTTTTCTGTTATCAATCATGTAATTCATATCAAAGGAGTTAAATCAGAGCCTCTTATACATATACATAGAGCAGATAGCTCTGAAACCAGCTGCCTTGAAATACAAAGTTGTTCTTTGCAGGGAACAGCTCTAGTCTTGTCTGTGTTGAAGATATTCCCACATAAATAGTATTTCCTGAGTTTTCCAGTGGTTTTCCTTAAACTCGACAAGCTTGGTTGGTTTGGGGCTTTTAGGCTGTCATTGTGTTCCATTTCCAAAATATGACTGAAAGAGGCCTGTGCCTTAATCTCCATGTGACTGCTGGATTTTTCTGTTCCAAACACCCACCATCCCAACTGCAATATATCTAAAATATGATCTATAGCTTCCTGCAAATTTACATAGAAGTTCACAAATATTAGTCATTTTGAGGAACGACACTCATTTTGATACCAACAACCATTATGTGCCAAATAACTTTGTGTCTCCTTATCTGTGCACTTGTGTTGGTAAAAATTATTTGTATCACGCGGAATTGCAGAGCAGTGTAGATGAGTCCTTGTATGGCCTCGTATCACTTTAAGTTTACTGCTTGAAGGCTGTGCATCAAAGCATTTTGTGCATCATTAGCTTGTTCCTTGCCAGATGACGTGGTACCCACACAAATATTACCATCTGGTAACTTCTGCTTAAAGCAGCTGTTGTCAGAATATTCCAGAATTTTAATCAGTCTCTAGATTTCTAAATGTCCAAGTCAAGATACCTTTGATCTTATTGCAGACAGAAGAGCTTCTTGGATGACAGGGCTGCACTACAGTGTGCTGGTCTCCTCCTTGAGCTGTGTCCATGAACAAAAGGGCCACATTCCAGATATAAGTCCTTAGATGACAATTGACTTGCTCTAGGATAACTTCCTGTGGGAAAATCTTCCGGGTCATACCGAAAGAACTAAGGAGTACAGAGCACAAGAGAACAAGAGTTGTCCACTAAATTGTGATGGTCTAAAAGTAGCTTTGGCTCTTGAGTTTTAAGGTAGGATGCAACTGAAAGCATGCTGTTTATTTTCATGTGATCCTTCTTAATGATTGTGCGTTGATAAAAACAGCTACTTTTAGGTTTTGGGATATTTGGGTCAGATAAAATTAAAATGCTGAAATAGCCTGGGCTAAAAAGGAAAGGAATCTTCTACACAGCTTTGCAAATAGGAAAATCCAAAAGAACAGATATTCAGTGCGGTTTTTTTTCACAGGGATTTATCTATAATTTCAGAAGGACACAGAAATGGGAATTTTTTGATCAAAAAACTGGCAAGAATAGGTCTTCCATTGATATATAACAGGTGTGAAAATTTATCCTCCATTTCCTTGAGTCTCCATAAAGCTTACATTTTAAGACACAGGAATTATTTGTAGACATTTCTGTGTAATATAGTAACAAGGAATAGTATTGATTTAGCTATAGACACTGGATGTAATCATTTCTTTACCAACACAAACGTGGATTTTTGTCCAGTGAATTCAGTACCTTGTTTTCCAGTCGGTGGACTTTTGTTACTGATGATGTAATTAGCATGACCCATAGTTTTAACTACAGAAAGCAACTATATTTTGCTGAAAATCATGATTCCTTCTAGGAATTTTTGGAGGAGAAAAAACTGGGACACTTATTGCTATAACAGTGGGTAAAATGTAGCCCTCTACAGAAGAATTCCATTGGCATAGGATTTCTATTGAACAGCAGAATGTAGGTAAAAAGTCAGTGGGTGCTTTCTTTAAAAGTTTAAATATAAATTCCTCATCATCTGATTTTACTAATTACCAAGACAAACGAAAACACCCTGCCCCCCTCCATAATCCTGTCATATTTTATTTCCCAGAACCTTAAAAATTTGTATGCTGTTGTTTTTCACATCCCCTTCTTATACTGGCCAAAATTTGTATTCGTATTTGCCATGCAGCCGTAAAAAACACCAGCTGCAAAGACTGGGCTACTGTCCTAGAAAGTGCAGATACTAACATCGTTCCCGGGGAATGCTCTTTGGGAGTGTTTTCCAGTGCAGACACTGGTGTGTACGGATATTACAAAGAGAAAGCAATGCTTTACCATGGTTCTTGTGTTCTGCAGCTTCTCAAAGCTCTCCTTTCCGGCTGAATTCTTATGATTAAGTTTTTTCCACATTTGTGGCAGCTGAAGTTGTGTCGGATTGATATCTGTCTGTCCCACGGAGTCTAGGAAGAGGTGGAGTACTTGCCTCAGCAAGGCCACAGAGTTGCAGAAAGGTCATTGTTGGTGTGTTCTGCCATTGGAATTGCATGTTTTCTGCTATTTGTAGTGAACTCCCTGCTCAGTTCTGGCAGAGCGGCTGGATACCCTTTCACCTGGCACTGCCGCTTCTCCCCAGGTGATTAACAGACTGGATCTCCTAATTTCTCACGGCTATTGTCGCTGGTTTGGTTCATGTCAGAACACAAGTCAAGAGCGAGCCACATTTGTCCTGTGTGAAATGGCTACCCAGAAATAGCACAGGAGATTAATTTGGATGAATATGCTGAAACAGAGTATATATGAGGACATACACTTTCTGCATTCCACTCACTCATGTTTAATGCATATTCTTTATCTTGTATGCATATCAGTCCAGGCAAGAGAGTGGGTTTCTGCAAAGAACTTTGTTTTTCCTTTTCTCTGGCTTCTTTGAAGGCAGAGACATGCTCAAGGCACCCACACTCCTTTATGTATATCTACTGCTGTTCATCAATCAGAGAGCCACAGTCAGATCGTCAAGGCACTTTGCAACCTTTGTCATGTGCAGTTGCTGGTGTATTTTTTCCCCTTCCATATAATTACTCAGTCCCTACTTTATCATAGATTTAATAAGATATTTTTCTCAACCATTCAAGTGTTCCTGTTAAGGTACAATTATAGCAATTATATTAAGGAAAGTTATGAGCTGAAAAAATGCACAAAGCCTTATTTTGAAATGAGGTAATATTAGCAACAAAAATGACATGAAGCTTGGAATTTGACCAAGATAGAACAGATTAAAGAAGACTAGTTTTTGTACCATGATATTTTTTGAAAATCATAGATGTGTTGAAAGAACTGGGAGTATCACATTAATACTGATTTGGAAAAGACAAAGGAATTAGATTGTTTTGTTGTCACATTCGAGTAGATCAAGAGCGATTCCATTCAAGCAAATATAAATCTGCCAATAGAAAACCAAATTAAATAGGAGGAGAACTGACTTAGAGAATCCTTTGAAAACATTATGCACAAGTCAAGTCTGATATTTTCTAATTTCTATGTAGAGAAAAAGCAAAATAAAGATGACTCCTCTTTGTTTACTTTTGTGCCTTAAACAACACAGGAAAGTGTGTGGATACCAAATGTCATTTCAGTGTGAATTACTTATATGCATGCACTCTACTGGTACAGAAATCAGGGCACTTTGTAGGGCTGCCTCTTAGTCCTCCAGTTTGACAGATTAAACTTCAGAATAAATAGTCATCAGGAAAAAGGGACCTTGCAAAGCTGTGGCATTTCATCAGTACTTGGCTTCCCTTAACAGAACTCTCCACAGGCAGAACACAAACAACAAGCTGTATCTCCCAAGAACAATCTTACATGATTGAATTTATGCTCGGTACACCAGCAGTGGTCTGCCTTGTGCATTAGGAAGAGACCATGACAGCAGTCTGATTTTATCAAGCCTACTTGTGCAACACTTATATTCATAAATTTTAGAGGACATAGGGACATATGACTTTCTGATTCATTTTAGACTATTGACAGATCAGGTCAGATATCCTCCTGCTTCCTACAATGGCCATGAACTAATACTTCAGGCTTGCACATAGCAACTACTCAGATGTTGCCAACTTAAAGACAGAAAGTGACTTCTGTCTGCTCCTGTCACAGCTTCAAGAATGTAAACAAATTATCCATATTCTTTAATCAATAGTTAACATTGTTTTAAAGCCATCTCCACATACTGCCTGAACTTACATACTTCTGTTATTACAACAAAATAATGTTATAGAAAAACCTCTTTCTGTAAAGCAAAGAGGCATCTATTGTCTTTGAACTGCAAGTTAGAAAAATGTAAGTCCTCTTCTCCCTCTCTCTTATATAAGCATGATAATAAGATCTTAACTGAGAGTATCTCAAAAATAAGAGAAGGAGAATCTGCAGCTTGTTCTGCAACACTACTGATGGAACTATTTCTGGTACTAAATTTTGTTCAGTTGTAAATCTGTGTTGGCTTGAGCCCTCAGCCACCAGCTATGGATTTAATCAATGCTTGGAGCTGGATGAATAATTCAGTATGATCTATTCTCTTTCAGCTTGTGAAATCCATCTTCAGGTTTCATCTCTCTCAAGTATTTTTCCAGATACTACCTGAATAATTTCAAAGCTATTCATGTCTCCCTTTAGGATAATGGTTCAAATAACATGAGCAGTCTCTCAAGTACTACAAAGAGTTCTGCTTAAACAGCAACAAATAAAAAATATTGTGCAACAGCAAACCTGCAAAATTCAGACCTGATGTTTTAGCCCCTGAGTTAAATGGGTACGTAGGTGATATTCTAACAGGGGTGAAGTGAATGGCACAGTTCCCATAGACTTGTAAAAGAGACTGATTACAGATTAGGTCTCAGTTCCTGCATGTGAGAATGTGAAATTCAGAGTTGTGAATGCAGTTTTGAAATGTGTTTTACATGCTCAGCTCTATGAAATATCTCTTATCAGTTTTAAAAAAGAGAATACAAAGATAACTGCAATTGTTGAATTGTAAATATTTGTATGAATGCTTATTAGAACTCTTTTAAATCAGGTTTATGCAGAAAAGTTCAGGTTGGCATGATCAAATTGTAGCATTCTTACATTCAAGAGGTAAAATTAAATTTTCTGTTTTGAATGACCCGGTGTAAAATAATAACAGATAATTCATTTCCCCTTCCAAAAGCATGGCCTGACTGCTTAGACACAATATAAACTTGGTGGGAAATGCTGAGATTTAGGGGTGGGAATGGTCATTTGCAAGTTTAGATGTCATTGCTGGAGAAGCTGTTCTATAGCAGTCCTATGCCTGGACTAAATGACCATCCTGCCTCTGGTTTTCTTTGTATTTTGGGGTTTTTTTTCTGGTTCTGCTAGACCTCCACTGCATTTTGTGTTTGAGTTAATGTACCTCATGTCTTGCATTCCCCATTAGACAGTATAAGCCAAGGTGCAGTATTCAATACAACTTATTTCTAAAAGCTAAGTAATGTTTCTTTTTTTATTTTTCCTGTTCCTATGTACCTGCCACCCAGAACCCAATCTTCTCAGTGAACACATTTAGCTACTGACATCAAGAAAACAAAATTATACATTTTTAAAACAATCAAGGTGTGACAGTTAATGGTGTTATGTTGAAATAGGCATAATGTGGTGATATCATGGGCAGCAGGTTGATGTTCTTAATTATTCATTTTCATGCTTTTAGGTGGTTGGATTTTTAATGTAATGTAATTGGTATCATTTTATCACATTGTTACATTTAGTGCCTTCAGCTGGATTTAGGGATATGTGTGATGATTTGTTTTTTTTCTTCTGGTAACTGGCAACATTTGGATGAAATGCAGAAACAACATGTAAAATGACAGGTTGGTGAGAAAAAGGGTCAGAGAGATATAATTTCCACATCACAGGGAAGATATAGGCTAAACAAGGTTGTCAAACAGTTTTTTTCTTGCTACTTGTGTTGTGACAGAGCTGCTTTGAAAACTTCCAGCAATGTGGGAAGGAACATTTATTTCTGTTGCAAAAGTTAATGGTTGAGGCTAAGGCTGGAATTGGGTTAACTGCTCCTCTCATGATTATAAGTGGTGGCAAGAAAATTGAGTTGAGTTTGGTTACTTACATTGCTCTGTTGACTTACTCCTCAGCTTTCCCTGGGACAGGTGAAACCACCTTAGCTTATAAAGGTTTTGGGATAGACAAAAGGTATGAAAACTTCTGAAGTTTTCCTGTCCCTGTCTTCAGCTTGCTTTTCCAAGTCGCTGCAGTCCATGTAGCAGAGATGGAGTCCTCTCCTGTATTTCTTTTTCATTTTTCTTTTTTCCTTGTCTGTATTTATTTTTTCCCATCTAGTCTGATTGTTGCTGGCCTTGAAATGGAAATCTGTTTGTCACAGGAGTGGGAGGACACCTGTATCCACATAAGACTTCTTCTTGGCTGTGGAACTAATGCCACAGGAGGAAGCAGGAACAGGATCCATTTTTGGTATGACTCTTCCCTCACCTGGTGAATTGGTGCAGAGTAAATTCCCTTCCTCAAGCACACCAGTTGGAAGCATCTCCCTGTACTGCTGTAGGAGGAAATGTGTGCTTTCAACAATCTATTTATAGAACCCAAATATCCATAAGTCCATGGAAGAACAATACAGTTCACAGCAACTTTGAAGTCCCTTGTCCTTTGGAATAGTTTGGGTGCATATTTAAACAGATTCACTTTTTAGCAGCAATTCTCAATGCTTTGTATAGAAATGACTGGAAATATTTCTGTTTACTCTTTTTGCATTTTGGGCAAAATATTATATTATGTTTCAGATAATGACCTGGAAATATCTAATGCCCTCTGTTTAAGTGCAATGGAGAACATTTTGATTTTCATGGATGCTAGTTTTGATGTAGCAGCTCAGTTCTTATTCATCTTTCAGACCATTAAATCTGACATATGTACTCCATGGGAAATAGAAATCATTTTGTTCCTCGTGGTTATGAAACCATTAGAAAGGATGAGGTACATCTATAATGGATGTCCATTAATATAATTATTGTATTAATGATAGGCATCCTGCAGGCTTGGATTTTCTTAACACTGTTACCGAGAGAGTTACTAATATTGACCTTTTCAAAGGACTATGGAGGTTTTGCCTTCCTTCAGATGAAGGCAATTGGAGATGTTCAGAGCACCCCCACCATCTGGAATACACTGCCCAGCAGCACTGAAAGACAAATGTAGATCTTAGACAGGCTCTGGGTTCAACCCATTTATGTGTTGATGTTTCTTGGGTAAGATTTTTCACCTCTCTACTATAGCAATTTAGATTTGAGACTTATAGCAGAAATTCTGAGTGGGTGGTGGGGATGTGAACAACTTAGGAAGCCAGTCTTGCTCCAGAGATGTTACTTGGATGGCAGTGAGACTCATCAGAAAGGCTCATCATTAAAATTCCTAATGTCACATTGTCATCATCCAACAAAACAGTGTAATTGAATGCAAACGGCATGTGCGAAATGTTTGAGTGTCTGGCGTCACCTATTTTATGTATAAATATTTAAATATTATCTTATGGGATATTGTTTTTCTATCATGCTGCTATGTTTTTTTAAGACAGAACAGCCATCCATCTGCCTCAAATATACAAAAGCACCCATCTTTTCTATAACTGAAATGTACTCTTGTGTAATTGAAACAAAGTTTTAGTCAGTTTCTGAAAAGTGACAGTAAATAACTCCATTTTCCTGCTAGGGATATGGATTTATGCTGTCTCTTTCTAGTGATACAGTCTCACAGTCTTCAAATTAATCCTGGCTCCACAGACCTGTTGGGCATAGCAAGTTACTGCAGATCTAGCAGCAGACAGCATCCATCTGATTCTGTTCATCCAGGAGGAACAGAATCCAGCTTTCAAAATCCATCCTTGTCTGGGCTGAAATTGGCAGTTTGTGAGCATGTATGAAGAGATCATCTGCTTAAGGAAAGGCTGTTTCTCTGTTCTTTGGAGGAGGATGGTATAAGAAAAAAATGAATGCAGCAAATAGCTGAAAGCTGTGCCAGATAAAACAGGACAGAATAGGATTGTTGGTTACCCAAATTTCTCCCTTTTTGTACTCCATTCTCTCCTCCAACTTGGCAGCCTTTTCATGAACACTCATTCCTTCCCCTAACTGCTGGCTAAGAGGCCATTTCTAAGGCTGATGCAATATCATTCAAGATGAGAGTGCTTTTCTTAGAAACACAAGTTGTCATACTCCTATCCTTTCCCCTAAAAGCCAAATACATTCTCATACCACACTCTTCCGTGTAAAATGGCTGTAATAGTTCATTTTTCCTTCCCAGACGTTAATGGCCACAGCATAAACATTAATTTAACACCAGCCTGGTGACTGGCAATAACTTACCTCACGGTTACATAGATTTTTCCATGGAGACAGGGGGTGTCTTATTCTTGGGGGGAACTCCAGCTTAGCAAGGTGAGTAGGACTATGTTAATTGCACAGTCTTCCTTATTTCATAAGGCTTCAACCTTTCTGAGTCATCTGTTGTTTCTTTTTTCCTTGTGAAGTAATGAATCTGTACTTCCCTTTGTTTTTCACTAAATTTTGAAGTATTAATAGAACCTCTTCTTGGTTGCATTTTCTTTTCTATCACTCATTGCTTTTAAAACTCATTTTGATTCTTAGTCTGATTGTTGTATTCTAGTGCTATTTCCTCATATTCATTCTTGCACTATTTTTCGATGTCCGTCCTTAGTCCTGTGGCTTTCTTACACTTTTTATATTATTTATAATATTAAACATTAGTAAATATCTAAATTAGTAAAAGATTGTGTTAAGAATTGATACAAAATATTAATTTATTTTACACGTTTCATAACAAGTATAAAAGTCTGGATATTCTTCTACATAAAAATAGTCACGTAAATGCTTGTACTCATTTGGATCTTTTAAATTCTTGTCACACTGAGTGAAAATAATTTTCAGTTTTTGGCTCATCACCTTTTGCTTTCACTGCAGCTGTGGTTTTGTGTCAGTGTACTATGTAATATGAAACGACAAAAAATGTTCCTATTGTTTAATAATTTTTGTGCCAACAGGTGCTCATAGATGTCTACACCTTTAAATATACAATTTTGCGTCTAAAATTCACCATTTGATTCCTCTGGCTCCGTATCCTATTTCTTAGATGAAAACAAAATCATGATCACAAATACTTTAGTTATACCTGAAATCAGTGGTGGCAATACTACAGTTTTACTGGTGGTATTACTGAAGGTGCATAGGTTCAAACCTTTGCCCTCCAGCAGTGTCAGTAGTTCCGAATTTTGCAGGCATTGTATGACTTTTCTGTAATTGATGTGTAATTCAAGGACTGAAGTATTATGCAGGAGCAGTTTTATCCCTAATTCTTCCAGTTCTGGCACAGTTAAGGTACCTTATTTTGCCTAAGGATTTGTATTTATGCAGTGGAATACAGTCAATATTGCCTCAGTAAAATAATATGAGATTGAATAGAGAAGCATTATGGCACCTGTATATAGAGGATTGGTTATTTAGGATCCATATGTCTTTGAGAGGGGACAAATTTTTATTTAGAGAAATAGTTTATATTTCTAACTTTTAAGAGTTGTATGTGAGAATTTTCCAAAGTGCTCTTCGTCATTGATTTCTAAAGGAATTATATTAATCTGGTGAGATTTGGTAAGAAAAGCACTTGCTTTGTATGTTTTATTCATAACATAACAATGTCACTCTCTCAGTGGTGCAGTTTATCCCCATAAATAGCATATCTGGTATGAATATATAAAACAATACACTTTTAGGAAAGTTGTATCTTCACAGGGCAGTATAGTTGATGTCTTTATTTAAATAAGGAAAACATCTGTCATTTCAACAAAGTCACAGATTCAGTCAAAGAGTGCACTCCTGGTTTATTTACCCAAGCTCATTTAGGGCTTGCTTGTTGAAATGCTAAACTTGCCCATTTCAAGGGTTAGCAGGTTTACAGCCCACCTGTAGGGCAATTTTCAGGCATTGTGGCTGATGTGAGAAGTAAAAGGTAGAAGCTAAGATGTAGCAAACAACAGCTCACTAAGAGCTGATTCACTGTAAAGCTGCATACGAGCACTCTCCTCTCTACTGATGCCTTGGAGTGACTACCTGAAAACAGTGGCTAGACAAGAATAAGAGAATAAAAGTAGGTATTTATTTGAGGGGCCTCCAGAGGTACACCTTGGGAGTGTAAAGCCTCCGAGGGCCTCCACCCAAGGTGGACCCTGGGCCACAGGTTCTTCACACTTTTCTAAGTTGGGTCCATTTGCATATCAGGGTTAATTCTCCAGTTATAACTTCAGTTAATGATGGAATTACCCCAAGTTTGCCCCTCCTCCTCGAAGGCTTTTAGTTTACGCATTTTGGGGCCTGGGACAAGCAAGGTGTCCTTGGAGAGCAAACCTAGAGAGGATTTGTTATGTCTAACCAGCATGAGAAGAGAACAGTAGTTAACAGTTAACAGTAGTTAACACGGAACTTCAGAGGTATACACTAGGCAGTACAGGATTTGAAAAATATAAATGTTAAAACCTAAGACATCACTATTTCAGCTCAAAGTCAGACAGTTTGGTTAAAATCAGCACCTGCAATTCCTGAAACTCAGCTGGTTTTGGTCAGCAGGAAAAGGACATAATTTCAGTTGCAAGAGAGAGGAAGATGTTGATGCTTAGGAAGATGTTGAGGTCTGATTATTGTTTTTTTATCCCCTTGACAAGGACCAAGAGTGCTCATGGGATGCAACTTTGAGGGAACAACTTTTCCATGTGTTCAGGTGTCTCTGTGCACTGTCTTTGAACTTGGGCTATGTTTGGAATTGGCCCATTTTCTCAGATACTGGGAATTGAGGCCAGTTACTCCAGATGACGAAGTAAGTGGCTGTCTATAGCCTAGTATTTTTAGTAACTGGCTGGTGTTAATTGTCTTGTGGGACATTCAAGTGTTTCCTCTTTGTATTTCTAGTAGCTTTCCATGCCCTAGGTGTGAGGCAAGCATCTGAACTTTGCTGAACTTTGTCAGCAGTACAGTCTTTTTTTATCTTCTTCAGAGAAGGGCAATTTGAGTAATTTGTTTTATTTGTTACAGTACAATATGTCAACAGGTTTATACCTTATGGTAGAAGGCAGAAACTTTGAATGCTTTCTGTCTTCCATTAGCTGATATAGCACAGTAAAAATTTATCTGGTAAATTAGGGAAAATGGTTCTGGGGTCAGTTCCAAGGTTAGGTGTATTTTAATGCTGTGCTCCAAAGCCTAGAGTGCTGTGTGTATGCATTGTGTGTGGTTGTGGGACACCAGTCAAAACT
The DNA here is from genome assembly GCA_013397975.1 of Machaerirhynchus nigripectus. Classification (NCBI taxonomy): domain Eukaryota; kingdom Metazoa; phylum Chordata; class Aves; order Passeriformes; family Dicruridae; genus Machaerirhynchus; species Machaerirhynchus nigripectus. Next base: position 191,226 of record VZRQ01004639.1, on the reverse strand, counting down.
GACTGTATTTTCATGTGCTAAAATTCCGCCAAGAGAAACTTGGACTTTTTGATGGAAAAAGAGAGACAGGTAATGCAGTTTTGAGGGGTTAAGAATATTCTTGAACGCTAGTGAAATGCATAATTTGGACTTTTCGGGGACAAGTGCAAGTTGCAGTCAACACAGGAAAAAAATATAGATAAATGGACAAGAGGACAGAATAAAGACCAAAAAAAAAGCCCAAACCTTTTCTTAAAGCAGATAAACCTATGAAACTAATTATTGGGCGTTTTTTTTAAACCTAAAATTTCTCTATCTTACATGAAAATCTTTTGGGCTATCTAAGTGTATTCTACAGCAGAGACTAAAGACATCCTGAAAAAATGTTTTTGGTGACAGGGTTGGAGAGAAAAGAGTAGGGAAAAGAAAGGAAGGGAATAGACAGTAAGGACAAGATTGAAATTAATATAAGATCTACTAGCTGTAATACATTTTTCAGTTTCTAGGAAATGCAAATTACTGAAATTGAAGATCATGAAGAGACTTGATATCAGAGTTATGGCTGTATAATCTTAGACTACAAATGAGATTTGCATTATTTTATCAAAGAAAAGATAATTTGATCTGCCCTTGCTCTCAGTGGAAAACCCTGCAGAGATCCCATTCCCTTAGGAATTCCAAGAAAACTTGTCAATTAGTCTCTCATTCATAGAGTCTAACTCTTCTCCTACTCTGGATTTACACATGAAGATTTTCATTAACTGTCTCATATGAAGTGAACTCAATTCATACTTTCCTAATTATTGTCAGTACCCAAGTGCAGGCACACAAGATTTACAGGGAGCTGCAGCAATTGCTCATAGAAATGAGTTACACAATTTAACAGAAATGAGAAATGAGACCGGGCAATTTGTGTGCTTCTGTAAAAACCAAATGATCAGAAATGGTCCCAGTGAAGAGAATCGATCATCTGAAAGCATTTTCATAAACATGCACACCAGAAAAATGGTCTTCCCTGCAGAAAAAAAAAGCCAAGCAATCAAAACAGAATTAGAGCAGAAACACAGACTATGTGGAAAATCTCTCATGATCATTTACGTTTTCAGGCTTGCTTTGACCACCTTTAGTGCTTCTTGTAGTTCCAAGAACTTCATATTTGTTTTTTACCTAAAATTCCTGGGGCTTGGTTTTCTCTGGTATTGATTTTGGTTGGTTCTTAGGTGGCAGTATGTACAGGTTTGTTTTCACAGAGACAGAAGGATGGATGAAAAGATCTGTATCACTTCAAATTAAATGGGAGCAGAGGAGCAGTGCCTATCAGAACAGTTGAGTTACTTACAGAGTAGCTGGGATCCTGTACTATAAAGACACAAAAATAGAAGCATTCTCTAATTTAAAGATCTTCTTACACTAGTGATTAGTAAAAACACACAAGTAAGTCTTGCTGAAAGGCAGATTTTCCTTTAATTTGCATGTCCATCTCCACTATAGCTATCAGGCTCTTGGTAAGAATAAAGTTTCAAAGTCAATAAAAATACTACTGTGTTCCTATTTTGTTTGGTCTTTGTCAACTGCAACTCATATTTCCAATTTTTAACTGCAAGAAAAAGGCTAACAATCAAAGAAGAAAAAAATCTGGTGGTCTACAATGTTTGGCTGACTTCAAGGCTTTAAGCAAAATATTAGAGCTCCTGGTGGAAAGCTGTGAAATTTAGGTGTGTGAAACTATTCAAGTATCTATCACAGGCACCCACATATGGTGCTTCTCCCTGTTAAGAAATTCTATAAAAATTTTAAGAAATGACATCATATGTCTGGACATGAGTACTATGTTTTAGTTCTATCACACATGGTTCTGTTTCTGGTTCTGTCCATATTAGCAACATGTGAAATTCATGAGAAAAAGTTCATTTTTCATTGAATAGGAGAGGGAATGAGTTCTCTGTAACACAGCCTTCAGAAACAGGTGCTGGTATTTCTGATTGAATTATTTTGGAGTTAATCTCTTGCCTGAGAAAGACTTGGGATATTAAGTAGTGGCTTGAAAATGAAGCATGGATAATTGTTTGGCTACATTTTAAAACCCGAGAGGTCAAGCTAGACTTTCTTTTGCTGATGAAGATATTCCTTTGTTTGTGGATGCATATATTTACAAATGCATCATACAGAATATTTAGGAGAGAGAGAGATGGTTACATTCACTCTCTTAATCCCTCACCACATCTTCAGATATTTAAAATGACATGTCAGAAATTTAAGAATAAGATTATATGACTGTCATATTACCACATTACTTAAAATGCTATTCTTTCTCTGCTTTGTTAGGTGACTGTTGTGACAATTATATTTTCACAAATATTATGATTAACAGACCAGATTTTCCGTGTAAAATTGCTCCATGACATGATTTTCTAGAATTTGGAATAATTGCAACACATTATTTTCTTTTAAGGAATTCAATGAAAATATAAACAGTGTGCCTCAAATTAATGACATCTGAGCCTGGAAATTCTGTGTACAACTGAAGGTAAGGACCTAAGTGAATGAGGATCCTTTTTCAAAATATGTATCTGACACATTCATAATATTGCAGTGCATGGGGTAGAAGGAGGGATGGGGGAGACAATTACATTTCAAAAAATCTTACAAAAAAGAAAACCAAATTCTAAAGATTATGTTATTGCCTCCTTAAGACCACTAACTCCTCATCAGTGTCCTGATAAAGATCTATTGATACAGTTGAGAAAAGAGCCTATTTTGTGACTGCTCCTTAGGAATCTCATAAATAAGAAAAGGAATTGTAGCAATGCACATCTTCCTTCTTTAAACAACGGAACAAATTTTCTACTTGGAGGCACACCTGACATCCTGGGGGCCTTTCAGCAGCAATTAGAGTGCATGCTGCATATGGTTCATGTGAATGATGCTTAAGAAAGGAAGAATTAATGGGAACACCAGTTTTCATTTACTAATTTAAAGAAGGTATGTTCTTTTTAAACCTTCTGGAACATTTCAGATAAAATTATTCAGTCTTTTAAGAGGCTCAAGTAATTTTGGTTCAGGTTTGTAAGCACTTCCTAACCTGTTCTATCGGCTGCCCTTTGTAAAGTACTATGAAAATTTAGAACATTATATAAATACCACATGCCATAATTAGCAACTTACCAGTTTACCTTTATTCGTGCATTTAGTATTTTGGACAGGAAATACGTGGAGAGAAAACAAGTGTGCTTCGGAAGAGAGTATGTTATGACGAGATGACTTGTTCAGAAGACTTCTTAAAGACAGCAATAAAGAAAATGCTTTATCTTAGAACAAAAGCATGGTGACTTCTGAATATTACATCACCAAATGAGGAACCCACAAGCAAGACATAATTTTTACTGTAAGTACCGCTACTAAAGACAAATACTTTACTCCGTTAAGCTTTACAGGTTTTAATCAGTCTCCATTACTTGAGATGGTGAACTAGAATGCAGAATTAGATTAATTTATTAAGAATTAAATTGTAGAAAATGCCTGAATGACACATATATCCATTATAAGAAGGGTGTCTTATTTTAGTTAATGACCTTTTTTTGAAATGTCGATTTTGTAGGA
>VZRQ01004639.1:159890-187593 GCA_013397975.1 Machaerirhynchus nigripectus | reverse complement strand
TATATATATATATATATATATATATATATATATATAAGATTTGCTATATCTGCATGGTATTCGGGAGTATTAGACCAGTTCTCCAGAATGTTATTACTGAGAATGCTTATTTGGGAAGCTGGAGATATCCTTAACTTTGCTCTGATCATAAATACCACTTATACACTGTGCATATTTATTTACGTATTAACAATATGATGATTAATTTGGAGCTTGGATATTAAGAAACTGTCGAATAGAGTGATCTTTATCCAAAAAATGACACTTAAAACAATGCTTTCACTTAAACACCTTAATGTAAATAGTCCCTACTGCAGTCAGGTACTGGAAATCCTCGTGTTTTTATTTGGGAATTATCAGCAGGTATGTAAGTTTGGAATAGAAAGTTTTCTTGGGCCCTGAGGAAATCTCAGTCAAAATCTTAGAAAGAACAGTGCTTAGATCAAATGAAAGAGGAAAACCTGTTTGCAGATCTCTATCAGACAAGGGACAGGGACTTGTACTGCAGGTTTCTGAATTAGAGATGAGTCTTTTGAGTTACTAGTAAAAGGAACTGGGTTCAGAATATTTCCCTTGCTTTTGTGAGGATTTTTTTGCCTTCCCCCCCCACCCCCCCCAAAGTTTAGGAAATGTCTGCTTCCTTCCAGTGTGATGTTTTTTGTTTTTTGTTTGTAAGCAGGAATTTTTTCCTCCTGCTTGGTTGTCTGTAGTCCTCACAGAGCATAAGGGTCAACACAATCTTGAGTAATCTATAGTCTTGGATTGGGCATAAACAACTTACTGCCTTCATAGTTGAACCTTTAGTGACATGCAACAGAACTTTATTCTCTGATGCAGTTCTGTTTATTGCAGAGTTTTGTGTCTCTTTTGAATCACTGTCTACTGTTCAATATGTCTGAAAGTGAGTTAGAATTTGTCTTTCTTTTAGATGTTTAATCATGCTGAAGTAATGCCTTCCAAAATACTTAACCCTCTTAACTGAAGGATCACTTTCCCTTGAAATAATAGAACTGTAATCTTACACTACTTTTACTGCTTTAAGGTGTGTACCACAGAGGTGGATGTTCAGTCTGGAGTTACTGATTAAAAAGTCTCACCCTGCTGGTGTTTTCTCCTTGTTTTACTTCCTTTCCTGCTCTGCTGTCTTAGAGTTATCAGTGATTCCATACTTTTCTCTAGATTTAGTCTAACATTGCTTTCTCAAGCAATGTCAGGGTCATTAGATAACCTGTCAACCATGAGCATTACAGCTGAAGAATGAGCAGTTTTGCATCTTTAGGAAACTGATGTACTCAACCATTTACTTTTAAATACCGGAAACAAACACCATCACCAAGTTACATTCTATCAGGTTTTCATCTCATGACCATTTTTTTTCCCCATGAATCTAAAAAGTATGGAAAACAGCTGAAGTAAGTTATATTGAAGTACCAAGGTTGCTGTAGCATCCAAGTGTAGCTGTTCCACTGCTTGAGGCACAGCTATAAAATTGTGACAAATGAAGAATACATTTGCGAAGTCTAAAGGAGACCTTGGGCAGGTTGAATGTAATTACACAGCTAGAATTCACGTAAGGCCCCAGGACCACCTGGGAAGGAAGGTGTTGCTCACTGTTAGTAGGGTGCCAGGCAGGAATTGTAGTTAGATTATTTACTACAAAATAACATGAAGAGTAACCTACAGTGCAGCCATAATTTAGAATGATAGAATACTAAAGAGAAAAACATACTGTGTGAGTAATTTCCAACCCAGTAATGAAGCATAATGGAATAGAGCCATCATGCTGTATTATGCTATCTGCATTTTATAGAATATGTGAATATAAATTTGGTTATTTGCTGCCTATTGGGGGAAATTGCACCAACTTAATATTCAAAACCAAAAAGTACTTTTCAAAAGTAAAGGGAAGGAAGTAGCAACTCTGTCTTCTCTGAAATGGAACTGTCATATAGGAACTTGGATTAGTAGAACATAGCCCTTTTCTGTATCTTATCTGTGTCATTAAATCTGAAGGGTATATTAGAATACATCTCAAAAGAAAGTTGTTGCACCATATGGGAGGAACGTGGGGGTAAATACCATAAAACCCTTTAAACATGGAAAACAAAACATAATGCAAAGATCAGACAGGATTTGAAGGTTGTGTGTAATGAACATTTAATATGTACATCCTTTGGGTTATTGATGCTATTTCAGTGTTTGCATGACAGTTGTTTCCAGAAAAGCCATAATCTAAAATAAGAAAGGTGAAATAAGAATAGAAATAAGGAAAAATCATAAACAGTCTAATAGCACAAACAGCAGTTCAACATCTTTCTCTGAGGATGCTGGAGAAGCTGAGGTGAAAGTCTTTTAGGAGAATAGAAGGAAAAATATTTCTGGTATTTCTAAATGCCTTAGAAATAGGTATTATGTTGGAAAGTGGAGGAGAAAGAGCAGAAGACTTCCCCAGAACTGGCCATCACTGTTTGACTAATTATTCACCTTGCAAATATTTTTAGAACATCCTACATCATGCTCCAGCCAAAGGAATGCTGTTTCATTCCTGTAGCCTCTGTTTATTGGTCCTTAACCTTGCTAGTTTTCTAGGTTAGTTAAGGAGCTGCATCAGTAAATACAGCCAAGCATTTGTCAGCCCACTACAGCTGTAAGGACTTCGTTTGCAAAAATTATTTAAATTCATATATGCTTAATATGTGTGTTTTGTGTTTCTCCTGGGCCTTGGAGAGAATTCCACTTGGTCAAGATCTTGAATTTGGAAGTATACCAAGTGCAGGTACAGGGGAAAGCTGAAAAATTTCTGGTAGAAGATAATGTGTCAGGGTTTGGAAAAGATTGAGCAAAAACCAGACGGAAATTAATTCCCAATACCTGTCAAGTATGAAGTCAAAAGGATCTGCAGTACCAACAAAGCATGTTTGAGAATTTGAGAGGCATCGCGTTGAGATTAAGCAGACTTTTCATATTTTTATTTTAATATGATTGATTGACATAGGTAAAATAGATGGTAGTTTAACTTTCTTGTATGCATAACCACTTCCCATCTAAACTAATCTGCAATTAAAAGAGAGGATTTACTTCCTACATCTACTTTTGGAAAAGAAAGGAACCACTGTTCTGGCAGGCAAATTCACATAACACTCACCACGGTGTAATGCTAAAATCTTCAGTATGATGTGGTAAGCCACAAAATAACATGAAGACAAATACCTTTTTGACTTTCTTCCACCTTTATTTATTACATCCTTCTTTATTTTTCACTTGTGGGGAGGAAAAAAAATACATGATTTAAAGTAGTCATGACCACTTTTAAGCAGTTTCATATTTTGAGACAATAGTTGCTAGATGAAACATTACAGTAAATGCATAGAGTTGTCCATCTACGATTTTTTGAGTTACTCAGAGAGAGCCTATCTTTGTAAAGGAAGGTCAGAGTGGGCTGGGAGAGGGATATTTTTATTCCTGCAGTGTTTCCTGTAAAGATAAAACACAGGTTCACAGTGAAATGTGATATACCGTAGTCCAGGTTTCCACAGCACAACTTTGTTGGGGTTTTTTTCTACTTCCTCTTTCACAGCCCCAGGAGTTTAGGCCAGGAGCTATGAATTTGTTTCCTAACTGTTCTGTCTGCTCATGTTGACTAATAAAACCCATAAAGTTTGGGCAGGATATGTTTCCGGTTGATATAAACAATCCAAAATGTTTGAGCAATATTGCCCTGTGTGATTTTTTGGAATAAGTACTGAGTGAAAATTGCCTGTGACTTTTGAGTTTTGGCCTCCAGAAGCATTGCTGCATTAGCACTCTCCTAAATCAAAATCAGTGGTAAGAGTTGCAGGACACCAACCTGCCTTCAGTGTTCACCTTCAGGTCCAGTGCTTTGGAAGGAGATGGAGTTTGGCTTTCTTTGGGCACTGTTTGTTGTTTGAAATGGCATGGCTAGGACTGAGTGGAGTAAGTAGATGCTCTGTTCTCTGTAAATGACTGTGACTTTGATAGACAAAGCGCTGCCCTACAGGTGTGTGAGGATATAGTGTCAAAGCAAGTGGTTCTGGTGGTGGGAACAAGGTGTCCTGCCCCATCAGCAGGGGCTGTGATGTTCCTTACAAATTCTCATCAGGCTGAACAAAGACACTGAACCACATGTCTGGGAACTCTCGTGCTTCGTTGTGCAGTCTCCAAAACTCTGGCAGCCAGCCCACTGTTTAGACACTAAAGGTGTTGGGTAAAAAGCTCTTAAATTCTACAGCAGAGTTCCACAAGCCCTTGGATTTTGTACAGTACACTTCAATTAAGTTCTCAACTCCCATAACCTTCTCAAAGGTGCTGGCTTACAAGCCACAGCACACTTCCACAATCTCCCCACTGCCACACCAAACTTCAGTATGGAGCATAGGGTAGGATATGACAGCCATGTGTGGTCCAGGCAAAGCAAGGGAGGAGAGAAATAAAGACACAAAAGGAAGAAAGAACAAAGAATATCAGCAGTCCTTAGATCCCACATTGATCCTGCCTTGTGGACGGCCCAGAGATGGGTTTATGAGACAGGAGTGAAAGAGAAAGAGAGCAAGGGGGCCCAGTCCCCTTCCTTTTGTACACTTCTTATGCAAACTAGATTTTTCAAGATTTTGTTCACCTGTACAAAGCCAGACCTTTGAGCACTCCTCCAGGAAGTTGAGGGGGGTGGACTGAGCAAGGGTCTCAAGACAAGCAGGGTCAGAGCATCACTACACCACCTCTGTGGGACCCCCTCCTCCCATTACATCTTTTCTGCCATAACAGTCAGAAGGTTTGACCCAAAACATGCTTATTTATGTTTTTTTCCACAAGGTGAGTGGCCCAGAGCCAGCACTGACAAGGCTGTGACATTTAGTGCTCTGTCTGTATGGTGTGGGGAAAAAGAGAGAAGAACCAAATGCTAATCTAGGCAAACTAATCTGTGCTGTCAAAAAGAGACAGAGCTTTCTGCAGAGAGCTTTTAAACTCTTGCCTCTATCAAACTACGCCAAACTGACCTCTGTACAGCTCTGCAATTTTTGACTCCTGTATACGTTCTGTGATTGAAGTAAAGCAACCTCACTTCAGTAAAATAAGAGAAAATTGTGGCAGAAAAAGCTCTGGATTTTTACTTTAATCTTTTTTTGCTGAAATGCTGGTAATTTACAGAACATCATTAACAGTAAGCTTTTTTTCTTTATTAAGCTTTAGTGAAACCAGCATTCCAAAAGGAAGATTGTATTTTAATTCTTGAAATAAATCCATTGCATTGCAGGGACACTGCAATGTAAGTAATCAATGTTTTTTATTTTGTTGGGTTTTTTTTAAAAAACTCATGTGTTCTATGTTATATAACATTGAAAGACGTTTTAATAACTGCAGTCTAAAATATGTTTTAACACACATTCTGCCAGAATCTGCACTCTCAGAACAATAAAGACAGGCTGTTCTTAGGCATAAAAACAAAATTCCTTTGCCAATCCATAAAGTTTCAAGCAGAAATCCATTCTAATGACTACATTTACTTCAGAAAAAAATGTGATTAAAAACAAAAAGAAAAAGAACATCACTCCTTTTCTCCATTGCATAATGTCTAAAATGCTTTAACTAAGGTGAAAGTTAAAAGGAAGATATTTTTAACCCTACCTAGCATATGTAAATAAATACCAAGGTTCATAAAGTGCCTCTTTTTTCCTTAATTTGAAGCTAAGACTTCAGAGATTCTTTATTTTTCTGAAAAAATAGTCCTTTTGTAGCAGACAACTTCACATTTTGTGGCCAGGGGCCACAAAGTCACTCTTCCAGGCAGCTTTCTGGTTTTAAGTGTGTAGTCACATCTTCGATTCTGGCATAGGAAATGGATTTACAAATATGTGACAATGGCAAAAGTCTACTTTGAAGTCTGCTTCCAGCAGGCAGGAAACTGCTCTGGAAATGTGTTGTCTGTGTAGGGCTGTGCTCTGGAAATTTGTTGTCTGTGTAGGGCTGTGCTCTGTAAATTTGTTGTCTGTGTAGGTAGGTCTGTGTTCAAATGTGAGGCCACAGGGCTGGTAAATCTCTAGTGCCAGAGAGAGTGAACAGCAAAGGTGTGTCCATGCAAGGCTGGTTAATAGGCTCTGCCTGTTTTGGGTAAAAATGAGGATATTTGAAAGAAACTCATTTGATTTTAAACAAATGATTTAATTCATTTACAGATCCAAAAACATCACTTTTCAACAAAATGAAAACTTCTTTGAAATATGTTAAAATCTGACTGTCACAAAGAATCAGAAGTTGCTTTCATTGCTGCAGGAGATTTGTTCTTTGAATCAATACCTGAAAGAATTATGATCCCTGGCACCCTTATGTCAGTAAAATGATAGTCATCAAAAACTACAGGTTTGGGGTCAAACGGTAGGTGGGACAATGATAGTCATCAAAACCTACAGGTTTGGGTCAAATTAAAGGCTATTACCATCATTTGAAGTGTCCTTAGTCAAGGGATTTTCTGAGAGATTATTAGATCCCACACTACTTGTTTAAACATTAACTTGACCTCTGTCAGATGAAGAATGCCTGTTGCTGGTTACATGTAACAAAACCCCCACTATTTCCCTTTAATTTTGAGCCTGTATATAAAGCAATTTAAAAGCCCTAAATACATCCTAAAATCTCTTTGCATCTCGATTCAGTTTTTATCTTAGTCTTGGAATCTTCACAAGTTAAAACAGTCACTTATTTAAGAGCTTGATGGCAAAACTAGGAAACTATTTTATTTACTTTGGGATCCGAATTCAGGTTATGATATAATTTCTTTTACTGATGGTATGTGGTGAAAGAGAAGCCCAGGGAAGAACATTTTTTTCCACAAAATGAATTGGTAGTTTTAGTTGTTGTTGTTGTACTTGGACAATGTATTGGACGCAAATATATCAGCTGGAAAACAACTTGGAGAAGCTCATAACCTCACTTTTTCCTGCTGCCTGATAAGTATATAAGTCTCCATATATAAAATGAATGGGATTCTGTACCAACATACCAAGCAGTTCAAAACTGACGGACAAATAGAAGAAACCCTGCCAATCCTATGTTCTAAGCCAAAATATGTTGCTCATTTCTGTATTTATCATGGACTAAGCCTTGCACCAAAGCAAAAAAAAAAAGTATTTTCATTTTGTAAGTTTGTACTAAAAAACGGTATGTGTAGATTATTTAAGAGAAATGTTATTTTGACTCATTCTCTCCCTCACGGATTTGGACTAATATATGGTGTATCATATTATAAACAGAGTTTCTGTTAATACCAGAAAAAAGAGTTTCTTAACAATCATTTGAATAATGGACTGGTGCTTGCTGAACTGTTCATTTGAAAACTCATTGAGTTGCACAGTAATCACAGAATCTCCAGTTTTACTATCCTTTATGTCACTGAAAAATGCTTGCTGTTGTGCTCTTCTGTTTTCATTTTCATCATGTTCCAAACCAGAAATATATCACTGTCTAAAAAATATGTTGGTAGGTAATAGAGAAAGGCAAGTGAAAGGTCAAATCTCTTGCAAACTGGTGAAACACATAACTTAAATTTAAATAGAAACCACATTATATGACCAGAGATAAACAATGTATGGGTTGTAGTATCATTTATGAAATGAAGAATGTTATCATTAAGGGTGCCTGCGACTGTGACATTCATGAATGAGGCAAAATTCCCATTGACTTGCCTTTAGGTGTGTGCTGTATTCTTGATTGGTTGAAGTAAGGGTGTCTGTTTGGATTTCCTCTGCTCTATCTAAAACCTCTTTTACTTGTTCCCACTCTTAACAAAAATACGTGTACAAAACAAAAACTCCTCACTGGGACACATGCCTACATAATGATTTTATCTTGATAATATTGCCATTATTCCCTCAAACAGATCTTTCCATTTTCCCACCAACCATTTGCATTATATTTGCTCACAAAACAACTTAGCATAATGTGAGCACTTTTGTGCACACAGGAAAGTTGGTAGAATGGTAAAGCAAGTGCTGGTACCACGCTTTGTTTCCTCAGGCTTGTAACTCTACCTCTAAGAAACTCTCTGGAGGCTGCTGCAGGATCCCTTAAAAATCTTGCGCTGCCCCCATTCCTTGGTTGCCAAGGATACATTCAGGGATGTTACCACCATCCCTGAAGTGGCAGGAGGGATGCAGGGACTCTAGCAGGGGTTGTACAGATTGATCTTTGTCACGTGGAAGACAAGAGCTCAGATCATATCCCCAGCCGTAAACACGTGGCTTGAGGCTGTAGAGCCTCAATAACTCTGAGGGTTGGATCTTCACCCCCTTTTTGGAGAGCTCTCACGGTGTGAGTCAACGAGGCCAAGGCAGCTGCTTGTTGTACCTGTGAACCCATTCACAGAGCATAGATCAGCCTTCACCACAGTGCTCCTCTCATGTGAATGAGGCAGAGCCTTGAACGTGTGGTTACGCATTTGTATGAGATTATATTTAACTACTACAACACCACAGCTGCCCAAACTGCTTCAGGCCAGCTCTCCAGAAGACAGGCAGGCAGATCAGCAGGGTTCATCTCTAGTGTGCACATTACTGGCTGAGCCTTATGTATGTAGTCTGATCTTTCAAAGAATAAGTATTTGCTTCTGAAGAAGTCTAGGCAGGCAGAAATTAAACACTGGAGCTGAGTGCAACATTTTGAAAATCACTATTGTTACAAACTTTCTGTAAAGATGTGCTACTTCCAGAGTAACTTTGGCTACTGCAAAGAACCAAATCAAATTTGCAGATTGAGGGAGGTGGTTCTGCCCCTCTGTTACTCTCAGCTGAGACCCCATCTGGAGTGTTGCATCCACCTCTAGGGTCCCCAGCATGGGAAGGACATGGACCTGTTGGAGCGAGTCCAGAGGAGGCCACCAAGTTGATAAGAGGGATGGGACACCTCTCCTGCACGGAAAGGCTGAGAGAATTTGGTTTGTTCACCCTGGTTCAGCTTTGGAGTGACCTAATTACAGCCTGCACCTGAAGGGAACCTACAAGGAAGATAGAGTCTATTTACAAGGGCATGTAGAGACAGGAGAAGGGGGAATGGTTTCAAACTGAGAGAGTAGGTTTAGATTAGACAATAGGATGAAATTCTTTACCGTGAGGGTGGTGAGGCACTGGCACAGGTTGACCACAGAAGCTGTGGATGCCCCACCCCTGGAAGTGTTCAAGGCCAGGCTGGATGGAGCTCTGAGCGGCCTGGGCTAGTGGAAGGTGTCCCTACCCATGGCAGGAGGGTTGGAACGAGATGGTCTTTAGGGTCCCTTCCAACTCAGGCCATTCTACAACTCTATGAAATGATATCTACTACTAATAAACTTTTCTTGAGGCCTTTTGTAGAATGATCTGGTACTTCAGATGAGACATTGACTACTTTCAAATGTTACTGTAATAATTTTAGGGATTTTTGAAAACCATTGGTCAAGAAGAGTATAAAAACCAAAGTTGCATATATAATCGGCCTGGGACTGAAGTGGAAAGGTGTGTATATAGAAATAACATGATGAAAAATGATAGGCATTCTCACACTTTTTCCACAATCAGGTATCTTCATACCATCAGCAAACAAGGGCAAGACACTCAGGAGGTGCTACATGTTACTGCTTCCCTTGTCCTTTGTATTTGCTGCTTAGAGCTGAGTCCTTTTTGAGCCTGTGGCAATTGCTACTTTAAGGGACAGCTGTGGCTTTACAGTGGCTCTGTGAGTTACTGAGAAAGGGCCTCTCTCAGCCTGTGCAAGCCACAAAACCAAAGGCGAAAGTGACAGTACTTGTCCTCTTCAAGGCAGGCCAGAATTCTTGCCTTTACCAAAGCGTACGATACAAAAGTAAATTTAATTGTTAAACTCAATTGAAATCAGTGCTGAAGCTCAGTGAAACCAGTATTTCAGATGTTTAACAAGACAGTTTTTCTTTTTTGTTGCCTGGGCCCTTCACATGAACTGTGATGCCATTTGCCTGTACAGCAAGAGTTCTGGGAATCTTAGAACTGCTGCAAGAGTACTGGTTCTCTTGCTGAATAAATACAGCCTGGTATTAAAAAATCCAAAAGAAGGTGATACATAAGCTCTGCCTTTTTACCAAAGGTAATAAAAGATTAATTTAATGGACAAGGAATTTGTAGCAATCGGTATACTTCTGGTATTCATCAAATATTAAATTCATCAATATATTAAATTCATCAATTATATTCATCAATATATTAAAAAGTAGCATTTGAAAATCCTATCCTTTATATGTATAAGAAGAAAGAACTGTTTTAGCATAAGTAAAATCCTCAGAGAGGAAACCGTATGTTACCAACCTTGCAAAATACACATCTTTGATCTTTTATATGCTTCATTCCGTTAATCTTGTGTTTATGCAGTCTGTAAGGAGGCTGGGATACTTATACTCAACAATGTAATTCAGCTTTCTATTCAACTGAGATAAGTATCCAGCATGAGGGTACAACCCCATGAAAAGCTCACCCAGTCTGTTAATGTGTGGTAAAAAGAAGGCACACAGATGAGGAACGAAATCCTGTATAGAAGTTTTCTGTAAGTTACAGATGCTACTGCCTCTGTAGAAAACTGAGCACTTGTGCAAGGATGAGAACACCATCTTCACAAATGCAAAGCCATGGAGTAGGGTGGCTTAAAAGATCATGTCTAAAACAGGTGGATGTAATACATCTCGCAGTAGAGATAGAATGACAGTGAGGAAAAACACTTCTATATCCAGGAAACATGCTTATCAACAAGCTTGGCTTAAGTATTTGGGATTCCTAGTAAAAGCTCTCCAGAAATCCTGGGTTTAGGTGTGGATGGAGGCAACTTCTCCGCAAAAACTCAAGTATATTTAAAGGTATTGGCAGACAGAACTGTGAAGGGACAGCGATGGCAGAACTGTGGATGCCTCCAGCTGTATGACATGAGAGTGTGTTGTAAAGCAGCCTCTGTGACAGATCCCTAGGCAAAAAATCACCAGTTCTTCAGCAGAGGATCATTCCTTGAACAGGTTAAGAGTGGGGAAAAGGCTAATGTTTTCTGTAGTTAACTCTCAAACATTATTTCAAAATACTACAGCTAGGCAGGCATTTTTGTGGAAACCTCTGTTTTGGCTTCTCAGAAACGTATTTATTGATCCATTGGGCATTGTGCACTTTTAATCTTAAACTAACAGTGAAATGGGCATCAGAAATCTGTTTTCTACAATGTGTGGGAAAAATGATGGGATGGGAACTTTGCTTTTACTGAGTTTATCAACCTTTCAGAGTGCCATAGCCATGTACAGTTTTTCTGCATGGATATAATTATACCCTGTACTTTAGCTATGGGTGCCTATTTGCATCTCTTCAGAGAGAGAACATAAGGGTGTAGGACACTCATGAAAGACCAGTGCCCTCATCCAGGCTGGTGGCAGACAGAGCAAGGCATCAGGAATGCACATCTGGCATAGTGGGAACAGGGCTCTGTTTCTATTCTTTGCTACCATGAGTTGGAGATGGTGAGAAATGTTTTTGAGGTCTACTAAAATATCTTTGATGACAGAAGCCAGTTCTTCAATAAAAAAGTTTTGCTCACAGAAAAGCACTGGTCTAACCAAAGCTTCCCATGGGAACCTGCATTTCAGCTCCACCATGGAGATAACAGTGCAACTACTTGATACTGCCAGGCTAGCTGAGGTGTTGGATCAAGCAGAGCAAAACTGTCCCTTGACTATTCAATATTCCAGGGGGCCCTGACCTGTAGTAATCCATCTTCTGGCCACCTGACTACCCTTGCAGTCAGTGCACACACTTCCTTCTTAGTTTAGTACCAGCAATTGCCTTCCTTTTTTTATTACCTCCTCATCAGCATCAGCCTCTGATGCTCTTTAATGAAAGAAGAAAAGGTTGTTTTTTATCCAAAGTAAGAAAAATAACTCTTAACAGCAGAGAAAATGGAGATGGAAAAGTCCTAAAAAGAAAACGTTTAGATAATCAAACAACTCACAGTCAGCCCATACCCACTTTGCTAATTCATTTTCCTTGCTCTATCCACAAACATCTATTTTATTCCCTGTGACTGCCCCAGAAAGGGTTGTTCTCCTATTCCCAATGATATTTTTTTTTCTTTTTCACATAGGAACAAGCACAGCATCTTCTGCAGTTTACAAGCACATACTATAAACAGGAATATATTGTAGGAGAAAGTAACCTTGCTAACATATGCAAATATCAGAGAAGAATGTGAGGATTAGATTAGAAAGGGTAAAAAAGGATTAGTAATGTGAAGAAGTAGCAAAAGCAGAAAAAGGGTGTTCCCACTGCTTTTAAAACCTGTCTTTAAATTATTTACTTGGCACTTTGACAGCTCACAATTTAAACTTTTTCATTCTTCTGAATATTTAATCACAGTTTTTAATTATACTAGTAACTTGAGGCTACTTCTTAACTCAGCAATAGCTTCATCTTCTATTAATAAATGGCACATACCCTTGGCTTTAACACGTACTTGCTGCGAGTGTTTCGGCTTTGGTAGAACATGCAGTTCAGGACACTGTTATTGCATCTTAAACCTCAAATCTTCTTAAATTATCAGTACAGCATTTAACCCCAATGATAACAATTTAGCATTAAAATGTTCAGTCTTCACTGTAGTTCTTAATGCTACTGTTGCTAAAATTACAGGAGATCAGAGAACAAGTACTTATAAAAAAATCTTATTCCAAAAGATATTCTTCCAGCTGACTTTTCTTCTCAGTCTGGAGAAGAGACAGTCTGGTACCTGAGAGCTGTGGGTTGGAAGAATGTTACATCTCCATGTGTGGCTGGCAGGGTTTGGGATGAAGTGTTTGGGGTTTTTTTTGGGCTGCATGCCAGATGAACTCCCTTGCTGGGGTTACAGTGCTCATGTGGCCCTGGGCTTCATTGGTTTGGACGCTGCGGGGGAACAGAGGCCATCCAGCCCAAATCCACCAGGGAACACTAAAAGATCTGGGGCTTGCTGAGCTATCTACTCTCCCCACAGCTCTCTGAAGTCTATGTGGCTCTGTGACAACTACAGAATGTGATTTATGGGTTCAAGAAAGTTGACCATCTTTCCCCTGCGCCTCTGAGACCAAACTCCTGTTTTTGCAGGCAGCATGTCAGATAAATATTTTTTTATAAATTGGCCACCCTTTATTTTACAATGTTAAGTTTTTGTTCTCATTCTCCTTATTGAGGGATTGCTCCAAAAGTTGGCTCTTCTCTTGCATTTTGTGATTTCCAGCCAAAATTTATTCACAGAATAAATTCTGATTTTGTTGCCAGCATGGTTCCTTAGCTCAAAAAAGACTCTTTGATTGATCTACACACAGCAATCAGATGTCTTCTCAGCGTTCATTTTGCCAGACTAAGTGAGCTGAGCTCTTCCAGTTTCTTTTTACACAATTCACCTAGAAATCTTTACTGTTCCTCTTTGGATTAATTTTTGTGGATCGCTGGTGCTAGAACTAGGTGTACTTCTCCCAGTGACACTTCACCAGGGTTGGCATACAGCACTCTGAAGGCACTTGCTGGCCAAACCTCACCTCCTATGTACTGTTGATACTAGCAAAAATAATCAGCATGAACAAAAGGGTGGATTCAACAGAACGTTTAATAAATTTGGTTAAATCAGACTACAAGGGCCAAGCTTATTATGTGGCACATCTTTGTATTCATACAGTGATAGCATGAGAACCCAGTGGCTCACACGGGTAGTGCTATTTGCAGGTCATTTGAAAGGATCAGTACCATAAATGTGTGATGTTCGGTGGCTTTCTGCTCAAGGGGCTGGCCACTTTGGGTGCCATTCATAATGTACTAACACTCCCCATCCACTTACTGGGAGTGCTCGTACAAATTTCTTTCCTGTCACCTGTGGCCACAAAGCTTATCTTAGACTCGGGTTGAAGCAAGGTTCAAGCTCGGTTGAACCCTGAATAGTCTAAGGCAGAAGTGTAGCATTTCCTGTGTGATGTATTGCTTTGAACCAGAACAGACCAACACCAAGAGGAAGAAGAGAAGCATCAGTTTCCATTTCTCCCAGGCTCCTGCTACATATTTGTTAGTTTACCTGTTAACCATTAGAAAGATTCATCAGGGTTATAAGATCCAACCCAGACACTCAGTAATTACCACTAAGAGCACTCTGTGGTATCTGAAGAAGAAGTAGGGAAAGTAACAGGCATTTGGTGTCAGAAAAGCAAAGGAAAGTGTGAGGGATGAAGGACTTGGAATAGCAGGTAAGGACCACAGCTATTGCATCTGGGCTTCTCATGAAATTCATCAGGCAGAGGGATTAAAGGAGTATTTTTTCCCTTCAAAAAGTAAAGTTTCTAAAGAGCGAGGTGGGCAAAAGCTAGCTACTCTTCTTTTTCCATTAACCTCAGGCTAGAGGCAGTGGATGTAATATAATAACCTACAATTAAAGAAGAGCAGTCTAATTACCAGTTTGTGCTAAAAAAAAATGTCAAGAGAGTCACACTCTTTGAAAGAATGAAATTCTGAGAGGATTAATTGCAGGTGAAATACCCCAAAGAGAAATTTATTTAATATTGTAAAAAAACCCCTGACTTTTGCTGTTTTGGGGATCCTAATTTTGAGATCAGATTGCAGTAGGAGACCAAAATTGAGAGAGAAAAATGTTATGAGATTCTGACTTACATTTAGAAGCACCTGTGTTAGTGTGCCAGGCTGAAGAACACTTTTGGATGAGAATGCAAGTTTTAGAGAGAAAAGAGGTGATGCTACAGAAGATTGGGCTGACAAACAAATCTTAGTAAAAAAATAAAAAGGGTTGAAAAAATAATGAAAACAACCCTTCAACAATTCAGTTCTTATATGGAGCAAGTTTATAAGGAGTAATGTGAAAGTTTCCACTTGTCAGAAAAAAGATGGGAACAAAACAGTGCCTGGCCTTTGATAGAGCTACTAGTTTGTCAAGAAACAAAGCTATCTGTGGGAAGCTGTACCTAAAAGGAAATTAAGTATAAGTATTTGCACAGCAAAGAAGATTTTTCCATGGAGATTGCTCAGACAGAGCCCTTTTTGAGATGACTGAAATGTGCCCTTGAACGTGGATGGTATTGTTGCTTATAAACTGGATATTGATACCCAGATCAATATGAAACCTTAAATCAATTTGGATACAAAGAAAAAAGCCCAGGTTGTACAGTGACAAAGTCAGTTCAATAACAGCTGTATACAAACTAAATGTAATTGCAAGGCAGTCTCTTGAAAACAGAATTTTACTTATTATTGAGGAAGACAGAACCCAGAAATGTGTGTGGTGCTTCTTCTCCCAGGGAGACTGTATAAGCTAGAAGGCCAGAACCATCTGGAGAGAGAAAGAAAAAGAGATTAGAAAACGTCAAACTAAATTAAGGTATAGGCAGCAAAGGAAAAATTAGGAGGGAAGTTTCACATACACATACAGAAAAAAAGAAAATTAGAATAGTCATTATGGGTGTAAAAGAACACAGAGGAAAATGTAGACTGAAAATCAGAAGTATTTAAACATGTGCATGATGAAAGAAACTTGCTCTCTGTGATCATGGTATCCATTAAATGTTTTGGAGATTTTAGAAACAAATGTCAATTACAAAGGAAACAAATGTCCCAGTTCTCTCAGTGCACATTTGCCACACAAAGAGATAAACCCCCCAAAAAATTTTCTGTCCACAGGGAACTCCTTATATAGTGTTCTCAAACCACTGTTTTCTAGATCCCTTTGATAAAAATGGAGGTAACAGTGCTTTTTCACCTCAAAAAATTACTGAAATAGAGACCACAAAGTTTAACAAATATATGCTATAGTAGTGAGGCCAGTGCACACATCTTACCCACCTAAACTTGGTAGTCTGTACTAGAGAGAAAATTTATTTTAAGGAATAAATGAATAACTCACTTTGAATAATTGGCATTCGAAATTAGTATGTGACTCTGTTCTATCTTGATTCATACAGCGATTTTAAATATGATGGGTAGGTGGTTTCTATCGTAATTCTGCTTTATCCAAACCCAGGATGCATACACTTTTTTCAGGCGCAGTTTTTGTTAGTGTTTGCCTTTCCACCTTTCTGCAGCGAGTATTTTCTGAGAGCTGTGCTCTGCTGAACACCCATGGCAACTTCTTAAGTGGGCAGGCTACTCCTGTGTCATGGTATGTGTGAGGGCTTCCCATTTGCTGGCGCTCAGAAGCAGGTGCAGGCTGACTGTCACTGCTGTGCTGGGGCAAGACCCAGCTGTGCACCAATCCCTTGTCCCTGCATCCCTCAGACCCAGCTCCCATGGCGAGGAAAGCCCAGGCCCAGCTGGAACATGAGCCATGGCACGCTGTAGCTGGGCGTTGGTCTGAAGGCTCCCTGCAGCAGGACCTTGGGGCGTGCCAAGGCATGCAGGGGAGCATAAGTACAGACACTGACACACACAATGTGAGAACTGACTGCTCCAAGTTTCCAGGCTTCCTTTGAAGTCGGTGGGAATCTGCCTGAATAAGGTACACATAAAAATGGGATAGAAGTGTTCAGTTTTGGCCTGTTAGGACATGGGTGTCAATAGAAAATGCTTTATTGCTGAAATCATAAGCAGCTTGCTAAATATTTGGGGCTTAAGAAGACTCCACCCAACAGCTTGCTGGTTAAAGCGTTCACAGGGAGGAAGAAGATGTGAGAGTAGATCTCCTCTCCTGTCTCTTGAGTGGATGTTTCAGCCACTGACTTGCACTAAGTGGTGACTTTGTTCTCTCCCTTTTTCTGCTGGCTCTTCCCATTTTTCACTCTGTCCTTTTTAAGCACTTTATAAAAAAGCCCACCAAAACACCTGGAATCTGAAGTGTGGACAATTCCTCCCTTGAGAGATTTAAATCCCAGAGTTTGGCAGGGTTTAGTGCACTTCCTTTCCTTGCTGTTACTCAGTGCCTAGCTTCTAGCGGTTCCTGAAAGACCACTGTGAGTTCCTCTCGTGGGTGACTGATTTCCCCCACACAGGGAACTCTGACTCTAACTTTGGTCTGTATCTGCTGTGTTTCGCTGAAGCTCAGTGCATCAGTGCAGAGCACGGTAACTCTTAAATCCCTGTGTTGATTAGGTCCAAAGCCCAGAAGAGCTGAGGTGAAATCTCAAGAGATAATGACCATAAGAGAGAGATAACGATGGATGATTTTAGTTTTGTGATGTAAATAAAATGTGCTGTATCAATACACAGCAACTGATGAGATGCGAATCTGGACTGGAAGAAAGACAGGGTCATTTACCTTTGTCCTCCCTCATTGAAGGCAACTAGACCATGAAATTCCTTTCACAGGCTGGTGACCCTCCAACTTGCCATTATACGTTCTGTATAAGTAATAACTAGAGCTTATAGCTAGGGTGTAAGTGCAGTATATGCAGATAAATGTGTCGATAAAACAGATGTCTTGTATGTGCAAGTGGTATATTGAGGATGCACTGCTGTTAGGATATCAGTAATTGTTACACACAGCTTTAATGGTACTTACTTGCAGAGAAACATGGCTGGCTGTGACACTTGAAGTATAAGTTGTGTTTTTCCCTATATAGCTTCCTGTTAAATATTCTACACAGCAGCCACTATGCTTAGGTTCTTCCCTAAGTGGTCATTTTGAATGGCAAGCAGTTCCGCACTTATTGACAGGTTGCTTTCTTGTCTAAAAATAGAGGAATGTGTGGATCCATGCACACAGCAGGTAGTCAAGTAATAACAGAAGTGATTGATGATAAAAAGCTTGCTTTCTACTCTCCTGTCATCAACAACCTATTGGGATCAAGAGAACACTGGGATAGAAATTAATCTTCCTTGAGTTATTCTAAACAGTCAACTGATAGGAGATTTCTTTGATCTCATTCAATTGAAATTGATTAATTCTGTTAATTACTCCCTTTGAACTGAGTTAGCAGGAATTTTCTGCGTGTTGCAGCATCCTTGATGGTTTTCCTTCTTGCATGCCAAACAGGTAAACTTGGTAAAGAATCTGCAAGGAGATGATGTCAACCTAGTGTTTGCTGACTAAGACTGATAATGACTATCAGTGATAAATACCTGTAGAAATGATCAGATGTAATTTGTTTCTGTACTTGGATTTTTTATTGAAACTGTCATCGGTTAAAATACATAAAGAGTCCTTGGGGCAGGAACTTGTGAATTCTTCTGTCAGGTAAATTCATAATCACAAAGCTAGGAATATTTTCTCTCCTTCTACCTCTGTCCATTTCATACCTCATGAATCCTTAATCCTGTAGGAAGAACTGGGATTATATTAGAGTTCTTTAATACCTGCTGGATTATGGGATTGTCGTAAACCTAGGGCAGTCCCACAAGTTTCATGCCAACTCCTTATTTCTGATGCCTGCTGGGAAGGTTCTGATTAACATTAATAGTGCAGGACTAACCTCCTACCTGGAATCTGTTTTTTTTCCAGTTAGCAGACTGAATCTTATGAGCTAGAGGCAATATTTGGGGTGCTTGAGACTGTACAAATAATCTGACATACACTGAAGGATTTGCTAGATACTGAGGACATGGCTGCTTAAGGTTTGTCCGCCATCCTGAAATCTGTCTTTGCTCTATCTAGCTTTCAGTCAAAAAGAAAACTAATTTATTGTGCTAAATTGTTATTATTAAAAAAATTATCAATGAATATTTCTGGAGAGAGGTGTGAGAAATGAAACAATAAAATGTGTTGTAGGCACCTGTTATTTTAGCTAAGCTTCAAAGTGGTTTGTCTTTCCCATGTAGCTAGTAGGAATTTAAGCCAGAATAATTTTCAAAGTACTTACCACAGCCCTCTGGTGCTGGGATCCAGTTCTCTTCCGTCCTGCCTGATACAGGCTCTATAAAGATGCCTTTGGAGTGCCCTTCTGTGACACTGTAGCTCAGCTGGAAGTCAGCAGCTAATTGACTCTGAAGTAACCCTTTATGAAATAGGAAGGCAAAACATCCTGACAAGCTCAGTACTTGCTCTGGGGGTAAACAGGTCATTTACCTGTTTTCAGTAAAATTCTTTCTGCTGATGGCAAGGGAGGTGAAACTTGCTGAGAACCCACGTGAGTATATTACTATTTATAACACTCAAGTGTAAAGCTTCTTGTGCACAAATACTTAAGTGAGAACAACAAATACAGCTCTGTAATATTTCCTAGAGATCAGATGGGATTACAGGGCAGTGCACTGGAGTCCAGTAATGTGTTAGGATCAGTGATCTCTTGAGTGTATCTTGCTTGAACTGGGCTTACTTGAACGCTGGAGTGATAGGCTCTCTCCAGGAAGGTTAGAGATGTGGATTTAAACACCTTTATGCAGAAGAAATGCCTTTATGCAGAAGAAATAATTAGAGTAATTTTTGCTTATCCTGAGAGCGTCTTGCAATCATTGCGCTATTATGTAAAATCTGAAGGCTTTTCTTTTATTTGTGTTTTAAAAGAAAATATATCTACTGTTTGCATAAAGTTTGTTCTGCTAGCCTTCCAAAAATGCCAAATGAAGGGCTATTTTCTGGATCAGCTGGGCATAAGAATTGGGCATAATCTTGAGCAGTATGGTAGGAAGCGTGTTTGTGTCGAGAAGCAGAAAGCTTGTTTAAGAACACCAGTGGTGAAAACTGAGCCATACAGAAATTAAAAGAAATTTTTTTGGGGGGGGATCACTGTTTTGCTTCTAGACACCTCTGTCCAGGTCAGATGTTACGTCTTTTACCTGCAAAATTGTGTAAAACCCGCCAAAGCAGCTGACAAAAAGGTAACTCCAGAACTGAAGGCAATCCGTGGGGGTACCAGTTTGCCATGCTGAGGGGTCAGGGTTCCCAGTTTGAGTGTGCTGCCGGGAAGACCACACCTGCCCTGCCTTTGGAAGCTGGCAATACTTTTGTGTTATGCTGCACAATCTTTTGCATGCAGCAGCTTGCTCTGAATTCCCACATAGCTCCTTGTGTGGGGTTTTGCTGTGATGTACAGCAGATATATCCAGGATATCCAAAATCCTTCACATCTGGATTACATGTATTTGTGTGGATTTGCTAGCTGGAGGAAGGACCCCACTCCCTGTGACCCTGTAAGTTAGGAATATGGGATGGTGTTTTTTCCCACAAATCTACTTTACTAGTTACAATATTATGATCAGGGCTGACTTTCCAAAATATTCTAGGCAATTTTTATGAGTTAGTAAAATCATCAGATCTTCGCCCTAAAATAAAGAAATTGCAAATAAGTCCCCAAGAATCTGGTGCAAATATTCAGCCCGAGGCTTCTTTACTCACTGCTTTTGTTGTATTTCTTTCATTGAAATACTCTTACTGGATAAAGCCTTAGGTAAATTTTTCGAGTTGTAATCGCCTTAATATCTGAAGTTGTTATGAGAGAGAACATGAAAAGAAGAAAGCAATAATTTCAGGAATTGCTTTCTTTATGGTTTTTCTCACTGCTTTTTCCTGGCAATCATGCTCATTAATTTGGTATACTCCCCTTTTTAACACACACACTCAAAAAATCACTGAAATCTTACATAAATTGTTATAGGGGGTCACTTATACTATATTTGTTGCCAATATAAATAATTTAGAAAAATAATTATTTTTATTGAAGAGTACCTTTTACACTAACATAATGATTTTTTTACAATTTTACTTGCCCATTTATGTGATGGGGCAATTAATCTTTTTGGGCACATGATTACAAAAATATTACTCTGCTGAGAATTTTAGAAATAGAAGAGTTTTTATGTCCAGGCAGCTAAAATGTAATGGAAATTTCATAATAGTAATTTTAGCTGTTTTATGTGAAGGGATCATACAAAATAACTTTCTCACCAGTCACAGCTCTAAGCGCATCTGGTTCTGTTTGGTGCCTGGGGTATTACATCTGGGGTATATTTATATTTGCTGTGCAAAGAGGAAAATATGGGCCAATCTTGCCCTGTATTTTCTACCTATATTTTCCTTGGAGCTGGAGTCCAGCTTTTAATGTTCCCTCTACCAACAGAAAATAAAACATAAAACCGTACAAGCCCATGGCTGAGTTTCCTTGCATGCTTAACATCAGTGGCAGGACACAACAGAAAGACCTTTCTTCTAGAAAAAGTATATAGATTAGAAGCCACTTTAAAGCTGAAAAGATGAGTATGAACCTGTAGCCTGTTCTCGTGCCAACACAGTCCATAACTGCCAATCAAAGATTAAATCACCAAGCCCTGAATCTCAGGATTACACTTTAAAGAAAATAGAAGGAAGTGCCTTCAAGGATGGAATTGCTGAGCAATGCCAGTGAGTGATGCATCTGAATGGCAAGAATTTATGTTTCTTGCTGCCCAAGTACTTTATGTAGACTGGGGTCTGCTCACCCAGCTTTCTGCCTGAATGGTGTTAGTGGCATCTTTATCAGAGCAGAAAGAACAAGCTTTAGAACAGGCTGTTGGATAAAAAAAAAAAAAATTAAAAAAGCCTACCAAGTGCTATCTTTCTCTAAAAAATCTGTAACATCCTTTCCAGACGTATCTCTATGTAGCTGAACACAGAGTTTGCCAGAAAGCAGTCTCTTAAGCATGTTTGAAAATAATTCATAGATTTCATTACACTTTTATGGCTAAAGCCAGGTAGAGTAGAGTCTGGTGGTTTTAAAACACAGATGATACTTAATGTTCTCCTTTTTCATCGCCTCATTTGTATTCTTTATTTCTGCTAGCAAGTCCTTTCATTATCTCTGCATGATATTTAGTACTGCCAGGGCTATTTTCTCTTGTTTTCTCTTTGTCTGGTTTGTTTTGTTTCTTCCAAATCTTATTTGTGAATTACTCAAAAAGAAAGCACTAATGCTATTTTAGGTGATTTCCAGTGTCCTCTGTCTGTATTTTATTTTATTTACAGATTGTTGTGTCATAGGTCTGTGTCACTAATTCCAGAGTTCCCTAAAATGTGAATATAGTACTTTACAAAGACAGAAAGTCCTCAGCTCCTCAAGACATGGTTTAAAAGTAAGCTTACTGACTCAAGGAAAACTCCCTTTAAAGTCAACACAAACTTCGTCTGTTCTCGTCAGGCCTGAGGTGTGCAGTCATGTGTATGTTCTTTTCTTTCAAAATACTCCCTGCTCTTTTCCAGTCTGCAAAGACAATACAGAGATTGTTTCCCTCTCATAAGTCATCCAGTAGCACCATGAAAATCAGTTGCATGATTGGTACTATTGGGTGTGGATAGACAGATATGAAATCTAGATACTCCCATTGTCAGTCTCCTGTTTTGAAGAGATCACAGTGGCAAAAATGGAAAACAAATTACAAACCAGCAATTTTGTAGAACATTTTGGTGATTACAGAAAAGCATTTTGTAATCATCCCAAAGCACTACTAGCTGTCCCTCAAGGAGTTCAGTAATTCAAAGTAGTAGTAAGTTTTTTCTGTGCATAAATAATCCATAATAATGGTGACATATGGCAATTCACATTTATCATTGATGAGAATGGCACTGAAAGTTAGTTATAATCATTGCTTCTGAAGCTGTCCAAGCATAATAGATTTGTGAAAATACAGTGGCAGAACATGTGATAAATAAAACCCATTAGGTCCAGTAGTACGACACAGGCAGGGAGGAAA
Organism: Machaerirhynchus nigripectus; assembly: GCA_013397975.1. Lineage (NCBI taxonomy): Eukaryota > Metazoa > Chordata > Aves > Passeriformes > Dicruridae > Machaerirhynchus > Machaerirhynchus nigripectus. Next base: position 164,992 of record VZRQ01004639.1, on the reverse strand, counting down.
CCCACTGGGAGATTTGCAAGTCAGTAAAGAGAAATACACATTCACAATATTAATTACAACAGTGAGTACTTTATGGGCTCTAAAACAACTTCCCTCTTGCTGCAAGTGGATAAATAGATAAGGCTTACTAGCAATGGAAAGAATTAGAACCTAATTAAGACTGAAAACTGAGCTGTATGAAAATAGATGAGCACATGTAAACATTTTTTTCTAGTAATTGATGAGGTGAGAAACAATGGCTTTTCTGCTGAATAAATAATTTGACACACACTCATGGTAGATACAATAACTTGCTATTGAGGTAGAACTCTTTAATATTGCGTGGTGCAGTCGATACACTGGAAGGAAGGGATGCCATCCAGAGGGACCCTGACAAGCTTGGGAGGTGTCACTCAACATGAGCTGGCAGTGAGCACTCACAGCCCAAAACCCAACCAAATCCTGGGCTACATCCAAAGGAACATGGCCAGTAGGTCAAAGGAGCTGATGCTCCCCCTTTACTCTGCTCTGGTGAGTCCCCACCTGCAGTGCTGCATCCAGCTCTGGGGACCCCAACATAGGAAGGACATGGAACTGTTTGAGCAAGTTCAGAAGAGGTCATGAAGTTGATAAGAGGGCTGTCCCTACAAAGACAGGCTGAAAAAGTTGGGGCTGTTCAGCTCAGAGAAGAGAAGGTTGCCTGGAGAACTCATAGCAACCTTCCAGTATTTGAAGGGGGCCTACAGGGAAGCTGGAGAGGGACTCTGTCAGGAATTGTAGTGACAGGACAAGAGGAAATTGGTTTAATTTGGAAAGAGGCTAAATTTAATTTAGATATTAGGAGGAAATTCTTTACCGTGGGGGTGGTGAGGTACTGGAACAGGTGGCCCAGCGTGGTTGTGGATGCCCAAACTGTGGAGCTGTTCAAGGCCAGGTTGGATACAGCTTTGAGCAACCTGGTCTAGTAGGTGTCCCTGCTCATGGCGGGTGGGTTGGGACCAGATGGTCTTTAGGGTCGCTGCCAACCCCGGACATTCTGTGATTCTGTGATTCTGCAGTACATATTGTAGTTACCCTGCGTGTGCCTAACTCATTTCAAACTGTGAATTAGAAGAGAACACGTATTTTTCGGTGAGACTGTTTTAGGGCTTTACCATTTTCAGAGGCAGAGGAGGGCTGAGTATCACTCAGCTGCAAGTGTATCCTGCCTATTGCCTTCTCCCCAGTGCTGGGAGGGTGTGTTTTCAGCACTGTCACTCGGAGCAGCCTGGCATCCTTACTGCTTGTGAAGAACATGGTCTGCCTTCTCGTTTGCTCCAAAGAGAAGCAGGCTGTGTGCCATTAGTCCCTCGTTTAGTTTATATTCCCATAGCAGGATACAACTAATGGTTTAATGGTGAAATACAGTGACATGGCATGGCCTTGATGTCATAATTATCCATAAAGAACTGACAGAGATCTTTTAATGTCTCCAAAGAAGTCAAGAGACAAGTCATTTGTAAGTCCTGCTGAATAAGTAAAATGAGCTTTAAAATTAACTTACTGTGTAAGTCCAGTAGTGTTTCTGCAAAACTTTCTGGTAATGAAACTTAGCAGTAGCAGGGTGTATGGTTTAACTGGGTGTGTGGTTTGGCCAAATTCTGAAGAGAGGTTTTCCTGCTCTCATGTGATGAGGAAGAGGGGAGGATGCTGTGTTCAGCAGGTCCCAAAGCCTATAGCAATATACTGTTTGATCAAAGGCACAGGTCCCTTGTGGCCAGTTAAACAGGTGCCCACATGAATAAGCTGCTGTTGAAGTCAGTGAGGCAAATGTCCTCACTGGAACCCTTGTTGTAACTGTCCCTTGGGAATGTACAAATTCTTGGCAACTAAAAAAAATTGAAGAAGGCTGGAACCTGTGGTACTTCCCATTACACATCTGGTTAAAGGAGAAGAGCATTTACTGCTCCCAAAGGTGGTGGCTTGGCAGAAGCCTCTTGCTTGGGCCACAAAGCAAGTGTTCTTCATGACCTCCCAGGGAGGGGACAGCTCCTGAATTAGGAAGAGGAAAAGAAAATGTTAGTGACAGGTAAGAATACTTTTTACGTGAGGCTTTTAAATTGGTCTTTATAGGCTAATACTTCTGTGGAATAAATATTTCCTTAGAAGTGACCTCCTGTCCTATGCAAGTTATGTTTAGATCATCTGCAGCTGTTATTTCCATGAATATGGGATTGCTATGTTTATCATGCAACTTTGACTTCCTCTGCATGCTGCATGCCTGTCTCTCTTGGCTGAGCCTACTTTTAACATTTCAGAGTTGAGCAGCTTCCAGCAGCCACCGTCTGTGAGTATTGTGGTCATCCCAAACTCATGCCAATACATTTTTAGAAAGCATTTGACAGTCCTGTACTTTGTGAGTTTTTTTTCACAAAGTTAGCGTGAAATACACAAACCTGCTCATACTTAATCGTAGAAACTTTTTTTCCCCCAGTTTGTTCAGATAAATCTCCTTGGCTGAGCAGCAAACCCATTTGTTTGCAAGGCTGAAGCTCTGTGTTGTAGCACCTTTTACTACTTAATTTTTTCTGTGTTGGTTAGTGGGAAGTTTCATCAGCGCTGCATTTAAGCGTGTTTGTTTAGGAAAGCTCAGGCCTGATGCTGGTCAAGCTGGTTGAATGTTAGTTCCAAATTTGAGGGCAAAGTGGTCACACACAATATTCAAACAATGTGTGGTGTACATTGCAGGAAAAAAAAAATTTGTAAATTTTTTACCAGTATTGGTAAATTCTTTACCACAGAGTAAAGGCTGGTGCTGTATAAGACCTCCAGAAAATAGGAGTTGCTGTACACAATAGTTCTTATTGTAGACTACAAAAAGAATTACTGGTTTTCTTGCTGGAGTTGAAGATGTCTGTCACTGCTGTATGTGGAGTGTTTATATTCCTGGTAGAAATGAGAATGCACAGCTCAAGCCTACTCTAAGAGGGTGGTAAGCTCCAACTGAGGATTGCATCTGGCATCACAATAGGTGGAAAATATCAGCCAACTGAAAGTAGACACTGGAGATATTTACGAGGTAATTAATGGAAATAACTACTTTCCCAGAGATAGCTGTTCAGCTCTTAAGGTTAAGGCACAAGTGCAGTCATTCCTGGAGGGGATCTCAAAATGGTTTCTTCCCCTTGGGTGAAATCCCTTAAATTAGGGCCTGCTCCAAACCGTCCTGAAGTTATTGGAAGGCTTCCCATGGATTTCAATTTGTAGACAATAAGTATGACCCTTTTTAAGCTTTTAATAATAATTCCTTCACTCAAGGAAAAACAAAATCTCATTCCAAATATTTAGATTGCTAAAGAAAGGCATGTAGTACTATTTTCCACAGTATTTTATAGCGACACAGGTCAGCATGGAGGAAAATGTTCACGCCTGTTTTCCCACATGATGTTCAAAGGAATCCTGTGAAATTATTCTCTTCCATGAGATAGGCAGTGTTTACATAGGCTGATGATTAGGAAATATGCTGGAGAGGAAGGGGGAAAGAGGATGTTTCAGGAAGGGGGTGGTTATTTTGTATTAAAAAGACTCAGGTGTGAAAATCTTTCATCTTCGAGAATTCCTTGAGTGAGGGAGTATCAGTAGTCAGAAGCAGATGTTTCTCTTGTGTTTGAGGACTGGGACTGTGTTAGTGAAGCCCACCCTGTGACTGAAGATCTGCTTGCAAGGGGTTGTTGGACTGGGCCCAGCGGCTCTCTTTACTCAACAAGTGCTCTGCTGGTTCCCAGGGATGGGCAGCAATGAGCTATAGCTCGCACTGAGGCAGCTCCCTGCCCTGTGCTGCATCTTGTGGAGACTTGTGGATGCACTGGGGGAGAGTGGTGTGATTGATGTTGCTGAAATTGGAGTCCTAAGGAACTCAATATTACACTCATTTGTATTATGTCACATTGATATGGAGAAGCGTTAAAATAAGTGACTTCTAAAGTGTTTGCTGATGGTGCTGCTGATTTAAGCGGGATTATAGCCCATTAAACACCCGATGTATGACTGTCTTTGGCCATTTTACAGATACAGCCTCTGGCTTTAAATGCTTGAGACTTATACCCATTTGTTACAGTGAGTAATTTTTTAGACTTTTTAGAGAGTGGTTGTGGGAGCAGTTTTTGGTTTCTCTTGGTAAATCCTTTTCTAGGATTTGTCTTCTAGGCTAGTGTAGACCTCAGTGTGAACAACTGACCCATGGATAATGTCACAGGTGACAGATGACCGGGGAATAGGGGAGTTAGCCCGCGGCAAAGAGAGCAAGGGTAATTTCAGGCTTTTTAGTGGCAGAAAGCACAGTTGAAGCAGCATTTCTGATGTATCTATCAGACTGAAATGGAAGAAGGCGGTGCGCAGGCGGTGCGTGCGATAGGAGAGCAGCTACCATCCCTGACTCCTAGATCCCACCTAGTTAACTCCTTGCAGCAACACACCAGGCTGCCAAGCACCGGGTTAAAATCAGGCCGAGCCGGGAAGGACGGAACCGCCTGGCCCTTCAGCCCCGCTCCGCTCCCCGGCGAGGGCCGAGGTGTCCCTGCTTGTTCCCCCTCTCCTGCTAATTCGGCGACATTTCGGACAGTTCAAAAGTTCACGGGGAGACTCTGGCGAGGCGGCCGGCTGTGGAGCTGGAGCGGGGACCGTCGGCAGGTCCAGCCTCGCCGGAGGGGTTGGCCGGTGCCTTCTCCTCCCTTCTCTCCCTCCTCTCTCCCCGCTTGTTTCCAGGCGAGACCTTGGTCTCCGCAGGTACCGCTCTGCCTCCCTCTGGCTCCCCTTCCATCTTTCCCCGGCGCCCCTGCAGCATCTGCCGGCCGCCCAGCCGGGCAGCCTGCGAAGAAGGGCGCGGAGGGGCGCGCACCCCCGGCGGGCCGGGAGCGGCGCGGAGCGGCTGCCCCCCCCCNGCACGGACACGCACACACACAGGCACACACGGACACACGGACACGCTCGCACGCACTCACACACACGGGAGCGCCGCGATGTGCGATGCGCGATGCGCGACGTGAGGCACCTCGCACTACCCGGGGCCGGGGGGAGACGGCGGGATCCGCGTTGCCAGGCCGCCCGCCCCTGCCGCTCCCTCTCCTCCAGACCCATCCATCAGC
>VZRQ01004639.1:56422-159324 GCA_013397975.1 Machaerirhynchus nigripectus | reverse complement strand
CGGGACTTGGGGGGAGGGGGTTGTGCCCGACCCCCGGGTGCCCGTGGGGCGGGGGCCGGAGCAGTGGGAGGCGTGACGGCGGCGCGCATGGAGTGCCCGCGCCCACCCCGCGGGCTGTGAGGGGTGCCCCGGGTCCCCGCTCGACCCGGGCTGGGGCTGCCGCTCTCCCCCCGACCCCTTCTCCCGCAGCCGCGGTGTATACCGGAGCCCGGCGGGTTCCCAGGCTGTGACTCTGCCAAGTACCACCGCCTTCCCTGCAGGGACGCATCCCATCTCCGCCGTCCTGTGGGAGACTTTCCTCTAGATTTAGATCTGAGCTTTCCCACCAGCGGCTGGAAGAGCTGTCTTGGCCATTTAAAACCGGTTATTCAAAACAATTTAAATATAGTTTGTGTGGTCGTTGCTGTGGCCATCTTCCCACAGGAGACCTTTACCTGCACTTGATGTGGAGGATTTTTTTTAGTGCCCATGTAGTTACTGGTAGTCACATGAGTTATCCAAGTACTTGATTAACACACTCAGCTGCTCTTTTCCTAACCCGATGGGTTTTTGTAGCTGTAAATAGAAATACCTGCTCTAACAAATGCATCGCTCTTCCAGTAATCACACGTCTTGTAGCAGTGTTTTCTGAAAGGTGTAATCAATACACAATTAGCCCACTAAGACCGGTATGATGAGCAAGGTCTTATTTTTATGGCTGTGTCTGGGGAGTTTGGAAGTGATCACACAACTGTTTTCCAAGAGCATTTGTTGGAGCATAGGACGAAATAGGTGACATAGAGGAGGTTTTGTATTTTCCTGATACTTCTGTAACGCTGAGGTTGAACACAGCTGGAAACCTGCTTAGCAGTGCTTGAGAGAACAGCGGATGTAAAGAACCTCTCCAGCAAAATACTACCTTGGAGTAATTTAATGAAATGCATCGGTGTAGGGGAAATCTGCTTTTGGAAATGATTGAATATCATAAGGGGACAGACATAGAAAATATTGCAAATGTGGATATGCATGTAAAATGGATACTATTACTCAGAGCAACAGATCTGTTGTAAGGTGTCATGGCATTAAAAGAAAGATTAGCAGTTGAAGAATTCCATTTAGAAGCAACAGAATTCATGTAATCTCTTGGCAAGAAGTTTAGTTAATGAAATCGGAGTGGCACTGTAAACATTAACTTTCTTTTTCTGTTTTTGCCAGTGGCGGCACCTGACTTGCTGGATCCCAAATCGGCCACTCAGAACTCCAAACCAAGATTATCATTTTCCACCAAGCCTACCGTGCTCGCTTCACGGGAGGAAAACGATTCGGCCATTAATGTTATGAAATGGAAGACAGTCTCAACAATTTTTCTGGTGGTAGTCGTGTATTTAATAATTGGAGCAACAGTATTTAAAGCCCTGGAGCAGCCTCATGAGACCTCCCAGAGAACCACCATTGTGATTCAGAAGCAGACGTTTGTATCTCAGCATTCCTGTGTGAATGCAACAGAGCTTGATGAACTGATTCAGGTAATCCATACCAAACTCCTCGTCGCCTTACCTTAGAGGAACAAATGATACATGGCAGTATTGCAGTGATAAGGGGCAAAACCTTTATAAGCAAAGCTCTGTATTGGCTGAGCGATGTAACAAGTGTTAAGACCAGAAGCTGAGCATTTGCATTTTCATGCAAAGCCTCGTGGTTGAAAAGCTATTGCTATTTTTAGGTCCAGTATGCTTGGTAGACGGCCTTTTCACTGAAGCCTCCCATTATGCTAATTAAATGATTATTCATCAGCAATATATATAATTAATAGTTCACAAAGGAATTGGTATATTGATTGTGCCTTACAAGTCCTGTCAATATTTGAAGTGCCTAATTCTGAGGAAGAAGCTACACCATCCATTGCCTTAAAGGACTCCTAATTTACTGTGATTTTATCCAGCTAGCTTTCCTTCCAGCTGTATGTTCCTTTATATTGATTTTGTTTTAAGTACAGGAAAGTACCATGGACTTCCTACTTTGATCTTAAATCTCAATTTTCTCTGCTTCTTAAAGGCACATCCACAAATGATGCACACTGGTGTGTTCCTACTAACATGACTTTACCCTTGCAGGTCACCTGCCTCAGAACCATAGGAGATATTTATTTGCAGTAGCAAAGAAGTAGATCTGGAGCCTTATAAATCCCCTTCCAACTTAAATCCCATCTTCTTATGAATATCCAGTGGCACTGGAGGGAATAGCAGAGGGCTGCCAAATAACATCAGTTCTGGGGCATGGGACAATGAAATGGGAGACTGGAGGGAATAGTCAAGAGCTGGCAAGGACTGACTCCTTCCTTAACAGTAACCATGGGGCTGTCTGGGTCTACAGAGCCCAAGATGGGACGGGGAGAGCAGGAGAGGGTGTTGGGCATCTAGAGCATGGCGAGCAGGAACTCTGGATCATGCCAGATGCATGGGCAGCAAAGATTTCTGGAGGTGTTTCTTGTCAGCAGATACAGCTGGGAGTTTGGAAGTTGAATTTACCTCTGTACACCGATCTGCCTTGAGCATCAGCATGGACATGGGCTTTTTTTAGTTTTAAATATAGAGTTCTGATGTGCTGAGTTATTTTTGTGGTACATTACTTATGAATTTTAAAGGTAAGCTGGGAAAATGTCTTTTATTTTGTGATTTCTCCCCTGCCTGGTTGCTAAAATGTGTTCCAAAACTGCTACCCTTTAAATGCCCATCAGACAGTTCCTCTCTCCATGAGTCTCAACCAGGCATGCCTGAGGAGATGCTGCTGATAGTGATTTAGATGCTGTGTAATAACTGTGCTCCAGTGATTTGACCAGCAGAACGTGAGATAATCTTTCAGAGAAATATACAAGCATGTTCTGATGAAAAATAACTCTTGTAGCTACTATAAATATCCTCCTATGAAATTTTTAGGTCAGATACTGTACTTGTGAAGATAAAAAAAGAAATTTTGAAGCCATATTATCTTACATCATCTGTGAGATGGACCTCAAGGCAAAAACTGTTGAAGTTTGCTCTGGAGTACTTAGATATTTTTGCATTTATGATTCTCTGCCCAGAAGCACAGATTGATAATAAAAAACCACTTCATCAGCATTCAACGCCCATTTGATGTTCTGTGTAAAATAAATAAGTTCCAGTACAATCATAAGAGCACAGATAACCGTATCAGCATTAGCTTCCATCTCTGCTAATGACCTTGCCACGACCAGAAAAACACAGGCGTGTGAACCACGGGGAGGTGACACAGGCTCCCACAGCACATGGATGAGAGAGAATTGTGGGAAGAGCTTGCTCTGTGTGTTGTTGGGGTAAATGGAAAACTTAATTTGCCCATATTCTTTTCTCCTTCTCTGTAAAGAGCACCATGATGTGGAGGTAGGAATGTGCTGTTACACTCCTTTTATAGGAGCAGAGCTGGGGCACAGGGAGCCCATTTGGGTGCCTTGCTTTATGCAGAGTAAGTGTTAGTGAATGACATCAACTTGTTTAAGGGTTGGGAAACTCTGCTTGCCCAAAGTAAAATGGGAAAGCAATGGTAAAAGAGAGCCTCAAATTCATTTTTCCAGGTCTAGGCTACTATCTTACACATGGGGTCCTATTTCTTCCCTAGTTGCCACTTTGTCACAGAAACTAAATTAGTGAAATTTTGTCTCTCTGGGATTATGTCTGACTGCTATTACAATATAATGCAGTGTTTCTTCAGTTTTTGCTCGATGTTTGTATTAATAAAAATAAATAGTGTGTGCAAGAAAAAAGTAAATGTTATTTAAGAATTCACTGAAAGCTACAAAACTGAAAATTAATATGTACTAGACTAGAAGGGAGCTGGAATGATTAGTTTGTGTGAAGAATATTACAGAGCTTACAGACTGTAATGTCTTCCTTAATCAAGTATTTACCTTGAGTCAAACTACGATGGAATTCAGAACTTTTCTTTTTGAACTTAGTGTTCTGGGAATCCTGAAACTGTTTTGGCTCTTTTGTGCTAGTCATTGCTCAAGGTGCTTGTCATGCCAGGCTTTTTCAATCTTCACAAACTTCTGCTCTGCAATTTAATCCTTACTCAGAAGCAGGCTTGACTACCCCAAGACTGTCCACTGGCAGTACAATATATGGTAGCTTATTCAGGTGAGAACATTAGAGAGACTACTTGGAGAGCACAAATTCAGCTACAAAAAAAGTACAAGTGGAATGACAGTCCAGTTTGCCAGCACCCAGGAGCCATGGAGTTTCCAGCATCTTGGCTGAAATCTTCCTTTTGTCACAAAGCTGTTTAAAACAGTGTTGTGTGTTTCTATGAATAAGCACAGGATAGGGATTTTTCCATTCCTGTCTTCTCCATCCTTATTTTATCTCACCAGCCCCCAAAACCTCTCCTGGTACAACAATATATATCATTGCCAGTTTTTCAGCAGGCACAGTTTTATTCCCTGGGTTTTGAATTCCTGAAACTTTGTATTGTCACATTGATCGTGGGGCTCCTCTGGGTGTACTAGGTGAGAATTATTCTTTTATAGACATCATATATTATATATAGATGTAAAATATGGGGCAACAGAGAGCTGCTATGCAGCCTAGAAAACATGCAAAGTTAACGAAATGGAGTGCTTTGAGGATGGCACCGAGGTAGATTTAGCTGCCTCAGAAAAAGGACCTCTTTTCCTCATAACTTTTCAGCCCAGTCCAGCAGTGTTGTTCCTGTGCTGACAAAAAAAGGACATGGTCTTCATGACCTCCTCTGTCTCTGACTTCCAAGGTCCAGTGCTGCAAATCTCTTTCAGTCCAAGGCACTTCAGTTACTTGTTGCCTCACTGTAGCAGAATATACCTGCAATGAACAACAGTAATGCATGGCCCTGGGAGGTATATCCACGTACATAATTCCTTTGCTATTTTGTGAACACTTCTATTTAGTACCATATTAAAAATGTGCAGAAGTCATGCAGAGCATATCTATGCACCCAAGAGACCAGTTTTTCCAGGCAATTTCAGCTCCTTTTGCTGTAGCCTGAAGCCAGCATTAACAACAGCATTAAGTGGATCACTAGATGCTGTCCCCAGTGGTGCTGAGGTGGGCAGTGCACAGTACTCAGAGGTGGTAAATCTAAATTTACAGCTAGAAAAATATCCCAGGAGGGAGGCTTGTGAAAGTACAAACACTACCTGGATGAGTAAAGAGAATGCAACAGAGCAGCAAGCTGTGCATGGTCTGATGTTAAACTTTACTTTTTAAAAGTTTCAGTTGGAAGGTATTGCAAGGATCTCACTTATTAACAGATGAGAAAGCACTGGTTTGATAAAGGTTATGTGTGATATCTAATACATTATAAAGCTGCAGAAAGGAATGTGGCCAGGTTTTTTCCTACTATTCCTTCCTTTGGAGAAGAACACTCTACAATTCATGATGAATGTGTTTTGGTTTCTCTGTCTGTGCCTGCTCTCAACTTGGCCCTGCCATGCAATGCAAATTAACTCTCAGGTGACAGAATACAAGAGTAAATGTAGTTCAGACTGTGTGGATTTAATGAATATGTGACAAAATATATAAACCTGATATTTATTTACACTAAGGATTTTTTATATCTTGCGTCCAACAATTTTTCCCTCTCCTCTGAGCTTTTTATTGGTAGAAGCTGATAGAAACCTGGGAGTAATCCAGCTATATGCACAAATAACAATGAGCATTAAAGAATGAAATAAATCTCTAACTGGGGCTCATGTATCTAATTATTTAAATCTAATTCTAATTTTCTTTTAGTTTGTCAACTCTTTCCTATAGCAAGCTTGCCGCTAAACATTTAAAATGTTAGAGATGTCTTCCAAACTCAGATGCACAAACTGTATTGCCAAGAACCTAGAAAAATTTCCTGCTATATTTATGCACCTGTGCGTGGTAGCAAATGTAAAGAGACCGTAGGTTACACTGCTGATGTTCAGGTGGCTCTCACGTCCTCATGCAGTGCTGTGCAGCCACGAGATACTTGTGTCTTCCTTCTTGGGGAACATCTCTTGGGGTTGTCTCTGGGAGCAGATGAGCCTGACTGAATTTGATATTCAGCAACATTGTAAAATTGTCATTACTGTTGTTTCATACACCTCATTCCCTCTACAGGATCCCGAACATAAGGTGCATGAGAAAACAGTGAATTTGCTTTCTCCTTGCCCAGAGCTCATGTTGTTCCTAGGACATAAGGATGTCGCCAATATTTTTTGTTGTGGGATGTCTTGGCAATGAGAAGCAATGGTTTGTCTCCCTGCCAAAGAAAAAACTGATTAAAAAAAAAAAAAAAAAAAAAGAGAAGAGCTTTTTATGTAAATACCACCTAATTATATATTGCTCAGCAGTTATTTGTTTATGTTGACCTTTTTAAACCAAAATGGAAAAAAAATTTCCTTTTAATATCCAAGCAAGTTTTTTAATGCATTATTTTTGCATACAAAAAAGGAAAATAAGAAGGATTTCAGTTATTTTATTTTAAATGTCTAGAATATTCCAGCAAGATGGTGTGCATTATTATGGTTATCTTAGTGAGTTAATTCTGAAAATTAATAAGGAGTTTTCAAGTAAAGGTACAATGGAACATAAGTTAATAATAGAACACAGTTAATTTCCTGTTTCTTTAGCAGAAAGATCCTTCAAATATATTTATTCTGAAATCCTAACAAGTGGAAAAAAATACTATTACACTAAACAGCAAAATCTTAGTGTGGTCCAAGTGCTGTGTGTGGTAATTCTTGTCTTACTCAGCCTTCATTTTGAAATCTGAACAAGTTTTCAGGGTGCTGCACCAAGCTGTCTCAGCAATAATACTTCTGTAGAGTTTTAAATCCAGCCCCTTTCAGGGTATGTGGCTTCTTTTGAAAACTGAATGCCCACAAAAATGTGCTAGCATTTAAAATAAACAAACAAACCAAAAGAATTAATGAGCCACCAGGGTTAGCTGAATTGACTTGCGTCCCACAAGTTGATCTCCTTGGGTTCTGTGTGGGCTCGTGGCTAACATGGGGAGAACAGCTCTCGGTGCAGGGGTCCACAGTCATGTGCCATTCCTGTTTTCATCTCACATTTGTGTCAGCTGCATTGCCCCTTTTCTTTCCATTCATCTCTCAGATCATGAATGAAACCAAAATGGGGATTTTTTAATCTCCCTTGAGGACAAATGCTTTTTTTCCTCTTTATCTCTCTCTTGAGGGAAGCCTGACATAATTATGAATGACATAGGAGCAGTGTTTCTTTCTTCAAACTGGCATCACAAGGAAGTCATCATGGCTTCTTATGTGACTAATTTCTTGTAAAAATATCTTCCTTTAAAGCATGTTTGCTGCAGCTTCATTTTTGTAGTTGAAGGTAGGCAGCTACATTAAGTTGCACCTGCACCAGTAGCTGATTTTGTCTCTTTCACAGGCTTCTTCACATCTTGCATTGTAGCCCCAAGAAAATTATTGTGGAAGAAAACAATTTTTCAGGAGTATATTGTTTGATTTCAATGAGATAAGTTCCTTGAGGCTTAAATTATGTAGAAAAATGTTAAAATAAAGAAGTGTAAATCCTTTCTCTCCCAGAGATTAGAAGGTATGAGTATGCTGTATAATTTCTGTATACAGGAAATCACAGACATGCAAAGATCTTGTTTTCAGACAAAGCCAAAATTTATTTAGGCAAGATTAAAATTTATTAACTAAACCTATTAAGCTTGAATAAAATTTTATTAATTCTTTGAGTCACAACATTTGTAGACAATTTCAGTCCTGCAAGCTGTAGCTTATGGGTCCTCTAAGCAAGAATTTTTGAGGTAGTTTGAATGTACCATTTCAAACCCTAAATATTCTTAGTTTGTCCTTTTGCAATTCCTCCCAGACTCTCCAAAAGAAAGCGGGAACCATCCCATGTCAGGATCCTAGCCCGGAAGCAGCATTTATTTTTCAAAAGCTGTTAAAGCCTTGAAAAGATTGATAGCCCACCACTGAAGAAATTGAGGCTGCAGTATATTTTATTTATTTATCTGAGCATCCAAAATACCATTGCATCAGTTTTTTAATGTTCCATCTGCATTTCAGTTATGAAGCTTATGGCGAATTACAGATACCAGTAGCAGAGCTGCCTCTTGATGGTGTTTTCAAGGCAATGAAAAAAGTAATGAAGGGCTCTCAAAGCAGTTGAAACATGATGCACAGGAACTGTGGTTTGAGTTGTTGGCCTGTGCACATCTGTCCTTAGAAAGGTGTCTGACCATCAGAGGGCTTGGCTTATGAGCCCTTAACTCTAAGTGTCCTGGCAGTCCTAGCTCACACAGTAACATCCTGTGTCTCTTTTCCTCTTGCTGTGTCCGTGTCTCCTTTCTGCTTCACTCTGGTCAGAAATAAATGTTCAAATGCAGTTGTCTCCTTCCACAACCCCCTCACCCCCAGTTCTACCTGTCTCCCCAGATCAGAGAAATATTTATTAAATGAAAGACCTCTGTGAAAGACCTTTGCTCACACCCTTACCCAGACCTGTCCTTCACACAGGCACCCCCTTGCTGTGGTTGGGTCTGCATGGGTTGCAGAAGCCCCTTGGTTCTGTGTACTCCTTGCTTAGGGTCCTGCTGTTCTCTCCTGGTTCTGTACTCAGCTCCTGGAAGGTGGGATTTTTTTTTTTGCCAGACTTTCCTCTTTCCTGGGAGCATTTCCTCCGGGGACAGGACAGCTCCCTTTTCTGTAGTCATTTTCTACATTGCGGCTAAACCAAAAGGATTTTTTAAAAGCGGTTTTTATCCTTCACACACTTTATTTGGGAGGAGAATAAAAAATAAATTCTAACTGCCCTTGACACTTCTTTGTTCAAGCAGATTGGTCTCAAACTTTTTTTGCTGCTTCCGGTGTTGAGACCCATAAAGATTACATTTCCCTCAGATGAAGAGTTTTATAGGACCTAAAACCTAGCTTAGCCTGATTGCATCTGAATGCCAGCTTTTGTCTTAGAAAGGGTGGCAGATATGACTCATTAGTAAGTCAGTTCTGCTGAACAGCTGTTTGCATAAGTCTTCCAGTCTGTAATCTCAAGAAGCAAAGAAAAGCCTTCTTCCCTGAAGGTGTGTGTGTGTCTGCATGCATATATATGTGTATGTACACACAGAGAATTTATACACATAGAAACACATGGGGTTTGTAACGCGTATTTAGAAATAGAAATGTTTTTCATTATGTTTCTGCATGTTTTTATTTTGAGTAGTTGTGAAAGAGGGTGAAAAGAGTCCTTCAGTTCTTCAGCATATGGGGTACTAGTCTCCAGTGTAGAGTACACTCATATGTTATAAAAACCAAAAAGAAAAAACAAGGAATCACAGAACTAGAATACAAATATTATTGCAATCTCTTTCAACATCAAGGCCCAAAACAGTGTGTTTTGAGGCTGGAGAGTTGATTGCTAAGTGTTAAAAGCATCCTGGTGTGCCTTTGAACTGAGAACTAGGATTTCCATTCCTGTAAACCAAAGCTGAAATAAAAACACAGGACTTGAGCAGTAGCTGGGCCACATAAGATGTATCTTTATACTTTAAAAGGAGAGTGCCCTTGTCAAATGACAGCAGAACTATGGCAGTGAAGGAAGAAATCCAGGCTGAGAAATGGTTTTCAGAAACTTTGAGGCACATCTGACTTTTTGACATCACTTGTTAAGTGACTGCCAGGAAGCACAAGCTAACTCCTGACAAGCTGGGCAGTGAAAGCAAGCACTCTCTGCATTTTATCAGAAGCATAATTTGAGGTGCTTCTATTTTAATCTTTCCATAGAAGAGCTGAGAGTAATGAACTGTTGTGTTACATCATTTCATAGAAGTGAAGTGACTGGAAGATGGTACAAAAACATGCATCCAGAGCCTGGTGTGGAACAAGGAGATGAGCATTGGAGTGACTGGTTTGACACATATTTATTTCTGCCTGATTTCCATGTGAGACAACAGTTGACTACCAGAGGCCAGCCTTCACACTTTATAACCTCTCCTTATTTCCCTGAGTCTCTGCAGACCCACTTATGAGATGTAGCTCTCTGGCCAGCAGGCTGGCTTTTGTCAGTCAATGCCATTGACTCCTTGCAGGGTCAGAGCACCAGAGGATTAAATCCCTGACCTAGAATTGTCTTGTGTTCTCAGAAAATGACTGAGCTGTTTGAAAGGCTGTTTTCTCTCTCGTTTTGACAGAAGAAAAGTCACAACATTCTATGTCTTAATCTGCAAATTCAGCATGGCCTCTGCAGGGAGATGCCTGTGTGAACACAGGAATAACACAAAACTGCACAGTGTTTTTTTCAGAAAGTGTTTCTAAATTATAGAGGAACAGAAAAACTGACATTTAATTAAAAGTGATTTGTGTTGTTACTCTCCTTTTCCCAGTGTTCTGATTTCAAGCAAAAATAATGTATGGTGTCAAAACAATGCTTATGTGCTTTTGGAGCTCTGGTCATGCCTGGCCTGTCCACTCTGGGCTCAATCATCTCTGGCTCTTTTCTCTGGTACTCTACTAAAGCTTGTTCCCAAACATATCTGCAAAGCCAAGTAGTTGGGATGTGTGGCTATAGTGCAAGTGAGGACTTGATCTCTGACATGCTTCATGTCTATCCTAAGATGTAGTAAAGAGGCAGCCTAACTCAAAAAATGGGAATTTTCTAAAATTTTAAAATGTTTCAAAATCTTATCTCAATTCTCTTCACTATCCAAAAAAAGGCCTGATTTTTTTCATCATTATAAGGATAATTAAAGTAGAAAAACATATTACTATAAGCGTAACCATATACTATTATTTTTAAAGTCATTGCGCATAGAGGCCTTGATTGGGTGCCTTGTTGTGGGTGACTCACCCTCTGCTCAGTCCTCAGTCACCTCATGTGAAACAAGTACTAGGCAAAGCTCTGGAAGAAGGTAAGGCAAGTGAAATAATCTGCATAATTTAAGAATTTTATCTGTCCACATCCCTGTTCTAATGCTGACTAGTTCTGTACTACTCCGTTGTTCTGAAGCAAAATGATTTTTATACCAATACATTTTGTGTATGGAATAAAAAACTAGAAAAATTGCCACTGAGGAGGTCAGTTAGCTTTAATACTTGAAAATAATTTTTATAAGTCAAGAAGTTCCCATGTTAAGACCACACAAAGTGTTTAAAGGCTGCAAAATATGATGGCTGTACAGATTATGTAGAGTTTCATGATTCTGCTTTTAGATTCAAAATGCACAGAGTTACTGTCACTACAGTGTCAGTCAGGATAAGACAAAGGTCTCAAGTGACAGAGGGAATTTAGGGAGGAAGGAAGGAAGGAAGGAAGGAAGGAAGGAAGGAAGGAAGGAAGGAAGGAAGGAAGGGAGGGAGGGAGGGAGGGAGGGAGAGAGTGAAGGAAGATGTCAAACTCATGAAAAATGAAGTTTGCTGTAGTAGTAAGGCGTCAGTCAAAAAAAGAGGCTGAAGGCCAGGAATTAAGGTGGCAGAGAATGGAATATGACAGCTCTGACAGTGAATAATATGTCTGTTGCTTGAAGGCTAAGGCTGAGATCCTGGCCCTCAGTGAAGTTAGCGGAGCCTGGGTTTTTATTCCGGGCTAAAGAAGCATTAATATCCAATTCTCCAGGTAAGTTTGTGTGGTGGATGTAAGTCAGGAAGATGCTACCCTGAAATTAGTGCCCTGAAATGTACAAGTGTTAGAAGTTATGCAATATATTATTTTCTTCTTAAATTTTTCTTTGACCACAGTAAGGAGAAAAGTCATCCTCTGATCCAAAGAACGGAAAATGCAGTCACCCTTCCTGAAAAATCTGCAGGCAACATTGAAGACTTTATGAGACAGTAGTATTGACCTCAGTAAACCAATAATCTTACCCACCTGTCACACTTGTTAGTCAGGAAGACTCTTACAGATGACTCTGAAGGAATAAAATGCAGCAGCTTTGTTGGTATCTAAGTCTGGCTTCTCCCAAACATGGTTACAGCCCAGGAGAAAATATAACCTTGTGTGTTTGGAAACAACAGCCCAGTGATGATGAAGGCATCATCTAGCCCTCTATGACTAAAACTATGCTTAAAACAATCCATAATTTTACAAATGTGAATCAGTAAATGTACAAAGAAAGTCAATGAGAAATACTGGCAATCAAAAAACCCAACTTACACGTGATATAAAACAGATTTGTTTAAAAAGGTGAATATATTATTTAATAAGTAAGAGTCTTCAATTTGGAAAGAAAGAGGAAGCTGAGGGGTCTGTAAGATCATTAGTTTCTTGAAGGAGACAAATTAGAAATTGCTACTCAAGTGTTCCTCCTAACATAAGAACTTAAAAAATTTGAAGCACATACAAACTCTCAAAAGGGAAAAGCTTTTTAAATGATCCACAAGTAATTTGCAGATCTTACTGCCACAGAATGACTTGGCTCCCAAAATACAAGTGAGCTCCAAAAGTAGTTAGATAAATTAATGGTAAAGCAATTCACCCAAGCCAATCTGAACACCATGATGCAGATGCAGCCTCCTACTCAGAAAGTCCCTAAAAGTGTGCGTAGTCAGAACTTAGGAGGCTGTACAAAAAGGAAGCATCTTTGAAAGCAGCCCTGATTATTTTCTTGATTAGGAGTTGGATAAAATCAGAGACATAATAATAGCAGCTAATTGTCTTTTGTAGCCATCTGTTGTGCTTTGGGCAGTTTTGGGTTAAGTTGCATTATTTTTTTCCTGGAAAAATATAAGTATGGTAGATGAAGTCAGGAAATGTGGAGCTGTAGTGGATCTTTGAGCAGTTTAGATTGGAACACCTTTCATATAAAAGGCCTTGAGGTACGTATGGCTTCAAAAATGTGCAGCGATGATAAAAGCCCTGAAAACATTTTACATCTGGATTTGTATAAAACTTGGTCTTGCTGGACTGTCTAAACAGGTGCATTGCTCTGGGTAGCACCTTCATCCAGTACAAAAAACAGTAATGAAACAAGACTCATTCCAAAAAATTATATTGATCCAGTGCTATATGATATGACGTCCTCACTGGAGAGCGAGTTCCCATGTGCAGGTACCAGGACTTGTGGTGGCATTTCTTAGTCCCCTGAAATGTGACAGTACTCAGGCTGTACTCAGCATGCTCTGTAGAATGCAGCACACTGGGCTTTGTAAATCAAAGGAATATCTGTGTTGTGTGAATTATAAAATAAATTCATCCAAGGGTATTCACATGCTCCTTAGTCTAATGTGTCCCTTCCTACACTGATGGAAACACCTGTCAACTTCAGTGTTGCTGTATTTGCTCCTGCCAAGTTGTACATCATGTACAAATGTAGAAGAAGATTTATCCTTCCAACACAAAGGAAAATTCAATTATCTTCCCTCTCACTTTCCCCATCCTTTCTCCTTTCTCAGTAGGGTTGAAAATTCCACTTCTTTGATGTCTGCCTTTCCGTTATTAATAAAAAAATATTAAAAAAAGAAGTTAATGTAAGCAGTTAAAATTCTGTGTAAAGTTACCCCAGCTGGCTTTCTGTTGACAACCCTGGATGGTGGAAAGGGTTTAGGTTTGGCAGCAAGATCCCTGTGGCTGCAGAGGTGCAGTAGTGGACTTCCAAATGGTTACTTTGTGCATCTGAGCTTTGAGAATGGCAAACTGGAAATGTTGGATTTACTTTGGATTTAATGTTGGATTTAAGTCCCACAATAAAAAATAGATGTCCTAGTCAATCCAGCATTGTTACTTCATAATTTCTGTCCAGATCAAGTGACTTCTGTGGGCACTATTTAGTAACACAAATGTTTTAATTTCCAAATTCTCAATGTATTTTGGGACTGAAAAAATTATTACTACTGTACAACACTGTTCCTCTGCAACAGACTGCCCAAATGGAAGGTGGTTCTGGTTTGTCCTATCACTGAATATATTTATGTGCCTAATGATTATTGGACATCTTGCCAAGCAGGAACTACTAGTTAGTTAAAATGCTCATTTTCATTTTGTGGTATTGCTTCCTCTGTTGTTCTTTTGTTAGACACCAGTAATTTTTATTGAGAAATCAATCCTGTTTTAAAGTTTCAGAACAAAATGAAGACTTACATTCTTTGAAATATTTGTTGCAAGTCTAAAAATATTTTTTCCTGATGTGTACTCTTTAACTCAAATACCAGTATGTATCTGCAATTGTGATATAACTAAACAGGAATACGTTTTGTGATAACAATTTACAGTAGGTGACACTGCTGAAAAAGGAAATGTTATGTATTTCTTGAGACTATGAAAATGTCACTAGTGGCAAGCTTGTTGATTTTAGTTGCTGGAACTGAATTTTTCAAGAATAACATTTCTGAGGTATATAGTTGTATAGACATACATGTTTGACATTTGACTGAATTTTTTGTTCCTATAATGAAAGTTTTATAATTGTAATTGCTTTAATTACTGAATTGTCTTTTTTATAAAAGAGTTTTCTTTAATTGGAATTAATTTGATACAGAACAGTGAATGGGCATTTTTTCTCGGTGCTTTAAAATGACTGTTTTTAAGAAGTTCATTTGCTTGCCTAATGCAACGCAGGAACATTGTGGGAAACTCTCATTATAAATTTCGTCTAATGCATGTTTTTCTCCACCAAATACTTGCAGCAGTAAAAATAATTGTCTTTGCCTTCTAACTAAGATAGTAATGTAACAGATATTGTGGATTTTGCATTCTCTCTAATGGTCTGGACTTTACAGCTCTTCTGAATTGCCTGGAGTGGCTGCTGAAGAATAAATTGTAGCCTGACTGAGTGATAAAGCTCGGGCAAATCAACACAGATCCTTTTCTGGTTTAGTGCCTGGACCAAATAAGTGATTTAATCAATTTACTGTGTAATGTATATGAATACAATTGTTTCATGAATATTGACAAAAATCTTTTTAAACTTGCAGCAAGTAGTGGCAGCAATAAATGCAGGAATCATACCTTTAGGAAACACATCTGCTCAGATCAGTCACTGGGACTTGGGAAGTTCCTTCTTCTTTGCTGGCACTGTTATTACCACCATAGGTAGGACACAGCTTATTATCTTTTTATAGTCACTGAGCTGAAACTCTTTTGATTTCCAGTGTGTGCATATATTTGTTAATGTTAAATCTTCCAAATCCTCTGTTTTAAGTAGAGAGTTACTTTCTAGCTGCAGGGGCAGAAATAATTGCTGTCTGTAAAGGAGCCCTAGCTGAGTGATTTTTCTGTAGGAAAAAAAAAATGTTGTTGTTTATTTCTGTCAGGTAACTGGAAGACGCTGTGGAAACATTTTCTGGGGGGAATTTGGTCAACTGTACAGTCACAAGTGTTAAATAGGGCATGATTTAAAGCACACGTGCATTAAACCTTGACTGAGATGTACGGAATTTAAAGTCTGTGTTCTCCCATTTGATATTGTTATTTTATCTAAATTCTGAAAGAGTCACCGTCCCTCTGAGCAGGTGTAAAAAGAAGCAGCTTTTGGTATTTGAGTTTCTTCCCTTTGACTACAATACTGTATACATGGTTTGCAGTTAAAAAATGTTATGTAGCTCATGGCTCAAAAAGGGGCATTCACAAAGATGGATGGAAATTTGAAGATGAAATCATGAGAAAAGAAAAAATTGAGCCATGCGTTGTGAGAATAATGTATAAGGAATTGCAGCATCATTGCAATAATTACCACTACATAACATTTATATGCATATTGTGATGGAAGAGGCTGTTCTTTTCAAGTGTGGTCTGTACCTTTTTTCTTTTGTTGTGTAGAAGGGCATAAGTAGCAGATTTTTGTATGTTTGAGTATGTATGTGTCTATATGTATATGTATAAATATTTTGCCTGTGGAATGTTTTTTCCATGTCTAGAGTAACTGAAACACAGGTTTAGTGAAAACAAACATCTTACCTCCTTGATTTGTAGCAAACTTACTGATTTTATAGTAATACCTCTTCATGGTGGTGAATAACTCCAAGTATTGAAAAATCTAATTAAAATTAAAGATTATAACCAAAACAAGCAAGAACTTTGTGATCAGTCTTATGTTATCCTCTTTGGACAGCACCAAACTTTATGTTATAAGCATCCATGGTCCTGCAGAAATTGCATAATAGTTGTTTCACTTCCTAATAAGGATAAAAGTTGACATATGAAAAGTGTTCAAGGAATTAAAAGTTCAAAAATTACTTTAAAGCAGTGGAACATTTTGTCTCACCGTCTTTTTTCCAAGTAAAACTAAGGGTCTTCTAAATCAAAATGTTTCCTGATTTAATTTATTGACCTGATTCTACCAAAATGTGTGAGTCCAGCTTAGAAGAGAGCAGGGGATCTGTAAAGGCATCCAGGCCTCTGATCCACTGTTCCAAAGAGGCAAGATAACCCAGTAGGAAATACATTTGAAAATTAATATTTCAGCTCATTTCTCCAAACCAGAGTTGTCAGAAGCAGGTCAAGCTAGGCAACAGTAAATATTTGTTTCAGGTTTTGTGATAGCAGCCTGAGAAAAAACGGGTGAAAAAAGTCTTCCATAAAATATTTTGGGTTTGGAGTGACCGGCTTTCTTTCACTAAGGACCCTTTCTGTGATGGGAAGCTCCCAGTCAGTTGCTCTTTTGAGCTTTTCTCAGGATCCAAGCACAGCAAATTTATAGGAAAGCTGTAGTGTGGTTGGCTTTGTCTTAATGCTTTGAACCGTGGTTCACAGGGCTTGTGGTGTGACAGAAGGTGGTGCTGGGGTGAAAAGCACTTGGAAAAGCAAATTACCTGGGAAAATGGTGGCGAGCAGAACAGCTGGGTGTGCTTCCCTTTGTTCTTTGTGCTATTATGTGCCAGCAAGTGATTTTGTGTTCAGAACAGTACCTTTTAGTATATGAGTAACTTCTTGAAACTGAAGGTATTCCTTCCAGTTAGGGGACATATGGTAATAATGCAATTTCTCAAGAGAGTCAAAATGCAGCTTATGAGCATCTCCAGAGAGCTGCCATAGGTTTCAGACAAATGCTACAGATATTCTCTGTGGACAAAGACAGGACCTTATAAATTCATAAAACATCCTTACAGAAATAATTTGTACATGAGATTTGATAAATATGAATAAAATTTGTAAATATTATGTCCTTTAGTCTGTGTACCTTAAGAAGTACTTGCAGATGAGAAAAGGGATTACTGCCATTCAGAGACAATGATAGCTTTCCAGTGTCGCAGCAGATTTCATAGCTTTCCAAACCTCTTATTACTATAATTTTACCATATCACTTAGCCCACACTCTTCCTGGTGGTATCTCAGAATCAAAAACATTCAAATGGAACCAGTAGTCTATGAATAGAATTTCTCAAACCTTTCTTTAATGAAAGTGAAGCCTTTCTTTATTGGCAGCAGCACTTGCATCCCACAAATATTTGGTTTCTGGGGAGAAAGGATAATAAATAAAGCCTTTAGCATCTGCCTAAGCCATAAGTTATTGTTTTGCAGTTACTGTTATTGTCGTATCCCAGTTGTGTTGAATACTGACATGAAAAATATTGACTGTCTGTTTTGGTGGCTGCTGGCAGCAGACTAGAACCATCTTCTGGATCTCCTGTAGGTTTTTGAAAGGCACTCTGATGGTGCCATTATGTCTGTAGAGTTCCAAAGCCAGCTCACAAAAGCAGAGGCAACCCTACAGAAAACATGGCTTAGTATTTATGTAACATTTTTGAAGTCTGTTATAAGCCTTCATGCTACCCAGTAAATGTTACTTTACGGTGCATAATATAAAATTAGTAAAATCAGTTTGAATGGAATATGATGTGATACTGCTACTAGATCTTTTCTAAAAAGTGGGTTTAGTTGAGAGTCATAATCAAACAATTTCACATGGCTTTATTTAGAACAGATCCTTGGTTTTACCTTTACATTTACTACTGTGCTACAGAACTTGTTTCAGGAAGGGTTGTAGCTTTGACTGGCTTTGCTAGGTGTTCTTGCTTGTGAATATGTTTCCAGGACAAATATACCTCATCTCAACAAAGAAATGTGAAATTACATGATTATTAGTCTGTACATATAGAATGGTTTCGGACAGTCTCTAAGAGGGAAAAGGGTAGTGGAGGGAAATAAGAATATGAAATTATCTCTGAAAAAATATTGTTGCATTGTTCCCTGGGATACGGTGCATGCTGCAAAGTACAAAAGAACCTCTTTTTTGTCTACTGAAAATGTCATTATCCAGTCAGTCCTGTTCTAAGATGACATGACCAAAGAAAAGAAAAAAGAGTTGAGGAGAAAAGCAAGAAAAATGGTAACTTAATCATAAAGCTGGAGATAGTGCTGAGGAGGGGAAAATAACCTTTATGTCTCCCTTTTTTATTCTGAGAGCTCATTGCTGGCGCTGTGCATGATTTGTAACCTCTGGATCATTTCCTTCAGCGGGTAGCTGAACTCAGAATGGGCCTACAAACGTACTCTGTACTTACCCTGCTTCCCCCCGGGCTTATATTTTAGGGGCTGGGAAAGTTTTACATTGGCAGCAGGGTAGAAAAACAAACCTGTCATCTTGAAGCTTGAGACCTATATCTAGAGAAATGAAAAAACAGAGACACGCCAAGGTCTTGAGCTCAGCAGTTGTTTTCCCAAGTATCTGGTGTCTCAGCACATAAAAAATGTAGTGTCCTCTGTAATATCAGAAACTGCATCACGAGAACCTCTGCTAGACTGCTATGGATCTTCATCTAAAAGAGCTGCATTATTTCCACTGTTATTCCAGCCAGTCTGTAATGATTTTTTCAAGCACTGCAAGGTAGACATATGGTGGGAAGAGTATTTATTTGGCCTCCTGGAAGATGGTGTGCCTTGGATGGCAGTTGAGAGGACGTTGGCAGTGCCAGCAACCTCGCTGGTAGCTGTGGTTTGCCAGAGATCATCCTTTCAAACAGAGCTCCTTTAATGCCTTAGCACTCGAGGATGCACTGCAGCCCTATTGATGTCCAAATCCAGCACTTGCTAAAAACTGGGTCTACAAACCCAAAAAGAAAGAACACATCATTTCTTTTTGTCCTTTCCCCCTTTTTTTTATTACCAGCCCTTGATTTTCGGATGCAAACATCTCGTGTTCACTGGAAACCGAATCTCTTGAGAAGTTAATTCATGACTAAAGTCTTTAATTTCAGTTCATGCAGCTAGCTGTGGGAAGATGGGGGCTTGGGGTCCAAAAGCCTAGAAACCATTATTAAAGTGTGCAAAGGAATGTGAATACTGAAAAAAAAAAGAAAAAAATTGTAAATATTTACACTTTAGAGAACAGATGTGAATAGCAATCACCTAAGATGCTGAAAAATAGATTTATATTTTTGACTTGAAATTTCAACCTGATTTGTCATTTTTAAAACTGTAATTAGTTATGTAGCT
Organism: Machaerirhynchus nigripectus; assembly: GCA_013397975.1. NCBI lineage: Eukaryota > Metazoa > Chordata > Aves > Passeriformes > Dicruridae > Machaerirhynchus > Machaerirhynchus nigripectus. The sequence continues at coordinate 139,969 of VZRQ01004639.1, read as the reverse complement.
TCAAAAGCAATTCCACTGTAAGGAATCATTCCTGCTGTCATTTTCCCACTGCTTGGACACAAGGTTTGCTTGTGAAGGCAGGGTATTTTAAAAAGTCTTATTATATTGCTAAGTGATTTGAAACAATAATAAAATCCTGCTGCTAAGACTGTCTCTTCTGGCACCATTCCACTGCATTTTTGAAATACAAGGTAACAGAATAATGTGCTGGCAACTAAAATATACAAAATACTTTTGGTGTTATAAAAAGACAAATATTGTCCATAATCAGATGTATTACCTAGTATGTCAGATAATCATAAAGATAAAAAAGTGCAAATGACGTTGAAAAATTTGTTCTCCTAATTCAGAAAAGTAAGAAACATGGCTTACTTATGTTAGAATATCTTTCTTTTTTGTTTGTTTGTGCCACCAAAGAAGAAACAAAGCTTTTGAGAATGAGCACAAAACTTTCATTTTAAAAGATTGCAGCTTATCAGAGTGTAAATACTTGGATTTCTATTTATGTATTTGTAAGGGAAGAGAGAAGAAGCAAGCGAAAGAAAGTGAAGCATAAATGCTGAAGTGATTGAGGGGGGGATTGGAGAAAAACTCCTGAAATTAAAAAAACATGAATACATTTGCCTGAAAAATATTCTGATATGTTACTTTTCTCCATCATATCAGTAATCAAATCTGCATTTGGGTCCATTACTTAAATGAACTTGACTACTTGGTGGGCATTGGAGTATATGGCTTCCAAGGACCTGTTTCTTTCAGGGCTCCTCAACTAGAAAAAGTTTTCTTCACCAAGGCAGGATCGAGGATCTCAGCCTCCACTGATAGCCTGGCTGCACGTGCCCAGATTTCATAGAGCTTCTAGCAGGGCTATGTGTGTGGCAAGGCTGAGTATAACCAGCTGATAAGACCAGCTGCAGAGCAATGCAGAAAAAAAAGTGGTTAAAATTTATGGTCTGTGAAAATGTGGTAGTAAGAGACATGCTACAGAGGTCACTGGGGAATGAAGTGGAAATGCTCCTTCCATCTCTTACTCTGTAGAGGACTCCATTGAAAACTCCTGCTGCTCTCTTGAGAGTCCATTGACTCTCAAAGTGTGTTAAACATGTATATTTCAGCTGATAAGATGTCAACAGAAAGAATTTTCAGTTTTGAAAAAAGTCCCCCTGAGATCTCTTCAGAATTCAATCTTTCCTCCAGGTTAGTGTTGTGCTTACCTTCCTGTCCCTGCGCTGCTGTCCTTAATAGTTGTTGGAACTGAATTAGGTTTTTAGTCTCTATTTGCTCCATTCTAATTTATTTCCTTTGCTTCTTTTGCTACACTTTTGAAAAAGTGTCTGAATTTGACCCAGTTATTGGCTGTTGACAAATAGTGCTTCAATTGTGCTCTGGAGAGACCTGTTAGGATTTGGCAACGCAGTTCTCCAAATATTTCATCTGAACTGAGCATACTGTCTCCCAGGGCAGTAGTGACTAAACAAGATTTCCTCTGTAATTATTTCTCCCAGGAACAGTGAGTTGAAAGTGTATTACCACTGTGCCCTCAATTTTCTGCTGCATTTGCTCAGGCAGTGAGAAAGAGGGCTTATCTGACTTGAACGCCGAAGAAATAATACTTGGACTGTACAAGATACAGGTGCAATAATTAGGATAAGACTGCTGAGAGCTAGAGAACCTGGGACAGTGTTGGAGGAAGGATGACAGTGAGGAGCTGAAAGGAAATTATATTAGATGAAGAGCTCAGTTAGAGACATTGAGAACTTGTATATCAGAAAAATTGAATTAAATTGAACGAGCAAATCACAGAAAACAAATTGAGCCTCACCGACCAAAATGACTGAGCCTAAGAAAATACCCAACAATGCCAAGGGTAGCTCTGAAACTGAAGAAGTGAAAGTTTATGGGATGATATACAGGGTTAATTATACAGAGAAGTGATTTCTTTTTTCTACTACTCTGTTTTGATACACAGTAATCTGATGTGCAGGTACATGGTAAATTGCAAGCACTTGAATGTTCTGTGGGCCGTGTTCAGGGTCTGATAATTCTGGTGGTAGTGTTACTTTAAGTTATCAGCTATATTAGAAAAGGTTAGGGTGATGTAGCCTCTTAGTTGTGTGAATGTACAAGGGATTTTTTGTTTATCCGGAAAGTTCTGAATTCTGGACAAGAAATTTGGCAATGGATGGTATGAAGGGATGCTTTCTCTTTAGGGAAGGTGGTGGCATCAGTGACATTTCATATCACTTTTCATCTCTTTTTTGCCCTGACCTTTCTTTTTTACACATTTTTATTCTTTTAGAATTTAGATTCGGAGCTCTCCGAACTATTTACTTTGCTCGGAACACCGAGTTTCTGACTCCATTTATGTTCTGGAATATTTTTTCTGACCACCTGGAATGTTTTTCTGCACTTATGTGACTTCATTAAAATTGTTTTTTCATAAAAAAGCCTTTTAAATGTCTTTGATAAGCTTCCTGCTAGGCAGCACTGACAGTTTTATTTTGGTGTGGTGTCTGTTTTGTGCTGGATCTTGCAAAGCAAGAAGGAAGATGTACCATTTTTGCAGTTTGATGCACTTGCACTTTCGGAGCTTTTATCTTCATTTTTTCTCAAAACCTGAAAGTATTTGTGTTAAAACAAATTGCCAGGTTTGCAGCTTTCCATCACTCCATTACCTTTAGTAATTTCCTAAACAACAGACTCTGCTTAAAGCAGTTCTGCTTGGAACTTCAAGTCATGCTGTGGAGTGAAAATGTCAATTTGTCAGTTGTGACAGTCCCCAATTTACACTGCAAATGAGCAGTGAAGTTTTCACAGCTTACTCTGTTAATGCCAGTGTGCTAATGAAACTGGATTTTGTGTTCTTTATTTGGATATCTCATCACTGGCTGATCAGAACAGGGTTTCTGGGGCTCCTGATTATATCCATTTCCATTCCCAGGTTACAAAACGTTGTTGTTATCAATAAAGGAAAGGATGCGAGGAAGAATTGCCAATTCAAAGGGGTTACACTGTGTGCAGAATGCTAGGATGAATGGAATTATTTCCTGCTCCCTTTTTGTTTACTTTTGCAATTGGATACGTAGTGGTGCAACCAACCATGAGAATCTCAAATCCTATAAGCAAACAGAGGCTCGGGATTTTGGAACACAGAGAAAAAAAAGCAAATGTTTTGTGCTTTGCTTCTGCATCAGGGTCACTGAGTGGGTAAGGTTTAGAGGCCAAAATAAAAGCACGTGTTCCCAGTGTGTATCACCCCCACCTTAGGATGCTCTGTTGGTAAGTTTTGACCATGTTAAGCTGTTTATCTTTATGTGCTGCTTTGTTCACAGCTGTTTCCAGTTTGTTTAGTTGAGCTGCTAAGCAGAAGCAGCTTTTAAAGAGGGAATGGCAGCTGTAATCCATCACAGATTTTTTGTTTGGTTGGTTTTGTGGTTTTTTTTTTTTGGTTTTTTGGGTGGGGACTCACAATATAAGACTATCATGGGAGCACATAGCCTCCTTTGAGAGCATACCTGACTATCAGCTAGAATTCCTGCCTACTGATTACTGTAGAAAGCAGGCACTTTTTAGGTACTTTTAGTACAAGTTCTGGATTTTGAAGATCTCTTGTTGAGCAGTTTTTACAGATCTGACTGAATAGCATGTGGTATTTACTCCAGGTAAGAACCTGCCTAATATAAATCAAACTCTCTTTGCCTATCAGGTTGATCTGAATGTAGGAGGAGGTAGTTTTTCTTCCTGGAAACTAAGATCTGAAGAAGGTTGCCTGCGTTGTATCAAGGCTTTGGTTGATGTACACACCTGGGAATGCCCCATGTCACTCTGGCTAGCTGGAGCAGGGCAGGCACTAGTGCTCATGGGGCATAGATGGGCCTCGATACCCCTGTGGTATGCTGAATTGGAGAGCTAAGCTCTGCTTAAGAGCAGGGTCACTTGGCCTAGGTAGGCTCTTTGTCCCATATTTACCAAAATGTTTTTATGCAAGCTTGGCTGTACCATTCCTAACAGCTGGAATTACCAGTTGATTCTATTTCAATGATGTCAGAAAGATAATCTTTTTGTTTTCCTAAAGAATATAGAAAGGATGCTATACAGGTAGCCTGAAAGACCTTAAGGATTTCTTTAAGTGACCTGCTGCCAGTATAAAATCTGCTGCCTTGTGCTACCAGAATTATGGAGTAAAATATCATTCAAGTATCACTACAGCGAATGGGAATATCCATTAGCATTTTATGAAAGTGTTTCTTTTTTATACAATGAGAGCTCTCTATATTTTATAGATTTCTCATTACTGCCAGAAGCTTGATTCCATTAAAAAAAATCCCTGAAAACCAGAAGGGAAGCTGGGTAGAAACACAGGCAAAGGGGAAATTAACAAAATCCATTAACTTTTTTCAGTGATTTTTGTCTGTATTGAATCCTCTAGTGCCTTGGAAAAATCTCACCCTCCGGTGTCATCCTTTCTCAAGAGCTGTATGGAGTTGTAGTTTGCATCTCAGTGTATGTTAAAAATCCATATTTTTCAAGGGTTCCAGTTTATTTCTGCAGTAACAAGCACTGCATATGCAGATATATGCACAAGATCAAGAGGATAAAAAATGATAAATACTGATTTGAACTGCTGATGCAAATGCAAAAAAACAAATATTACAGTCTGATGACTTCAATTTTTCATTTGGCAGAAGCAGACAGTTACAGAAGACATATGTTTATTGCAAATTAAGAGTAAGATAGGTAGCAAGGAAGGCTTAGGGGATGCATAATTTAGGTGATAGTGTAGAAACGTCCTATATGTGCATTACCTACCTTCTGGCCATGCTGAGTTTCACCAATGAATAGGTGCTTTTCCAGATGTGAAAAAAATGCAATGTAAGCTAAAGGGAGGGTAATTGTCTACTACATACTAGCTAAAAGCAAATAAATTGTGTGGCAGCACAGCTATTAGCCTGTAAAACATATGATGAGTTACTTTCTTGCTCAAGGTGTTCTTATATTCAGTACTAGTGGTTAAAATTTTAGTCTGGGCTTGCACAGCAGTGTTGGGGAAAATATCATCTTTTTCCTTCTAGCTAATTTACTTTGTGAAAATCATCCTCTTCTAGGTGAGACAGTCTCTGTTGTTTTGTGTTTTTTTAAATTTGTTTTTGTTTGAGGTTTTTTTAAGAGCAGTTAGAAGTACTCCTTGGTGTTTGTAAGAAATTAGCATCTTAAGTATTTTGATTTTTTTTTTTTTTTTGGTTCTGTGGGGGACAAATCTGCAGCTTGTTTCTCCTTCGTGGCTTCACTGGAGATGTAATTTCCTCCTTTTTCTGCACTTTTGTGGGATTCTGATGAGTTTTGCTGGACCAGTAACCAGAGCATGGAGAAAGCCAGGTGTAATTAAAGACAAGACACTGCTTCATCTGGACATCTTTGCTGTGGTTTCTTCATAGCAACAACACAAACCGTGTCAATTCAAGTCTCCCTGGACAGAAATCTGATCATGTTTTCAGTTATTCTACCTTACCTGCAGGGATCCTTACTCAAAACCAGTTGTCCATCTGAAATCAGCAATTCAATATGCTCAGATACTGTGGGTATGGGAGTATTACTCTAATATTTAGAGGGATAGTAAGGAAAGTATTTAGCAGTGTAAGCAGGAAAAAGAATTACAATCTTGAAAATTTAAATACTTTACAAAATCCATCTGTGCTGAGGTAGCTTTTAATGCTTTGAATGTAAGCACAGTTTTCATTCCACAGAACTTGGTATTCTTTATAAGATGTATGTTTTAAGTCCTAGTACCCAGTTTTAAACCTATAGCTGGTTAAAGATGGTATGGTTTGAACACATTGGTGGTGTTTTGTATCTGCCAGAAAGTCATGAGGATTTCTGAAGTTACAACCAAGAGGAAGAATTAGGTACGTTGGCTTAGTCCTTCCCTGTTTCTGATAGCCAGGGTCCAACTGTGGCTTCTGAATAATTGCTTCCTTGCTGTCATCACCTGTTGCTGTACAGATTTTTTCATCTCACTCCCTTTCTCCAGGCATAGATTCTGAATTGAATACCTCTCCAGAAGGGATTGAGAACACTTGCTACTTGTGGGCCTATTAAGTAAATTCTTCTCTGTCCCTGGGTTTAGTTGTGCAGCTTATTTTAGTTCAGGAAGGATTTTTCTTTTTGGTGAAGGTAGATACTTGAAGGATCAGGTTACTTTTAGCATTTGTTAGCGTTTTGTTAACCCTCTGTCTGAAGAGGCTGCATAGGAAGGAAATTCTCTGCTCTTTTCTACAATTACTTTTCCAATTTCAGATTATTTTAGTTGTCTTTTTTAGCTTTTCAACCACCAGAATTAGCCATAGTGAGGATTATTCATTCACCTGTAATTTTTGCAGACTTTGATTCTGAAGTCGTGTCATTGGATCGTGTGTTAGTGGTGACTTGCTCAGTTTAGCTGCACTCTTCGGATAGTGTGGCATAAAATAGGTATCAGAGAAAACATGGATGGATGGATGACTTTGGCTCACAGGTCCTTGAGGCTTTTTTGCTGTGTGATGCATGATGCTTGCCATCCACTGTGCTGGCCTCTGTGCTGTTGTGTTTTTTTCTGTCTTGTTTGTTTTGATAACAAACTCTTAGAAGTAATTATTTTGGGTCATAAGGGTAACACCAGAGCCAAGCATCCCAAGTGTCTGTATTGCTCAGTTTAACTGATGACGTGTTAGGGAGGTGTCTTGTATTACACAGTTTAAACTGCTAATTTTTATTCCCTAGCTCTGCAATCAAAAAATATTTTGGCATCAAAATTCTCTCAGATTAAGGATTTGTACTACTTCTAATTTACATAATCTATTTTTATATGATATTTTAATACTATTTTAAAAATTCCATAACAAACTAACTTAAAAAGACTGGAACTTTTTTTTTCCACTGTAGTGGCCAATCTTTTATTCTTACTCTGTAGTTTTTTAGTTAAATAAGATAAAGTAATGTCAGGGGCTATTGGAGCTTCTCATTTCAATTTTTAAGTAGGTAACCTCTTCTGTAGGCAATAACTCCACTAATTTTAAAGGCTTAAAAAGGTCTTTGATTAAACATTTTTGGCACCCACTCTAAAGTTCTGTTGGCAGTCTGAATATAGTTTTAGATTTGAACTTAAATATAGAATCATATAATTATAGAACAGTTAAGGCTGGAAAAGATGTAGTTCAGCTGTTAACCAACTAAACCATGTCCTCAAGTGCCACATTTAGAGGTTTTTTAAGCACTTCCAGGGGCAGTAATTCCCTTGGGCAGCCTGTTCCAGTTCTTGACTGGAATATGCTGAAACTCATCTGATATCATCACATGCTTTCAGAAATCTGCCACCATCATTGCTGGGTTAAATTGTTTCTTCTTTTCAAACTGGCCTGCAGATACCTATTCATGCTTTTATTGAACCACAGATTGATAAACCTCACTCTGGTCAGAAAAGCACAGATTATTTGCAAAAAGCCCAGCATCTGAGCTTGTTGAACAGCCATGGCTGCTGCTTGGAGAAATGGGTGCATGAAAATACATTTCCTGGAATTTGGCAAGTGTTAGAGCACTAAGAGTCATGGCAGTGATCCTTGTGAAGGCCAAGAAACTTTTTCTCTCTAGCTTGCTCTGGTTTTCCCCTTCTGGTGGAAGAAAGGATGGTAGATACGAAAGAACATGTGTTAGGGGCTGTAAAGTTTGCTCCATGCTTGGGACAGTACAATTGGAAAGTGTAATTCAACAGCCTGAGAACGAACTTCTCTGACCATATATCTGTCTACTGTCTAGTTAAGAACTGGCCAGAGAAAATGTGCTTACCAGAACAAGAATCCATTATCTGATTCATTGCTCCATTATAGATCACCCAGACTGAGAAATTTTTAATTTGTGTCTCATTATGGGCTTTATTGAGCTTCATCTGAGGGCTGAAGTGCTGCTTCTTAGGCTACATCAAAATGTAATTTAGGTTTGCACTTGCCTCAAATGCCTTATTTTGCTGTGAGATGGTTTGAAGATCATCTGTGTGAGGAGACATCTATAAATTTGTAATGACTTATGACAGATTCCTATTAATATATATTTTTCACCCTAGTAAATAGCTTTCAAATCTGTACTTGTAAGCATTTCATGCTCTTGTCTGAACTGTTGACTGCTAATTAGTCATTGCTGTTAAATTGTTCAGAATTTTCATGTCTACAGACAAATATGAAAGGTAGATTTGATTGTTCAACTAAACCCATAGACCCTTTGTCCACTATAGGTCAGTGAAGACTTGGAAAGATTGATGTTTGGTACTCTTAGCTCTGTGGTTTTGTCTTGCAGTTTTCAAGCTGTGCTTTAGTTATGATTGAAGTAAAAGGAGCAGTAGCCAGCGTGGTTCTGCAGCAATAATTAGAGAAGAAATGAGTCAGTGCTATCAGAAATGCACTCACATTATAACTGAGCAACTGCTGCATGTAGAATATTTAAGATCAATGTCGTGTCAGATGGGAGGGAAGACACTGAAATGCAAGAATTAAAGATTTCATTGATAGGTATCTTGTTATATACGTAGATTCACAGGTAACTCTGAAGCTGCAGAGTGGTTTTGGTAGGTCTTGCATAAATAGGAAAAAATGCTCGCATCCCTGTTGATTTTTGGGTTAGTGTACAGGGTAAGAATACAACTTTTCCTTCTTGGTTTTCATTTTCTTTGAATTATTTTAGGAGAGAGAAGTATTTGCATAGAGTACTCCACTGCTGTGGTGAGAAACCTGATTTGTCCAAGTGTACATTGTCAGCTTGTCTGGGGCTTGGTGCAGAAGGGCTTTTTGTGTGAAAGAACATCAGTGTGCTGCAGGGACCAAGGATTGCACTCTGTGTTATGTCATGTTCTGCCACCCTTCAGGTTAACCAGCCCTGGCAGTTGCCCCAGTGGTAGGGAGCCTGATGAACCTACATGATAATTTAATGTATTCAATCCCGTACACTGGAGAGATTTACAGGGTTTAAAACACCTTTAGAGATCAATGACAACAACAGGAAAGGAGAGATAGACAGGAAAGAAATTGGTAATTAAAAATTAATTTAAAATAATTTTTTAAAAATATCTTTAAAATTAAAAGACTTCTCAGATGAGTCTAGTGAAGGCAGTTCATAAACACGGGAAAAGTATGCAGGAGTAGATTGCAGTAGGGAAAGATCACCATTACTCTGAAACGTATCAAGAGTTTGGAGGAATGTGTTTTTTAGGTATTTGTGCTTTTATGAGCAAGTCTTACTACATGCTGATAAAAACCACAGCAAATTATGATTGAGAAAAATGGCTGTAATCTGACTAGAATTCACTAACAGGTGATTATTTTGTCAGAAGAGGTATGATTTGTAAGAAAAAAGGACTGTCTTTTACTAGAGCCACTGAAAACAGCTGGAAGAACAGATAAGCTTTTTGGGCTTGGCTGAAGAAGGCCTAATTTACCCAAAATACTGTTGTTTTTCTAATTGTATATAATGCTCTACTCAAAGACACTTTGCTTTCCCATCATTTTACTCCACTTACGTTCTTTTTCCATCCTGATTATAAGAGGGCTCCCCATGAGTTGTTTGAACCATCTTGCAGGTAATGAGAGGCTTTTGCTTCCACTCTCACAACAAAACATTTTAAAATGTGTGTTGTTCTCACTTAATTTTTAAAATCAGATTTCCATAATGACATGGTACTGGATTATCATAAAAATAGCAAGTACAGAACTGACAGTGGAAGTGTAAAGACCCATCTGTGCTACTCATTTTTATTCTCCCACCATGTTTTATATTTGCTATTTAGAGCATCCCAACCTTATGTATTAATTGTCTAATACTTCTCTGAGTGGTAACTCATGGAGACTAATTAAAAGCAATCATCCTTTCTGTAATTTGCTGAAAATAAGAGATCAGACTTTAAATAAATGAATTTGGAGATATGATAGGTAATGAAGCAGTCAAAATTACTTGTCAGTCAAGAAAACAATTTGTGATACGTTGGTTTAATGTTAGAGATATCCCCTCTCCAGGCTCTGCCTGGCAGAACAAATCCTATCCTGTGCTCTGCAGCCTTGAGAGGGAAATAGAGATGGGACTCAAAGGAAGAAATGCAAAGACATTCCCCTAGAACTGGCAATAAGATGTTGATGATATGATGAGAGCCATATTCAGCTCTCATTAGCATCGAGAAATTTTGTATTTGACTTTTAGAGAAACCAACCCCTCATGAGTTGGTGGGAGTGGGAGGCTTTACACTGTGGTGCTCTGTAAACCCTACGTTTGACAGACATCTGAATGCGTGTGCATGTATATGAATATATAAAGTTATCCTCTGTGGAAGTGGCCTGTCAGTCTTGGGCATGGCGTGTTCCCTGCCAGCAGAGATGCTTGCAGCAGTGAGCAGCATGTCTTTGCTGAGGACACGTGCTGTGCTGTGTTTCAGATGAGTGATAAATACGTCATGGCAGCTTGCCCCTCTCTGGCCATGCACTCCTGCGGTTGTAAGAGGGTTCGTTCAAGAGGGGATGCAAAGATCGTACTGCTTCATTCTCACCCTCATCCAGAGAGTTCAAGGTTTTCCAAAAGACAAATTTGTGTGATCTACTTAAAGCACCTGTTTAATGATGGGATAGAGGAAGGAAGTACTGAAAGCTGTTGGAAGACGTGAAAGATTGCCAGATGCCTGCTAGAACAGCATGTTGCTAAGTAGGCACGCAGAGAGAGGATGGAAACTTCAACTGCAGCCCTCTGTGAAAATGCTCCCACAGAGATCTGCTTATTAACTAACACCAAAAATTCATAGCAAGGGAAACCGAGAAAGCAGCTGGGATGGTGAATGCTTCATTGACAGGGGACCATTGGACACAGTAGTGCAAAGTGTGTTCTGTATCTGGGGATGTTATGCTTCTGTCTGGCTTCTGGAAAAATTGTAAAGAGGATACATGTACAAAGCTGGAATCTTCCTCTGAGTTATCTGGAAGCCCAGGCGGGTGTTCGTCATCCTTTGCTGGCTGCTTGTTCCAGCCTCTTTCCTTCTCTCCCTGTCTTTTAATAACATTCCTTTTGATAATATCCTTTTTGTGTTGTTTCATCTACACCCACTTCGTCTCCTTTTCTATCTGCCCTCCCTCCAAACTCACCTGGAAAAATAACTACAGAACTAACAGAACCACCTTACCAGGGAAGGCTGCAGCCTGCATCTGAATGAGGAAGGGACTTTGAGACAGCAGGGCCACCATTTGGAGATGCTTCATTTTATCACTTTTATCACCTACTTTTTGGGCTAGTCTGGTGATGAGCGCCTAGTAATAAATCTGTCACATAATACATTGCATATGACATTATCATTAAATGTAGCTAAATACTAAATCACAAGGAAGTTTGTAGAAAAATCTAGACCTAAAGATTCCAGAGAAAAGCAGATTTAAAATTTGGCAATATTGATACATGCAGCTAGTAAATCTAAACATAAGTCAGATGGAATCATATCCAACCATGGAAATTTAAAAATAATGCCTCTGTGACATGTGGTGTAGTTAAAATGCTGGGTCCTGAGCCTAGGAACATCTGTGTGTATTCCTGGTTTGAGAGGCATGAGGGAGTTCTCTGTGAGTCATGACCTTGGAGGACTCCAGTGGAAAAGGGATGATTTTGAGGCTAGAAGGGAGTACGTACATGGTGGTACACCTGGATTCAGTATTTGCGAGTTCAGTGATGCCTAACCTCAGAGTTTTTCACTCTTCTCTTTGATCTGTGGTAGAGACATATGCTTCTCAAGTCTTTCTGTAGTCATGACATTTTGTTCTTGCTGTGAGGCACTCTGGTAATATTAATACAAATTAATTCAAATATGCTGGAAAAAATAGTATTAATTTTTTCCTTCAATCTGGGGAATACAACCAGGGTCCAGTGTAAATGTACCTTTACTGAAACAACTTCTTAGGGTTTCTTGGCTATATATAGTCTATTATATAATTCTATTATATTATATATTTTTCAAATCTATGCCATTCTAGTTTTCTGTTGTTTATATTTTAGATTTTAATGAGTTTATTTTAATGCTGCTAAATCCTTGTCCTTTCATGTAGAATGGTTTCAAGTCCAGCCTACTGCTGCATTGCACTGCGAGGTGCTCCTGCACTGAGAGCTTTTGGAGATTCTCTTACCTATTCTGACACAGGGTAGCTGTGTTGTAGGGCAGCCACAGATGTTCCCATAACCTACCTCAGCTTTCTCAGAGCTAATGGGAAGTTAAAATAACTTAACTGCAGCAGTGAAAGACCTTTAGAAAAATGTCTTCTTGAATGTAAGAATGTGAAGATTTCCTGGTATTTGGCTGCAATAACATGACTCAGCAATGCCATAGGAAGAACAGCATGACACAATCTGTGTGCAATAAAATTCTTTATTCCCTGACTGCTCAAATAATGTATATTTAAAGGTAAGAACATATGTTTATCCATATGTGTTTGCATCAAGGTTTTTTAAATATATATATATATATATGTGTTGGCATCTCTACAAGTATATGGCTTTACCTTTTAGTAGTCACTTATTGTTGCCACCTCCAGACAAATAAGTGTATGTTAACAACTTCTGTTCATACAGAAATTTCTCTTCAAACTGATGCAAGCAGGAGAGAGGCTGACCAGCTGTGAAAAATCAGAGCTCTCTCATATACTTTTTTTATGCCTAAGATCATGCTCTGGATGGCGTTTCATGTGTTAGCTCACATGCACCTGATACACCTTAGCAATTGCTGTATAAAATCTATTGAATGTATTTGTCTCTGGGATGCAGATGATCCCCTCAGCTTGTGTATAGATAAGTAGACACTGATTTGAAACCTCTGGTATCTGAAGTTCCAGTCTGAACTGGGGTAACAGATGTTTTCAGAGCCAAATGGCTGCACCAATGCTCACCCGTAACTTGTGGTGTTGATGTGGTGACATTTTGGTCTTCTTCTCTTTGCCCTGATACTTCCCTGGGTGGTGGGAGGGTGAGAGCACTTCATGCTCTGCAGTTTAGTTCTTCTGATGCTCTTGGCAGACAGGTAAGCTTGAGTTTGATTTGTGGTTTTGAGTGATAGCAGCAGTGATCTTGGATGCATGTAATCGGTCCCTTTGAGAATAATGTAGTGTTATGCAATGTCTCTAAGGAATTTTTCAAGAGCTTTGGGAGGCCTAGCAAGGATCTAGTTTATGCAGGTCTAATCTCTGGTAGAAAAACTAAATATATTCATCTTCTAGAAGATACTGTGTTAGCGACTTTGCTGAGGATCCTTCTGTGGTCAGAGCCTCTGGTTGCACTTGGATCCTGGCTTGGATCTTGGTTTTGGTCAGAGAGGTTTTATTGGAGCTAAATTCTGTGGGGTTCAAGAGTTTGTTAGACTTCTCTGCAGAAGCTGTTATGAAAGAAGTGTGGGAGAAAATAAAAGAAAATTAACTCGGTAACTGTAGGTGAAAAAGAACTTTCTGCCTATTTTTTTTCTTTTCTTTGTGCTCTGAGGTTTCAAGGTTCTTCAGCTGGGATATCTCATGTCACTTCTATAAAAGATGCAATTCCTCCTCCATGTTATGGAGGATAACAAGCAGCACAGGGGTAGCTGAGGCCAGAAACAGTTGTGGAGAGTAACATCTGAGGATGGTGAGTGAGCAGATGTAACCTTTGTACCACCTTAGAAATGCAGTGGGGCAAAAGGACACCACTCATGTGGCTTCCCTGAAAAAGAGGAATTGAGTTAGCAGCGTGTCTGGCTTACTTTTTGTCATAAACAATATAGAGAAATTTTAAATAGCTGATTTTGTTCATCAGGGGGTTCTTACAGGAAGAAGTTGCATTATAATTTATATTCTTAATTTTATTATGTGACAGTCAAAAGGCGAGCGTATATATTAGTTTCAAGCTCTGTATTTTTCATATGCATGACATTAACTTTGCAGGGCAATATTTGTTCTCAAATCAGCTTGAGTGGCAGGGTTTAACATGAGCGACAGAAAAAGGAAGCATTAGCCACTTAAAGGAGTGTGTAGCTCTTAGTTCAGTCCTTAAAATTTGATTTGAAGTTCCTTCTCTCTCAGGCTGATTTGAGAAGAAAGCTTCCCCAGTTTCTCCTAGTCTTGCAGCATTGTTACAGGCAAGCCTGCATCCAAGAATACTGATGCCAAGTAAGAAATTAATTTTTTGTTGGCCCAATGCTGCCATGTGCAAAGATTATATCCTGACTGGAGAAAACTTTGGGTTTGGGGATATTTCTTATGTGGAAACCTGCGTTTCCTAGTCTAAATTGTTCAGTTTGTGTGGTAGTTTGTAGATTCTCAGTTGACCAAAATGATGGCTAAGTGTGGGAAGCAATAGGGAAGCCTGGCAATGCACTGGATGTTTAATAGGACTCTGTAGTATGTACCAAGGGCTTATGGGCACAGGGTTGAATGACACAGCTGAGGCACACCATGGAGTTTTCAGCTGAAGAGAGCTGCACTGGAAAGCTCTATTCTGGCCTCTGCATTTCGCCGCTGCAGACATCACATTTATGATTTATATTTTTTCCCCTCCGGTTCTACTGATATATGAAAATGAGCATCTGGAGGCTATTGTTCAGGATAGAGGAGGTAGAATCAAGTGGCTTAGTCATATCCAGTAGCCTTTTTAAAGATGTGCAGGGAAATAATTTTGGTATATAGAGCCAGTCACTCTCTCTGTAGCATTGCATATGCTTATTTTCAGGTCATGGTGTTCTTTGCTTGGAGAAGAATTGGAAGAGGCATTGCCTGTTTAGAAATAGTTAAATGCATAATTAACATGGTTCTAACTTTCTTTTTTTTTTTGCCAATACATACCGGAAAATATATTTAACCTCCAAGGCAGATTATTTTTCTAGACACATTTGCTGAAAATGTTTATATTATTCTGGGAGTTTATTTGCATTTTAACTGGCAAAAACCATCTCAAGATAATGAAGGTGGTGTGTGTTTCATGATCAACATTTTGTGATGCTGAAGTTCTGAGGCATCTCATCAGCACAGGCAACCTGAATTTTCGCTTTCAGAGCTGTGTCCAGTACATGTTTTTTTGAGGGGTTTTATTTACCGTTGAAGATTCTGATTTTTAAATTTGATTCCTCTTTTTCACTTCAAGAGATAGGAGACTGACTTTTTATGGAGACTCATGATTTGGTCTATTTTCATTATTGTCTGCATGTATTTGTAACCTGTATATGTGAATACTGAAGGCAAGAGTGTTCAAAGCTTAGTCTTACTATCTTTTTGGAAGGACATTTCTTGTTTGCTTCAATACATGCAGCAATATGGATTCATAAGAGCTGCTGTTACTGTATTTCTAGAACACTTTGATTTAGCATGAGCTAATTTCTGGAGCAATTTTCTTGATGCAAGTAACAAGAAGGAGAGGCACATCTGTTGCACCTAATTAATTTCTGTGTGTGCCTGCTACATTAGTATAATTGCAGACATGAAAAGAATATGACACTATGATGTAGAATCTTTTTATGCTCTCTCTGTTTCCTGAGTGTGGTTGTATGCGTGTCCTATGTCTACTTACTCTCATAAGGGCTATTTCAATTAGAGGCAGCCTAGGATCATTCAGCTTTACTTGTGTGCCTTCCTCTAGAAAGCATCTATAACCATTTTATTCTACTGAAGGATGAATTTGGGAACAGTATTTCTTTTGAGAATAGGTTCCCTCTGTAGGCATTTCATTAAGGGTTTGTTTAGGTTCAAAATTTTTATCTATTTTGACCCTTCTGAATTGTAGAACTAAATATAAATTAAATTTATGTAGAATTGTTTAGAAAAAATATTTCTAATCTGATTGTTCCTACTTTTAATGTATGTAGTGCTCTACAATTCAGCTACCAATTAACCCGAAATGCCAGCAGCCCCTTTGGAAGAACTGCTACGGCCATTCATGCACTTTTAATTCTTGTAGTGTGGGATATCCTTCTCTTTTTTTTTTTTTTTTTTTTCCCCCTTTTTTTGTTATGTTTTGAATACAAAAATACTTCTTTTGATTTGCTTTTTTTTTTTTTTAGAAACTGCAGTATGGAAAACCCTTAGGTCCCAGAGTTTCATCCTTTTGATTTGAGCTAGTGTTATGTTGGACCACAGAAACACATGCCAGCAACTTTGTGGTCTTATTTTGGGGAGAAAAATTTGCTGCTTAAATTCTTTTAACTTAAACACCTGGGATGCAGTAGGGTTTTGATTCATGTCTTGGTAGCCAGCTGAGAGCCTCAAGATATTTTTTTTGGTGTGGAGAACTTTAAAATGACGGATGATAAATACTGTAACATTTGTACACGCTCACTTAAAGAAAGGAATCAGATTTACACTATTGAACCCACTTTGGGAATATGAATAGACACATAATTTATAGAATCATAGAATGGCCTGGGTTGGAAGGGACCTTAAAGATCATCTGGTTCCAACCACCACCACCATGGTCAGAGACACCTTCCACTAGACCAGGTTGCTCAGAGCCCCATCCAGCCTGGCCTTGTACACTCCCAGGGATGGGGCATCCACAGCTCCTCTGGGCAGCATGTTCCGGTGCCTCACCACCCTCACAGCAAAAAAATTCTTCCTAATATCCAATCTAAACCTGCCCTCTGTCAGCTTAAACCCATTTCTCCCTTGTCTTATTCCTACAAGCCCTTGTAAAAAGTCCCTCTCCAGCTTTCTTGTCGACTCCCTTTAGGTACTGGAAGGTGCTGTAAGCTCTCCTCCGGCCTTGTCTTCTCCAGGCTGAACAGCCCCAGCTCTCTCAGCCTGTTTATATAGATGTGCTCCAGCCCTCTGATCGTGGCCTCCTCTAAACTTGCACCAGCACTTTCACATCCCCCCTGGCATCCCAAGAGCTGGATGCAGCATTCCAGGTGAGGTCTCACCAGAGCAGAGTAGAGGGGGAGAATCACTCTGGTGCTGGTCACACTTCTTTGGATGCAGCCCAGGACATGGTTGGCTTTCTGGGCTGCCTGCACATATTGCTGGTTCATTCAGCTTCCACCTGTTGGTGGAATAATAAATAACCCATTCAATGGCTCTTTTTCTACCAAAAGTCACAAAGCCATACTGAAAGAGCAAAATGGCAAAAAACATTTATTTTTCCCCATTTTTATGTTGACAGATGAAGCTGCAAGATATACCAAACTGAGAAAAAATGATCTTTATGGTCCCCCAAAAGAAGTCCTGGTTAAAGCAAGCTAAAAATTGTTAGGCTTCAGTTTGACATCTTAATTCCTTGCTGGAAAATTAATTCTTACAATCTGAAGATTATGGTATTCTCTTGATGAATAGTCTCCAATAGAATCAGACAATTGCAATGTAAAGAAATTAATGTAGGCTTTGGGTGGGATATTTTTTCCAGGATCACTGTTTTCCCAGTTTTACCAGTTAAGTTCCATTCTGGTTGCTTGAAGAAAATGAGATCCTGTAAGCAAAAGCATCTGGAGTTGCAAATGTTTTGAGTAATATCTTTCCGTGCTAATTCCATGCAAATAAAATAAGAGACAATTTTGGTTTTATATTCGGACTAAAACTAGTAACTCTAACTTCCTTGTTCAAGCTGATTATAAAGCAAGTAATATTGGGGAACTATATATTGCATTGTTGTCTCTGTTTGCAATTGTTAAGCAGGCTTCTGCAAAATCAGCTGTTACTATTTGTCAAAAAAATTGAAGACACTAATTTGCAGCATTTGACTTCTTAGAAACCCTTCAGGATAGACATTCTTGCTAATGTTGGTATGATTTTCAGGATCATATAGTCCTAAATAAAAATGGAAATCTTTGGAGGGAGAAGATGACATCTGAATTTTCTTTCTGGCAAATATTGTTTTCTGTGTGAAAGTGCAAAATGTGTTTAAAGAAAGCGTGCAGATTTCTTTCTCTAGATAGGAATTTTTCCTGAAATATAGCCTAGGGAATTTTAAATTCTATGCATTTTCTTTTCTAAACTGACCTAATATGAAATTCACAGCAGCTAAACTGTTGATGAAACTTTCCCTATAATTAAGGATGATCCTGAGCTACTATTTGCTTATTCTGGTAGGAATGGAATAGTAGTGACCTTCAGTGGGGCTAATTGGCAGATGTTATTTTCTGCAATGCATTTCAGAATATGATAATAACAATAGAAAAATTAACATCAATATATGCTATCTGCTGAAAATGCTATTAATAGAATTATTCTTCCTATAAGAATATATATAAAAATATTACTGTTCTTACCTCCCTCTTTTAATTCACCTTAAAAGGCTGAATAAGAGCATGGGGTGTGCTTTAATTAATGTGTCTTCTCAGTAGAGGGACAGTTCTATTTAAAAGTCATTAAGATTTATTGTCCTTAGCTTGCATAAGTGCTGTGCTGTCCATATCTCTACATGCTTTCATGTTTTAGGGGAAGAGAAACAATATTATTTTATATTCAGGAAGAAGTTTTACTTGCCTTTCAGTTCAAAGAGATATTGTGCTTTTGATGAAAAGGGAGCTGTGGCTTTCAGAACATGTACTGACACTCAAGGAGAGACAGAAAAAAGTAAACGGAGGCTTTTGTGATTTAAAATTTGCGAAGATATTTATTTAAAGTAGGAACTAGATCAAACCTTCATCCATTAAACTTGAAACTTTTCTATTGAATGACATCAATATGCACTCTCCAAAGGCCATTCCCTTTCCTTTTCTGTCTTCGTTTTACTGTTTGGCAGTGGTAATGCAATCCAGGACTTCATTTGCTTTTGGTAACTTCCCTGGGTCATCATTTGCTTTCATGTGGGTGGTCAGACTCTGCAGGGTGTGAAATGCCCTCAAGTACTTTAGATTTAAATAGGGTAGAAGGCTGATAGTCTCCACTGGGATCTAAAGCTGGGGGGAATACCTGGGGGTCTTTTGGGAAGACCAGGGAAGAGACAGGTTGTACCTTGTGCCTCACAGCCATGAGGGTGAGAAGCATTAAATGTGAGCGGATGATCTGAGGTCAAATGATCAAGTTGTTTTCCTTTTGATTTTCCTTTTGCTTATTAAATAGTTTTTTTACTCTAGGTTGGTGTGACTGGTCTGAGACCATATTTCATACCTGACTAGAGGAGGGTATAGACATATCCCATTGTCCAAGCAAGTTTCAGAGCTGTGTTTGTAGAGGCAGATGGCTCAGTCTACACTAACTTGGCAATTTGTATTCCTGCTCAGGGCTTTGGAGGGTAGGAGAAGAAGTGAAATAATGCTTGAGAAGTATCTTTATGTGTAGTTAATTTTTATATATTTTTGTTTTAGTGTTTCTTTCCCCCTGTGAGCTGAAATAGAAGATTATATAAATATAATATCTTTAGCTGAAAGACTTATTCTCTGTCTCATGAAACATTCTATCCCAGTTTGAATTACTTTCATATGTGCAGGTGAGGTGATTAGAGACTTCAAAAAGATTCCACCTGCTTTGTAAAAGAAAAATCATAGCCTATATACTTAAAAATGGTGTTAAGGAAATAATTGCTCACAATTTTGCTGTGCTGAAATTCATCTCTACTTTAAATCACACTGCCTTTTTTTTCAAAAGCAGAGGGAATATAAACAAAAGACTTCAGTGTAGTAAAAGCAAAAAATTTGGGATTTATTTTGCACTGCCTGACAATAATAATTTTAATGGCTTTACAGCATGCTCAGAGATAATTTTATGTTCAATTACTGCTCTGTTAGGAGCTTCTGTTTAGAATCATAAATTTTTATAAGAAACTTCTTTTCTGTAGATCCCTATCCTTAGACTGCTCTCTTTACCAAAGGATGAAGTGAGAATGTCTAGAGTGATAGCTCACTAAGAGGCTTGGATGAAGGCATGGTAAGACCCTTTTCTCAGTGAAAAAGGCATTGGTAGGATGCTGGTGAGACACAGAGGGCTCATCTTCCACTGTCCTCTGAAGCACTCACTGCAGAGGAAAAACCCACACACCTGCGTAGTTTAAAGTCACTGAAAACTGTGGAAGCAGAAATTAATTCTTGTTCCTCAGAATATTTCTGCAGTCTTGTAATTATTCTTTCTTGAATTGCTTGGATAATGACATTTTATCAAAAATCTTTTGTTACATGGTGTAGAATTCTGTGAAATTAAAGGGCTGGTGACAGAGTGATTTCTATCATGACAGTGTTGAAAAATCAGTTGAAAATCTGCTAAGAATTTCCTTTGACAAAGTATGTGCTCGTTCATCATTGCAGATGTATATGCTGAAAGAATGAGTATGTTCACGCTCAGTTATTTAAATGTTACCTAAATAGAGATAAATTTAAACATTTTTAAAGTTGAGCATGTAACTTGCTTTGCTGAATCAGGCATGTAACACATAAGTAGTTAGAAGTCAAAGGGGGAATTCAGTGGAAGTTATTTATCCATGGTGGTTCATTTTATTCTGTTTGTAAGATTCTGTATTAGTCTTAATTCCAAAGATTACTGGAGGGGAAAAAAGAAGATAACAAGAAATAGGAGACTACTTCACACTTTCATGCACTTAGTAAACCTCAATGGCAAAAAAATTAATTTTCTTTTTAAAGAAAATAATACTATGAATAAAAATCTTCAGAGCATTTTATTTTAGAAACTTGGTAGTATTCAATCTTTTTTTACATTAAACTTTTTTGTTTTATAATATGCTGGTAGGACTGCATAGAGAAGCATTTTTGTTAGTAATAAAATACTCAGCTTGACATTATGTGCAAAATAATGTCTGTGTATATATTTTCTCTTGAAGACATATATTCTCTTTTTCCTGCTTGTCTTACAAAGATTAAGGAAGTGTGTATTTATATATGTGCACATGAGGAGTTTCTCTATCCTTGCAGTCTCTTTGTTGCCCATCTCCCCTGGCCTGCTCTCTCTGCCAGGATTTCCCTGGACACACAGGCTGGCTGTGTGCAGCTTACAAGGAAGAATAGATACAAGAAGAAAAAACTGATGAGGCAAAATAATTGCATTTCCGAACACTGACCTGGAGAAAGGCCTTTGAAGTGAAACTGGATGTGTGAAGAAAAGTTTAAAACCAGAAAGAGGATTTTAGCTTCCCTAACAGGTCAGGGTACCTGCATTCATTTTGGCCACTTGTATCAGCTTGTCATGATCTGAGGTCCAGATCTGCTGAGTGCAGGATTATGGGATTTTTGGTTCTTGTTTAAATCTGTGCCTTCACTGATACCAAGTTGTGTTTACAGTTTGTTGCCCTAAGTCTGGCATAGCTTTAATTTGCAAGTGCTTTTGCCACATTTTATTTTTCAGAGGGAAGACAGAAACCTGTACAGGCAGTTTTCCACTCTGCAGGAAAGCATATGGATTGCTTTGCCCCTAGGATGGAGAGGCCAGCAAAAGCCTGTTTTACCCAGCACTGAGAATTGATTTATTTGTAAACAAAAATGCACACTTGTTTCTTCAGTTACTTATAGGGAACAAAAAGGAATGTTATTGAAAGAAAGCCACCAAACTCTAGAAAAAATTATTTCAGATTTCCATTAAATTTGTAGCATCAGGTTGTTTTTGTCAGTATGTCTAAAATTCACCATTTTTGTTTTTCTGTGGATCACCTGGAATAAAGTATTTTATTTATACTGGTATAATGCTAATGAATTCTTTTGCAGAATGAGTGTTGCTTTGCCATATTTGATAGGTGCTTACACTTGATAAGAATATGTGGCTGGTAAAAGTTTCATGAAATGGTGAAGTATTAACTTTTTACTTTAAAGTACATCATGGTTTTGCTAGCTGTGTTAGCCTGACATCTTGCTCCCATGAAGCAATCTCACTTAGAGGAAATAAGCAAGTGAGAATTTTTGGGTTTTGGAGCTGATTCAATTTTGTTAGAACAAGAATTAGAAGTAAAATTAATGCAAACAATAACAACAACAACAAAAAGGAAATAATGGAAAAAAAATCTCTGAAGTTCTACTACTGATGAGATGTATGTACTTCTTACTGGGCAAAGTGACAGCTGAATGAAACGCAGAATCTGTGCTGGGAGGCAGAGCCATCTGAGTAGATGTTTAGGCTTCTAAGAGTATTTTAATAATCATTACCCAGTTCCTTTAGAAATTGCCTTAGCAACTCAGTGTGAGCTATTGAATACTGCCATATTCATACAGAGACCTTTCTTGGAGTACTCTTTCACCTCTCCAGTATAGCACTTTGACTTGAAGGAAACTTACTTTTGATGAATATTTATAGCCTGTTCTTTTACAAGAAGTTTTATTGATTTGATTAGTGCTCCCACAGAACACAGATGAAAAGAAACCACTGAAAGGAGATCAACTTCTGTCTTGTCAGTTCTTGAATATTGCACACTTTATTAATGTCAGTCTAGGCTTTCCTGCTATTATTCTTGGTTATAAGAGAAGTCTTGGTAATGTCTTTTTTTCAGGCTTGAGACAGAGCTTAATAACCTTCTAAATAACCTATTTGCAGTTTTGAGACACAGAATTATGGGCTAGTGCTAAAAATCAGAGTCTTGTAGTTTGGAATCCAGAGAATACAAAACATTCAATAAACAGCACTAATTTTTGACAACATGGTTCCCAAATCACTGACTAAAACTGTGAGATTTGGCTTCTAGAAGCTGGAGTGGGTGAGTGAAGTGGTTGAGTCACCAACCCTGGAGGCATAAAAATGATGTGTAGATGTGGCACCGAGGGACAGGGTTTAATGGTGGGCTCGGCAGTGTTAGGTTAATGGTTGGACTCCGTCTTTAAAGGTCTTTCCCACCCTAAACAATTATGTGAAGAAATTATGCTAAACTTGTGTAAAGCAGAGATTTTCAGTTTCGTAGCAGATCATGGTCTAAAACAGACACAGCTTCATCTCTGTTATTGCACAGGGTTCTTCCTTCAGCACGATTCATGCAAGAATTTTTTAAATTTAAAAGTTAAATTGTTTTCTGTACACGCAATTGATGAATTAACTTGGAGGGAGAACACTATCTGCACACTCATGATGGGATCCACAGGCAACAGCTTGTGAGCGAGGGCTGTAGCACGTAGTATGTGCAGGGATGAAAGAATTCTTGTGTATATATAGCACAGAAACATTGTACTTTCAAAGTAAGAGAATTTGTATTCAATTCATTTGGGGATTTATGTTTTAAAGTGATCCTTGCACTTATTCAGCCTTCAAATTATCTTGCTTTATGTTCAGGAATGTATGTGTGTGCACATGTGCTGGTCCTGACAGGAGGGGAGTCCAAAGAGTTTGTAAATATTGGCAACATCTATCTCTGTGTACCTCTATCTGGAGCAAGCCTGACTGAGGCTTGTCTTTAATGGCTTCAGATGACAAAATTTCACTAATTAATAGTCAGTGCAACACACAGTCCTCAGCTTCTGATCTGGTGTGAGCTATGGACCTAAATAATATAGAGAATTTTGGACTTTCCTTCCCTCTGTGCTTCAGTTACTGGTGTGTAAAAAAGGGAATAGGAATTTTCTAGGTACTTTGCAATGTTGAGAGGGAAGACACATGGAGAACTGAAAAAGCCCTTATACTTGTACTATATAAAGCCATAAAACCTCATGGAATATGTTTGTAAATATGCAAATATATAACACAGGCATACATAAACATGTCAAATTGGGAGTGTAGGACAGAGTTAAGGAAAAGAAAAGGGATCAGTGTAAAAATGTGGATTTTTTTTTTCCACACAGTGAATGCAAACGTGGAAGTTTTACTATTTCTGCAGTGTGTGAAGGGGTTTCCCCATAGTCAGTATGGGTGCAAACATTGTGCTTAACGATTATGTCTAGACCATTATTTATGCTAAAAGGGATATCTTATTCATCTGTGATTAAGTGCATATCTCTGCTTTGGCACTGTTAGGCAGGGATTTAATGCTAACCTCCGGAGCCCAAGTGGTGATCCAAAGGGAAAAAAGCATTTTATCTTCTAGAAATTCAATGAGCTACCTTTTATAAAGATTTTCTCGGATAGCTCCTCAGGGCCTGGAAAAAGCATCTTTTGATCTCTTGAAATCAATTTGACATTCAGTATCAGAACACATGTGTGCCCTTTGAAAAGGGTAATCACTGTAATTGAGCTGGGTGGTCAGGCTTGATGTGAACCCACGGCTACACCGCTGTTGGTGGCACACAGAGTTTGGTGGCTGAGGCCAAGGCCATGGCAGCTGCTTCCCCTGGCTCCAGCCTCCTGGGAGTCAGCAGCCAGGAGCTCTGCCTTTTCTCTGACTCTATGAAATCTCAGTATCAACTTTCTGTAATCTACTTTTGTGTAATTCCGAGTGTGCCTGTTCACCAAATCATTTATCCCGCAGTACTGAGCTGTTCCATCAATGGACTGCATATCCAAACCTACTGCTGACAAGAGTTTCTTGTACCTCAAAACATATGACATTAATTTGGGATAATTTTCACTTTTTTTTTTATTCATACCTCACGAATGATGCCTTGTGTAATCTGAGGTTTGTCAAAAACACAGAGAAAGCATTTACTTGTATTTGAATTTACATTTCCTTGTATAGAATGAAAATGTTTCAGAGCTTCCCCAGAACTTTCAATCCCACTTGAGGTATTTGAAATAAATGAGTCATAGGCGGTGACACTCTCTTCCAGTCAATTTAGCAAGTAAAATCTAGTCTTAGAATTCTCAAAAGCACCTATAATCTCTCACATAAGAAATATTTAATTGATGCTAGATAGTTACAGTAGATGCCCTGCTTTGCCTAGGAATTCTGTATAAAAAACCACGCTCATTTGGAGTCTCTGTATTTCTAACTCCACTTGTAAATACGTATCTGCAAGGGTCTTCTGAAGATATTGGTTAACTAGAAAGCAAAGGGATCTCTTTCTCCAGTTAAAACAGGAAAAAAAATAGTTTTAAGTCTTCCTTCTTATGAAGATATGAATGCAAGGACGCTTATCTAAACAAAAGTGTCATGTCAATTGTATGAGAATTTATAGCATTTCAAGCTTTTCCATATTTTCAGTATAATCAATTGTTTATCTTGGGGGGGAAGACTCAACTAGAATTTGATACTGCAAACATTGTTTTGCTCAAAAACAGTAATATACAGTTATTAAAGTTCCTAATATCTGCTTAACAGCGAATCTGCTTCTCATGGGGAAAGTCACAGATGCTTTCATTCTCCCAGAAATATGCCAAAGATGACAATATGAAAGGAAAGAATTCTATAAAATCCCATTTTGTTTTGGTTTTTTGGTTTTTTTTTTTTTTCCTTTTAATTTTGCATACACCTGCTTCCACCTCTCTTGCTGACCAAAGGGATACAGATTCCCTTTGAATCTGATATGAATCTCAGAGACTCTTAGAAGTTTGTAGCTGAAACCATGGAATATGTTATTTTGTTGAGTGGAGCAATTAGTTACAATCTACTTACAATGGCCTTTTATTCTTACTTCACTCAGGGGTTACTGGAAGCTTCTTCTAAAATGCATTTCTTGTGTACAGCTGCTTGTCGGAGACAAGTCCTTTGTCCATTAAAGCCACACTAAGAATTTAGCAGGACGTGAAAGGGATTTGGTGAAATTAGGAGGCCAATCATCCTCCTAGTTATGAAAGTGAAGCAGGGAGAGTGTGTTGGGGAAGAACAGTCTGAAAAGGATACTCACAGGATTTTGGATGAAATTTGATTCCATTTGGCGAGTTAAATTTTGTGCTCTGTACTGTTCATGGCAGATAGCGTTGGTTAAAAGCTTTGAGGGAAGCTTTCCAATGAATTTAGAAGTTTAAATCAAGCAATTTGTTAATTTCCACAATCAAACATAAGCACAGGGGTTGAAGTGGGGAATAAACTGGGTTCTAGGAACTTCCCCCTCAGTAGAAACAGAGGAGGGGATGAGCTGCACAGGACTGAAAGTGTGAAGAATAAGCAAGGTACTGAGTCTGCCTGTGCAGTTGCAGTATGCACATCCTGTTCCCATCCCATCCAGGCAAGCAGCTCTGAGGCAGGGAAAAGGCAGCAGACCATGTTGTGATGTGGCTCATTCCCCAAGGTTTCTCTGTGACAAGGCAGTCCTAGACAGACTTTAAGCTGCCTCTTGAGTGGAAGGGGGAACTCAGAAGTGAAAATATGCCAGGGAGCTACTGCAGTGGGCCCAGACGTTCCTGCCCTCCACACGGAGGAGAGCTCTGTGGTACGCAGGGATTGCAGCGGCATTCCTATGACCATGTTCTCTCCCAGCACAGTGCCCAAAATTAAGGTTTCCTTGGTTTTTACCTAGCAACAGAATTCTTCTTTTTTGATTTTATTATAATTATTTAAAGAAAGAAATAATATTTTTCTGACACAAACCTCTTGGGAATTACATCAACCCTATGAAATATAAATACGTTTCTTCTACTGTTGTATAAATAATGGATTAGGTTTTCACTGGAGAAGCTGAGAGTAGGATTTAAGGACAACTTGTGTAACTCACAAAGTAGGCTGTGGTGTACAGTAGCAGACTGTTATAAAACATGACACAGTAGGAAATGTGATTAATGTGTGATGGAAACCCCTTGGTAGATCAGGTCACTAAAGTAGGTACCCTAGCCATGGTTTGTATTATGTTCAGTGAGCATCTGGACAGAAATAAACTGCTACCTCATGGAGTGTTGTTTTATCCAGTAATGTGTGAGATTTAATCATACAATTAATCACACAATGCCTTTTCTGTTGTGTATGGAAGAAAAGCATTTGACAGTTTTTAGGATGAAAAACAAGAATTTGAGTTTAAAAGTGAAGTACCATCCTTCCTTCAACGAAGACGTAAGTCTAATTTAGGGTGAGTACCTGGAGCTGAGTGTGAGCTTGGTGTCCTCATACCAATTAGCAGCAGATGAGGAGCATGCTGCAGAGCAATAGGCTCTCTAAGAGCTGTGGGATGCTCACAGAGTGCCTGCTTGTTTTATGGGGCCAGCCAAGCAAAACTGCCTGCTTGGCATGTGCTCCCCTGGGCTGGTGTTTTGTCACCATTGCGAGACATGGCTTTTGTAGAGAAGTAAATAAAAAGTGATTGCCAAATCCCCTAGCATGAGTTTTCTAAATCGGGTGTATCCAGACCCCTGGTTCTGAATTGCATTAAGACCTCCCAGGAAATATAACCTGGAACAACTCAAGCTTCTGTTGATGCATAAACAGGCATGTTTATGAAAACAGAGTAGCTTGGATCCATTTGTCCCTTTTTGATTGGTGATGACCTAATTTTGTTTTAAAGCACGAGTCTTTACTCCTTGGTGCACGAAGGGACAGAGTGAACTCAGTGGAGATGAAATTTCCTGAATTGTACTTTTAGCCCTGACTCTGGTTTAGGGAAGCATATTAGGTTGGTCTAAAGTTGCTGTGATTTTTTCCAGTGTTCTGAGTTTTTCTGAGTTTTCTCTCATCATATTAGTTCAGGGAACATTTAAAAAGTTGTAGGACTCTCCAACCTGTAATTGTTATCTCCTGTGATTTTGTTCCTTTTGCTTCATTTGACATGGTTTATTGGTCAAGATTTGGGGAAAATTTTAATATCGTCTTTCTTTTCTCTAACTGAATTCTATCAACATTGCATTTGTTGTTTACATAATTACAATCTGAAAACTGATATTAGAGCAAATGATCTAGGAGTAAAATATATTCCCAGTGTGATTTATTTTTATTTTAATGAATCATAGAATGGCCTGGGTTGGAAGGGACCTTAAAGACCATCCAGTTCTTACTTCCCTGCCATGGGCAGAGACACCTTCCACTAGACCAGACTGCTCAGAGCCCCATCCAACCTGGCCTTGAACACTTTCAGGAATGGGGCATCCACCACTTCCCTGAGCAACCTGTTCCAAGTTAAGTGAGGGACAGCTTTGTCTTCTGTGTTCTGAAAGGAAGTAGTAGTTTTGGCAACAGAACTTGGGTGTAGCTTACCTACGTGAAAGCAGGACCAAAAATTAGGATAAGAGATTTAAGAAAAAAAAAATCAACATGTTAAACAAACATACTCAGAATACTTAAATACAAATTCTGATATAAAGCTAACACATTCATTGTGAGCTATATTGTAGGAATTTTGTCACATTGTGAAAAAATATTAAGCTACTTTAAAAATAAAATTTGTCAGATTTTTCTCAGGAAAATTGGATTTTCTTAGAGGGATTTGTGTGCACATGATATTTTCTTATGAAAAATTTAACACAGTAAGACAAATTTCTCAATTACATGCTAAAATACTTTGCTTTCTATTTGCAAGTTATTTTTCTAACAAAAAGGTAATGTTAAAAGCAGCTTTTGTTTAATTTCTAAAGATAAGCCTTTTAAAGACAAAGTTTCCCTCTTGACTCCTTTGAAGGGCATGTTGTTCTGCTAAAAAGTGAAAGAATGTCAGAAATTCTGGGGTGTTACAGTTACTGCTCCCTCAAAACGTGAGTGATCCTTTGGAGGGGAAAATCTTTTGAATTAAAACTCAGGACTTAGGCTCACAAAACTTGTCTGTAGGGTTCTGCCTGTGTGACCTTGTCCAAATCATTAAATACTGATCCTGGGAGATGTTCTTGAGGGCATTCCACAGGTGCTTTTTATATTTCACTTTCTCTATTCTAAGTGGACCAGCAGCAACTGAGCCATCAGAGGAATCTGGGGTGCTCTTTTCCACAAGCCTGTGAAGACAAAATGATTTCCACTTTCAAAGGGACAGAGATGTGAACTGTTACTCTAAGCCTTGTTCAAAGGAATCAAAGCCTTTAATAATGAAGAATCAAGGCAGTCCCATTTATGGTAGAAATCCCTGTTTTGCTCACCCAAGTGGTTTGGGGGTGTTTTTTAAGCTGCTTCACTTTGAGATTTGGCCCATCTGGAGGACAATTACGTGTTGTTTACAGGTGCTGCAGCCAGTGACAAACATGGGGAGGCTAAGGCATAGATCAACCAATTGCTATTAACTACATGTAATAGATGATAAGAGTAGCTCAGTGAGGATTGTATGACCTACATTTTCATTGAATTTCTCACAATGTTTGCTGTGTCATATGGTTAACCTGGTTGGGCCTATTTTTAACTGTTGTGTTCCTGCAGTTCTTTTAAAACTTATAATACAATATGTGTAACCTCTTAAACATCTCAAGTTGTTTGTAATTTAGGCTTTGGAAACATCTCCCCACGCACACAAGGTGGAAAGATATTCTGTATCATCTATGCCTTATTGGGAATTCCTCTGTTTGGTTTTCTGTTGGCTGGTGTTGGAGATCAACTAGGGACAATCTTTGGAAAAGGAATTGCCAAAGTAGAAGATACCTTTGTTGTGAGTATGCTGACTGCCTCGTTTGGGGTTTTTTGCTGCTTGTTCTGAATTTCACAAGTGAAATGAAAAGCCTGAAAAACAGGCCCATTGTTGCATTCAGTCGTACAGGAAAAGATAGGAAGGACTTGGCACAGTCTGAACTTGCTAATGAACACCTCTGAGAACTGGGTGAAGACACATTCCCTACCATGATTATGGCTGGGAAGAGGAATAAGCATTTTAGTTCTGCTCTGCCCTTGTTACTTGTAAGCTTGCTGTGATGCTTATCCTTAAAGGTTTTTATATAGATTGTGATAAGAAATGTATTCACTGAGATTTCTGAAGCAGTGAACGCTTTGTAACCAACTTTGTAGCTGTTTACATCAGCACTGCAAGCGTTAGAACTGGTTCTCCACATCAAGCCCTACCCTTGCATGCAGGACACCTTTTCTATATAGAAAGGGTCTGACTTGGCTTTATTTTTGGTGCAAAGCAAACTGGCTCTGTGCTGAGTAGTCTTATGCAATAGGCAAACACAAGCTTGAAAGCTTTTTAAGAAAAGGCATGCATTTTTGGCTTTGAAACATCAGTTCATGTACGGACAAGGTACTGGTGAATAACAGATTTCCATTGAGATTTGTCTAAAAAAAGCAAGAACATTCCATAAGAACATTTTATATTTTCTGGGTTTTCATAACAGATTTTTTTTTCCTTAAAAGTAGAGAAGTTCTGAGATCAATTTGTGTGTCTCTCTTCCTCCTAGAGATAATGATTTTCCTTTTTTTTTTTTAATAATGAATGTATCCATTATAAAAAAAACAAGAATGCCCCAACTTAAAAAGCCGCATCTTGCCCCCTTTTGACAATATCTGAGTGAAAACACTGATCTATATGTTTCAGTCTGGAACACTTCCTAATTCTGTTTATTAGTTTGCCTAAAGAACTGGGAGATGCTGATGGATTTTTATGTTCCTGTAACACATGCTGTACTCTGACTTGAGTTACAAAACCCGACCTTGGTCATGCTGACTGTAAACACAGTCAGTTCCCACTGAAAATTAAAAACAAGAAAACGTCCATTGTGAACAATATGATTTCATTTTCAGTAGATTTTTGTGAAAGTTTCTTGTATAATTCCTTCTTTTAGGTTGAACCAACATGCATTGGGTGGATGGAAAATGTCAAATTGGCTGGGCACGCAAAATGGGACTTTGCAGGGGTCGGTTCTAGCTTTAGTACAGTTTAGAAAAAATGGTAATAGCTAAATGACGTGGTTCATCAAATCTGCAGATGGTCTCGAGCTGGGGAGAGAACTAAAACTTGGAGGATCAAAATGATCTTAAAATTTTTGAAAAGCAGTCTGAGTAGACAGGATTAAATTCAAGCAGGACAAATTCAAAGTAATATATGATGGGATAATAAAACATGCAGCTGCATGTCAGGAAACAGCTGTCTAGATGCAATTTTATAGAAATGTTCTGTGAGCTCTATGGATTAACATGCTAACATGGGTTAGTGTCATACTGCCATGGAAAAGCATACATCATAGGTAAAACTGTAAACAGGCCAAGTATAAGAAAGGGTCATTCCATTATATTTTGTGTTATTTTTTCATATCTAGTTTTGAGTACAACACTAATGAAACATGGACTAGTTTGGTGGTGCCAAGGACAGCAAGAAAAATAGGAAGGGGTAGGAAAGGAAATAAATTTATTTAGTTTAAAGAACATGTAACTGAAAGAGAACGCCTGTGAAAGTTTGCTGGAAAGAGAAAATCAGCAATATCTTTGTCTAGGATAAGACCATATATAGTACACCTTAACTGAAGGAGTTGAGATGTAGGTTAAGCATTAGGAAAATTATCGGATGACAAGAGCATCATCACATGTTGCCTGGCCAGTAACGTATTTGCAGTGGCTTAGGTGGGTTTGTCTTTGGGCAGGTTTGGAAAAGGCGATCTCTTACAACCCTTCCAGCTCTGTTTTGCAGGATTTTGTTTAGCTGAGCATTTGATTACAGAGAACTGTATGGTTAAAATTTACCGTATTTATTTCATTATTTTTGGATGTACAGAATTAGAGAAATTGCAGGTGCAAGCACTACTTGCAACTCACTTGAATATGTAGACAGCCCTCAAACTTTATCATCAGCTGTTAGCAATAATGAATGCTATACATGCCTCTCACCCAGGACACTACTCTGAAGAGTCCAGCCCTGCTCTGCATTTACTGCTGGCAAGTGTTTCCTAGGAATAGCCCAGTTTGCTTTGAGACCCCTTTCAGAATAAAAACCTGCTTGAATTTTCCTGTTTGTTTGAGAATTATAATGCACTGTCTTCTAGGGCTGTGCAGTGCACACTGGGGGTGATGGGTGCTGATGTGCACTGGTGCGGTTTTATTAACAACGGGTTTCCTCTCTTTCCCCTTCCCTTTCCAGAAATGGAATGTGAGTCAGACAAAGATTCGCATCATTTCAACAATAATATTCATACTGTTTGGCTGCGTGCTGTTTGTTGCTCTTCCTGCAGTTATATTCAAGCACATAGAAGGCTGGAACACACTCGATGCAATTTACTTTGTGGTTATCACTTTAACTACCATTGGATTTGGTGACTATGTTGCAGGTAAGATTTTTTTCATAACTCTTTATCTTATAATATTTTGCATGGTGATAATTAGTCTGCATTTTTTTTTCTTATTTTTGGGGCAGATATATCCTACTTGTGGTGCCTCTCTCCCAGTTTTATTCTTCATCATTCATGTGATGGGGCCTGTCCTTCTTTTGGTTGATGTGACAGTGTAGAGACAGGAGGTGGGACAGAGAAGTTCATGATGCATGTCTCTGCTTACTGTTTTTTCTCTTCTTGTGCTATTAAAAATTATGTAGAGTATCATTCAGGTGGGTGTTTTGTTTTATTTTTCTTACAGTTATGAAGTTCAAGCACTAATAGAGCATTTAAATCTGAATATATCTTGTCAGCAGGACTTGTTTAAAATGCCTCACCCTGTGAAGTTATCTAACATAAGTTTTGTGTGCATCCCTTACTTTTAAAATATTCCAGAACTTTCTGCCATTGAAATATCTGTTTTCTATAGGACCTGCTTGATCCTACTTCTGTGATTCTTGGTTTGTCAGTACACATTTGTCCATGTGATTTTTTTTTTTAATGTCAGGAGAAGTTTTAGCACAACCTGTAGATAACATGTCCAATTTTTATGGTTCCATTAAGCCAAACTAGTTGCAAATAACTTTGATATACTGAGCAAAAAAAAATCTGGGCCAGCTCTCTGTGTCAACTTTTTTCTTGTAGAGGTGTCAGAAGCGTTAGTTCACTTCTTAGATTTGAGTAAGTATATGCTGTCTGTGCTGAGAAAGCACGTTGGTCTGAGTCAGTGATGTGTAGAGCGTGAGGATTAGGAATTCAGAGCTTTGTGCTCCAAGCCTGAGACTTGCTTTCTTCAGCCTGTTCTGATGCTTCTGCTGATGCAGCACCATCATCTTTCACGAAACGCCTCTCTCCCACCCCTGAACTCTGTGCAAGGCAGAAGTGGCTGGCAAGGACCTTTGTGCTGGTCTGCTCTCAGTGAGCTACTCTGCTGGAGGGAGCAGTTTTTAGTAGACACTCACATGATATGGGCCCCTCCTGTGTCTTGTCTGTGCCCCTGGCTGTTGTGTGAGTCCAAGTGTGCCAATCCAAGGCTCTCATGTTGGGTGACTCCTCTTGTAGATGTGCTGGGATTTTTTTCCTGATGGCAGTACTGGGTCTTGTCACTGGCAAAAGCTTTTGAGGTTGGTGAAGTCCAACAAGGACCTCTAAAATGGCGGAACTGCTTGACATGCTTGTAAATGCTCTGGGTAAAATGGGGGTAAATTTAGTTGTTGCTGAAGATACTAAACTATTCAGGGAGCCTTCATTTTCAGACTGCTCGCAAAGTTGCCACAGATTCTTGTAAATTACAGAACAGAGCTGTAAAACAGGAAATCAAATTTCTTTTGACTTTTACATAGTTATTTGTGATGTTTCCAAATGTCTTTGTATGTGTCTTGACTTTTGCCTTTCCATTTTCTTTCCTGTACTATTTTTCTTCTTTTCATTTTGTCTTCAGAATTTGCAATTCTGGTCAGATAACAACTAGCATGAAATAAAAAATTTATGTTGTTTCCAAGTCAAGAGTCTGGGTCTTTTAGACTTTCATTCCTGGAGGGTACGTGTATGACAGGGAATAAAAATGATAGTGTATAAAGGCCTGGTTATATTTACTGTAAAGCATTATGTGAAATGGCCCACTTGGCTCTAACCAAAACACAGAGTACATTCATCATTACTCCCATTAAAAATTTCCATGGACTTTTCTATTTGTAGACCATTTGATATCATAATTTTTTCCTACATCGTCTGCTTTTTAATTTTACCAGGAAACACTTTCTACAGAATGTCCTTGAATTATATTGTTCTATAGCTGATGGCCTTTTATGGTTCACTTGATAGATGTTCTTTATTTAATTTGAAATCCCACCGTAAATCCATTATTTCAAAGCAACAGAAATGTGTTCTAGTTTCTTTGAGCAACATGCACAAGACTTGTATTTGAACTGCAGTATGTTATTGACTTAAAGGGGGAATGGGATTTGTACTTGCAGAGACAGTGCTCAAGAGAACAGGGTTAGATGGCTGTCTCCATCATAACTGGGAGGTTAACATTCCCATGGGACTATATTTTGATAGAGAATATTTGATAATATTATCATCTTTGCATGATCTATAATACTCTGGTTTTGTCAGGTGACCTGAAGGATTTTTTCAAAAACGTCCGTTTGTTTTCTTTGCAGTACATAATTGGCTGGTTAAATAAAAATTTTGAAAAATAAGTAAGGTATTAACTGACTGAGCTTTGCATTGTGGAAGTTTGCAGTCATCGGTGTGTGTATATAAGTACGAAATTATTTGAAGGAAACTGACATTGCAAGTTCTTAATGGAGCTGATAGAATTTGTCCTAAGAGCTAGGCTTCCTTATTAATTTTGAGGAAGTATGCAGAATTTTTCGCACCCTAAAAAATTAGTAGCTTTTCCTAATGATTTTTTGGTTTGCTTCTTTCTCTTTTAGGTAAATCTTAACTACAGAGTGGACACTAAGGGCCACTGATATTTTTGTGGTAGGCTTTGTCTGGAGAACTCTTCTTGAAGTTTAGAAAGTCGCAAACAAGGGAGAAACATGAAGAGTGTAAGGCACGTAATGCTGTATAAGGCTATAAAAGAGGTGGTCATGATAGACTATTGTGGCTCTAGAGCATGCTGGTCCTGGCTCTGGTTTGCCATGGCGAGGCAAAAAGCAGCAGACAAAATGATGTTCCAGTCCACTTAGTGTCTAGATGCAATGCATTTGGAAAAATCCTCACAGTGGCACTAATATTCATTTTTCTGATTCTTTTTTCCTTAAATAATACTTACGGTAAAAATTACCTTCTTC
This sequence comes from Machaerirhynchus nigripectus, assembly GCA_013397975.1. NCBI lineage: Eukaryota > Metazoa > Chordata > Aves > Passeriformes > Dicruridae > Machaerirhynchus > Machaerirhynchus nigripectus. Next base: position 105,261 of record VZRQ01004639.1, on the reverse strand, counting down.
CACTTAGCATTATAGTTAAAGCATAATGGTGGGCAGTGATGCTCTCATTTGCAATTGTATCAGAGTGTACTTTTTGCAATAGAAGTCAAATTGGTAATTCTTTTAGCACTCTGGAGGCCCATGTTATAATCCATAAATGTGTGTCAGTGTCAGCCCATAAAGCTTCCTCAAAACCCCCAAATGCCTACATATTGGAAAACTTTCAGATCTTTTTTTCTGGGAACTGTCATCTCAGAATAAAAAACATAAGTTTACAAACCCTACATAAAAATCCCATGGTATGTTAACCTATATGTTGGCGTGTAGGGAAACATTTCTGAAGTACCTACCATTTTTCACTAACATGAAACTCGCTGCTTTCTGGTGCCACTGCAAGTAAGAGCTGAAAAGAAGCCCTGAAGAACTTTCAGGAGGTAAAGGACAGTGTGTTACTCAATAGCTGTACCAAAAGGGAGCCAACAGAAGTACCTGGGATTCAGGAACATAATGGTGTCCTTGACTGTAGTACAGGCTGTCATATTAGAAATTCTTTTAGTTCCAGGATTTTTTTTAGAACACTCTTCTTTTTTGTGCTGGAGACCATGTACTCTATTCGCAGAAACCAGAGTGAGGAAACGTTGGAATCTAAGTTGTTATTTGGAGCCTGTGGAAATTTCAGCTGGGCTTTCCATCAGCAAGAGAAGCCTTAAGGCAAACATAAAAGACTGATCACTCCTGGTGCATGCAAGGAAGGAAAAGATGAAAAGCCCTTATAATGCATGTTCAAGAAAATATATTAATTGTATTTGAAAAACTTGACTGCTTCTTTGTCTTAGGAAATTACTTCGTTTTCTAATTTTTGGAATGGTTGAATTTTTTTTGGAGGGAGAGAAACAATTTTTTTATTTGAAGAAAGATTATTGTAGCTTTTCGCAAAAAAAAGAAAAACTGTATTACATCCTGAACTCCTTTATTATTATGACAGGAGTCATAATAATATGAATACCAGGACATAGTCAAACATTCCTTTTCTTGTTTTCAAGAGAAAACCTAGTCTTCAATATGACAGAAAAAAACCCAACCAAAACTATTAATATTTTGTACAAGAGAAAGAAATCTTCTCATGTTGAATGTGTCATGATTTTAGTGCAATGAAATATATTTCTGGGTACTAAGGTTGGTAGTGAGACACATGAATATATGTATAATTGACAATATATTGTTCACATGTACAGATAAATTCTTTAACTTGCAGTGCAGTTTGGAAGGTATAGTCAAATATTTCTAATGGCATTAATCTAACAGGTTTCAAATCTAAATTAGGTGATATGTCCAAAACTTGACTAAGTAGAAGGTAAAAATATCGATAGCATATCAGTAGTCTATTTCACAGTGGGGCATAATGATGATACAAGATTGTCTCAACTGGTTCAGTGAAACAGATCACAGAATTCTGCAAGTCTTACTTTAAAAATGTATTCCAACTCTTTTGTTACTTTTGTGGGAGGTTTTTTTTTTTTTTGCTTGGTTTGTTTGCTTGGTTTGTTTTCCATGTTTGAGCCCTAATTTTTAACTTACCGATTTTTCACTGTTTCATTTTGTAATTGACTGATGTATTGCCACTGTAATACACATACCTGGCTCTGCACTGTGTTGCTCGGCCTGAGACCCAGTTTGTAGAGAACTGAGATATTTTAGTCTCATTTAACGTCACCAAATTGGGGCACTTGACCCGGTGGTCATAGCAGCCCAGTTGATCTGCTGTCACTGTGTGATACACGCACCAGCAGAGACAAATTGCTGTCATGCTGAGCTGGGGGTGTGTCCAGCATCCTGGAGGAGAGCTGTGTGCTCTCCCACAGGCTCCATGTCTTTTTATGGCATTTGGAAGAGCTCTTTGCCCCCTCAGGACTTGGTGTGTCCATCACAGGGGCTCTCTGGTGTGAGCCATGCTTTAAGCTGAAGTTGGAGCTCTGTGTTGCTTGATGTCTGCGTAGGACAGCATGTGAGGAGCGTTTTAGATCAGTGCTTTGAATTCTGAAGTAGCTCTCCATTTTCCACTGAGTGGCATCAAGTGGCTCATATGGCCTACTTACATTCCATCTCTGACAGTGCAATATCTTGTCCCCAGCCTTCTGCATTTCCACATCTCCACACAAGCTAGTCTTTCTCTGTCCCCTTTTTTTTTTTTTTGCAGTCCTCAAAGGTAACTCCTTTCAAGATGAAGGGCTGAACCTCCATTTCTTTGGAGTGGGACAAATGACATTTCGGGGTTAAGCATGTTCGTCAGGTTTGTCACCATAGGGATGGTGGACAGCTACTTGTTATTCTGCAATTAAAACTGGATTATATCATATTTCTATATCCGGGGTAATTTGTACTGCTGATGAAAAAACATAGACATTTCCTTGTTTGCAGTGCCAACTTTTGAATAACCCAGAAATTTTTGCTGGTATGGAATTAGGATACTCAATGTTGACAGCACTTTCTATTCTCTCCTTCTAATTTTGAAGTAAAAATGCAACGCCAACCAACTTTACAGAAATAATTACATGTTTCTATTTTGAGCTGCTTAGCTGTAGAAAGAATGGGGAAAAGAGTGGCAACAATGAAGAAAACTATTTACTTTAAAAGTATTTGTTTTACATAAATAAATAAGTAAAAAAGATATATTTGTAATCCTGATCTCTTATCTAAGAACCAGAATGTGTTCTAAAGCACCCCTGAAATATTCTCTAATGCCTTTCTTCACTGAAACAGGGTTCTTAACCTTAGCAAGGAATGTGTTTGGGCCATAGAACAACTTATGTTTTCCAAAGTGTTGAAAATCCCAAATAAAAATTATTTGGCAGAGGTAAGAATGATGTCAGTGTAAGAATGATGGGAGCAGCAATACAATAGCCTGTGATGAAGATGGATGGGAAAACTCTTTGATTTCTCATAGACCTCAAGCTACTTTAGATCAAATCACCAGAAAACATTTTGGCAATAAACTGTGGCTGCTCTTGGTAACAGATTATGGCAGTGAGACTGCTAGATTTCTTCTTCATTGTGGTTTTAACCTATTTTGGGTAGAGGCTAAAGAAAGCTGGGAAAAGTTTTGTCCCTCAGCCCACAAGATCGGGTTTGCCAAACAAGCAACAAAATTCAGCTTCTGCCTTCTCAGCATTTTGCTTCCTAGAGGGCTGTATAAACCAATTTGCTTTGCAAAAGAAACATGATGGTGTATCATATTGATATGCTTTTTACGATGTTGTCCATAAAATCATTAGATTATCTCATATACTTCAGTACAAGTACATTCAGCTACATGTACTCATACCCAAATGCATTCATAGCCATTTAAGTGAATTTGGTAGTTAATGAATTCTTTTAGTTTAAATTCAGTACAGTTGAGTTGTGATCACATTTCTCTATGAAATCCTATTTAATGACATTCACAGGTAACTGCATTATGGCACTTTGAGCATCACAGGAGACAGTAGTTATGTCAGGACAAACATCCTCAGGTATGTCTCTCTCTCTCCCTGAGATTTGATTAAATCGTGAAATCACCCAAGGAGTCCTTGAAATTCAGAAGCTCAACAGCTAATAAAGGTTTTAGTGGTGAAACCTTTTCTTAGAGTATTTCTTTGGATACCTTTTGTCCCTTTTTACTTTAGGAAAGCTGAACTCCTTTGGGCATGGCTAGATGGAGCCATCTCCTGGCCAGACAGCATGGAAAACTTGGTGGAACATGAATATGTCCTAACTCCTGTCCCAGTGATTAACTTTGCTGTAAATAAAATGAGTATAAACTGTGAAAGGAGTGCTTCCTGCAGACTGGCAGAGTTAGGTTCCAGTTTCAGTTTATAAACATAATATGCCAAAAATTTAAAAAACCAACAATGTGGATGGTTTCTATGATATTTTCTTGTATGTTGTATGAACAGCTGAAGAAGAGGATAAACCACCAAATGTGGCCCATTACTAGAGCGAAGACATGGTGGTAATCAACCATTTTTTGAATTACAAAAGATTTTGGGTCAATCATCCCTAAAATTCTGTTTTACTGGATTGACATGAGATGGATGTTGTTTACAAATAATTTGATGTTTTTTCTTGTGCTGTGATAGACTCAGCCCTTTGGTGGCTGGATGTCTTCTGTTCCAAACAGAGCCCTATCTTCTACCTCTGCTTGGGACTACAAAGACATCAAATTATATCCACTTTCACAGTGTGGATTCATCTCTTGGAGAGTTAAGTAAACCATTGCACCTTAATCCTTTTTTTTTTTTTTTGATGAAAAGATGTAATTGACATGAGAAAAACAAAATTTCTGTCTGTGAGGGCTTCCATACAAAGCTAGCCATCAGTAAAATACTTTATTTGCGTTTAATCTCTGTGATAATACAGCTAAGTAAAAACACTATTCTCCATGAGAGTCAATCTCAGTACTGTAACAAGGTACTTGATATTTTTGGGCCAATGTTCCTTTGATTTGTTTCAGTATAGGATGCAGACACATAAAGCAAAATATTCTGTACCTGTACAGGCCACTTTAATGTGCCTGAGAAGGTTTTAGTGTAGAGTCTCTTCAGCTGTGGGCAGACACACACATCAAACTTCTTGCGGCAGCCCAAACTAGGAGTCTGGTTTTATTTGTTGTAACACGGCTGAATTACAAGTTTAAGGCTTCTGTTTTACTGCATGGCAAGATGTGAAATGTGAGTTATTTGGTGTTGTCAAGAGCTCTGAATGAACATAACTTTTTTGTGTGAAAATAAGACATCTGTTCTTCATAGTTGTGTTGCGCCTGAAAGCTGTATTACCAATATCTCTGAAATTTATCCTTTTTGCTTTAATACTGAAAAGTATTAAAGCAAATTAAAGTATTAAAAAATAACTGGTGCTTATGGCAGTGGGATTCAAAAAAGCTACCTTCAGCTGACTTTTCTTTCATGCACCTTTTTTGAGAGGGGGGGAGTATGATCAGTCCAACTCAAGTCCCTGTACTCTGGTTTCCTTCTGCAAAGTGGAGATGATAATGTTTGCCTACCCACCAGGGACACTTGTTAATGCAGGTGCTACTCTTTCTTTACTGAGGCTAAAGGTTTTATATAAGTACCAAGATGTTTTAAAGTTCTTGCAAACCCAGATTTCTCAGGATATGAACACATTGCATGCTTTGCAACAATACTTATAACTCTGGTACAGCATCATTAGTTGGAGCAGGTGGGAATCATTTCATTCAAGCTGTCTTCAATGACCTCTATCTTAAATTATAGTATATCAGAAGCTGAATCAGTTTGTGTTCATTCAATAATTATTATGAATGGCTAGCAGTCATTGTTTAAAATTTACATACTTCAGACATTACTTTCAAGAGTGAACTAATTTATGCAATTTGTTCAAATTCAACAAAGTATTTTGCTAGGAATTTTTGAATGGATAAAAATGCAGAAGTTTAAGTAAGAAATTTAACTTTTTTTTTTTTCTAGGAAAATTTATTTAAAAACATCTTTGCACCTATGGCCATTAAGACTGATTTAATCTTAACTGTATTGTTTTTCAGGAGGATCAGATATTGAATACCTAGACTTTTATAAGCCAGTGGTGTGGTTCTGGATCCTTGTTGGGCTTGCTTACTTTGCAGCTGTCCTCAGCATGATTGGAGACTGGCTACGGGTCATATCAAAAAAGACAAAGGAAGAGGTAAGAATATTTGAAAGGTGAAGAAATATCCCTTTTTAAAAACTTTGACTAGAAGCCAGGTGATCATACAGCTGCTTTTGCTCTTAGGGTGCATAGGTCAAAGCTGTTTGTGTATGAACTGTAATGCTGCAGCTCAAGCTGCAGGAAACTACGTAGCAGCCCATTCAAACATACAGTGTTTTATTTTCACATGTCTGCATAGAAAATTAGATTAAATGTATTATTAAATTAAGTGCATATGAGCAGTTGCACTTGACTTATGGGGGAAAAATCTTAAACTACTGTTCAAGGCAGTAGAATACAGGCTTTAATTTTTAAGGCAAAAATCATTCTGCTTTGTTTCTATAAGGGATGCAGGTATGTAAAGAAACTACTTAAGTAGTTACAGTTGAGATACTATGTTTTACAGTGGTAAGACAATAAATTTTTCATATGATGCAAGATATTGGAATGCATTATTTAAATATCCCTGGGTGTATAATACTATAATATCTTCCACAGAATTACTTGGTGTTTGTGGTCAGGTATATTGCTTTCAATTGAAACATGTTTTCACCTGTAAATGTGTATTTATTATTCCAGTGATGCAATACTATTTTACTTTAAATTTTGTCATTTAGGAAAATGTCCTGGTTTTCAAAATGTTAGAGGGTAAATAAAATTTCCTTTGATTGTAGTGTGCATAGTTCAGGTTTTACTGGAAGTCGGAGAAATTAATTTTGTTTGAAGCAATGTATTATTTCCCTCTAATTTAGCTTGAGTTTCTTTGCACGCATCAGTTGATTTATGCTACTCAAACACAAAAACTCTAATTTGTTTTTGAAGGAATGAATATGTTGGCTACTGTGCAGTGGCCTGCTACTTATATTGTTTTAAATTGTTTTCCTAGCTGTAGGGCATGGCATCGATGCCTAAATGTATTCCTGGCAATCCTTGAGTTCCCAAACCCTTTGCTCTGAAGGGTAGCTTACCTCTATGTGCTTTCACTGACTGCAGCCCCTCAGGGTGCCTGCCACCTCCTGAGCAGGAGCAGGGGCACTGGTGGCAGCAGGCAGGAGGGTGGCAGCTGGGCTTCTGGGCAGGATTAAACTCACTTTGCAAGGAATGTGGCGTAGGAAGCCCTTTTCCATTGCCCTTGCTGTGCTCACAGCTCTGTGGTTAGAGACAGCACTGTGACAGGTCTGCTGTAAGTACACTTTTAGCAGGCAATTCACAACCACTTAGCCCTGAAGCAGAGGGCAATATTTGTTTGAACAGTTTCAGTTCAAGAGTGTCATCTTTTGCCACGTGCTGTAAATTTGACAGGGTATTGATGACTTCCACAATGAGCTTTACCAGTGTCCTCCACACATGGGGAGCAGCAGGTATCGCCTGAGTGTTCCCATCTGTAGGTTCAACAGCTGGTGGGATCACAATTCTGTTTGCTAGAAAAGCACTTGAGGGCACTTTTAACAGCCAACCTTACGTGGCTTACACTGGCTGCAGGGAAAGCAGTGCATCACTTCAAATGCCAGTAACCTGTGTGGTTGTGCTGGCTTATTTTGAACTTCAGAATTAGGTTGGGGTCTCCCATTTTCCCCTCTGCAACAGGAAGAAGCAGGAGAACACTGGCAGAGGCTCCCCAGGGGGAAGTGGTCACAGCACCAAGCCTGCCAGAGTTCAGGAAGTATATGGACAATGCTCTCAGGCACACATTGGATTTTTTGTGCAGGAAAAAGAGTTGGACCTCAATGATCCTTTTGGGTTGCTTCCAGCTCAGGATATTCTATGATTCTAAGCATGGTGTTTCTTCTGGGCAGTCTCCTGCTGTCTAACATGTTCTCAACTTGGGACATTTCCTAAATTGCCTTTAGTTTCCCTGGGTTACTTGTCTGGATGTTTTGGAAAAAATATGATGTGACTGGAGCACTTTGACTTCAGACTATGCAAAAATATTCTCCAGGCTTCTTTTTGCTGTACTTACTCTGACAGTGTTGACACATTTTAGTTCTTCACACTATTTCCCAGAATTAATCTGATCTTTAACCTCAGTTTCCTCATATTCTTTTTTGTTATCCAGACAGCATCTTATCCAGAGATCTTAGTATCTTGACTATACAGTTGACTATACAGCACACTGAGGTTTTAATCTTATAATGATGATAATGTATTAAGAATGTTTGAAATTTGTACTATCTCATGAAGCTATTTCAATATAGACTAACTTTGGAAAGTATTTAAAGACATATGAATTGAAGAAACTCAAGAATACCTCCAGCACATCAAAAGCATTCCTATTTTTATCAGGGAAAACTGTTTGCCAGGTTATGCAGTGCAGTGAAGTGCTGAGCTTTCTTTTCCCAGGCACTGGGAATGTGTAACCTAGTTCATCTTTTAATTCTTTCTCACCCTTGTAGCCTAAACAAGCATATTCATTTTGTCTACAGAAAGGAAAACCTCATTCTTCAGATATATCTGAATTCTCTTGGCTGAAGCAGGTATTGGGAATTCTGCTGTATACAAGTCTCATGTGTGTTAGGTTAGATTAAAGACAGACATAACATAATTGGTGCCATTTTTTCAATTAATCATCTCTCTGATGGTCAGAAATCTCCCTCCCTACTTCTTAATCCATTGCTCAGGCATGTGTGATAATTCATAACAGGAATAAAATGCTTTAGCAGTTTAAAATTCTATAGTTTTAACCATGGCAGAGACCAGTTTGAGAATAGAATTATGACATACTTTAAGTTGTGTGCTAGTTAGAAATTGTTTCTTTTCTTTCTCTAGCCTAATGAAACTTTGTAGGAAGAAAAGAATACAAATATATTGCATTTTGTTATAAGATTGGCTACAAGCCTTTTACAAATATTCACTTTTTGCGGGTTTCATTTTGTGATAAAAACTGCTGCTCTTAGCTCATTCTTGCTATCTGCCTGGGAAAATCCGACTGAAGGTGCTGAAGGAGTTTAGTGGAACTGTAGTTATCAAGTCTCTTCTGTGCCAGAAGAAGCCAGATGTGACTTTCTTGTCTTTTTTTCCAGTTAAACCTAAATTTACAGTGGACTGTTCCAGCTTCTGTGGATGCAGATTATAGCAGAGGAACCTCTCCGGAGTTCCAATATACATGACTGCAGTGAAAAACCCTACTTCAAAGTGTGGAGTATATTTTTTTTAACTGTCTTAGGCAAGCATTCTGTCAGTCCTTGGGGAAATAGCCCCTTATACCTAAAGGTAGCCTTTGAAGTTGGAAACAATGTTATACAATAAAACCTATTGAGATACAGAGGCCATGATAAAATCTACAGAACTGTGATTAATGCACCCTGAATACTGAAGCAGTTTAATATATTTCTTAGGAAATAGGATGCTGAAAGTCTTCCTGAAAGTTATGGGGGTTGTTATGGGAATCAACACATACAAATAAAGATGATTTTGTATAGGATTTGTATCACACTCTTCACGAAAAAAACCAGTAGTCTAGCATGTTTTAGAAACAGGAGGGAGCAGATCATTCAGTAGTGATCAATTGTGCTGGTTTCAGCAGTCTAAGACCAAGCAGCAAAATTTAGAGAATGTTACCCAAGTCCAGAGTGAAGACAGAGGTTGCAGGTGTTGAAAAGGCCTTCTTTACTTCCCCCCAACAAACAAAACATGTATCATCAGAGGTATATCTCTTTTGATAGACAGCCATAATCTCTTTTTCACCTTTTCCTTTAGCCTAAGGTAAAAAGTATCAATAAATGTCAGCGTATTTATGGCATGAAGGGAAGTCCTTCTTATTCTGGGGAGGGAGCATGCTGATAATGAAAATTGCCTATAATCTATAGTTCTATTCATATATAATTTTAATGCAGTTGTATTTTTCTTAGAAGCAGTATACATAGGACTTTGAGGTAATAATGCATTTCACTGTTTCAACAAAATAAAACATCTATTTTTTTTTCAATATTATACCAGGAAATCTTGCCATATGCAAGTGGATCTTAGACAAAAAAATCTAATCAGATGTGCACTAATGCACAAAACTGCTGTATTTTGATATTAAAATCCAGATAACCAGTATGTCAGTCAGTTGCTCAGGTGGCTTTTGTCTCCTGAAACACTCCAAAGAATTTTAGAATGCATCAAATGGGGAGGGAAGTGAAAGACAAGTAGAGACAGAAGTGGGAGTTTTAGAAGGATAGATCTGGAAGCAGTTCATACATTAAGAGAGATGAAATGTCAGAAAGTCACTGGAACATGCTGTGTGCTGTAATCTTAAGTAGGCGATCTGTCTCTGAAGTTCGGCTTCAGCTGTACTAACTTGCCTTAAACTCCCTCCTCTTCATTATTCTCTACACTCTGATTACTCAGAGCACTTTTAAAGTCTTCTGATTCTAGTTTCTTTGAAGGGTAAATTTTTAGCAGGATTTTTTTCCTCGTAGTATTTTTTTTCTTTTAGTTCTGTATGCAGCAGCTTCTGAATTCCAGCATTTTCAGCAAAAATGCCTACCCAAACAACAATCTTAGGCATTTGGTCTATAGATCCTGGAGGAGCCTGTTGTCTTCACTGTATACCAGAAGTCCAGCTGACTGACTTACGTTAGACATTGGCTCAGTTTGGACAAGGGATTTTTTCATGCTGCGTGTCTGTCTTTTGAATTGAACAACGTGGATCCAGCTTTACAGACCAAGCCTAACATTTCATGAGAAGCAGGGCATTCACTTCTTGTGGAAATTCAGGAGGCAGTTGCTATATTTGATATTTATAAACAAATTTGACTTATCTGAGTCATCATTCAGTTTAATCTTCTTGGCACCAGTGACAGAGCTGTCACTCAAGTCTGTCAAAACAGAATTAGACTTGTCATGATGATGCCATGGAGATTATTGCACTCCCTATATTATTTGTTGTCTTTTTATTAGCTTCAGGCTGAAGATGCTCACCCAGTGTAAGGGTCCCAGCATAAAGAGAACTTAGGCCCATTTTCCGTATCCCCCGAAGAGGGACCCTAGATGTAGGCTGTATGCATGAAAAGATGAAAAAATTAGTGGACTCAATTGAGAAACAGTTTTGAAAGATTTTAGCCCTCCAGGCAAGCAGATTGTCCTCAGGGGCTGCATAGTGAGGGTGTATGACCAAAGAGGAAGAAGAAATTGTTCAGTTCATCAAGGAACTTTTGACCTGGCTCTCCCTGTTTCAAGAAACAAAATCAATTCACTTAGAAATTAAGATAATATAATTATTATTCATTTATATAATGACTGAAGAGAATAACTCTTCAGTCTGGTGATCAGAGACTGTTTACAAAGATGTGAGTCACTTGCTGGTCCATTTCACACTGTTTCAAGTGAGATAGGTCAGCTTCTGCTGAAGAAAACAACTGTTTGGTCTTTTCCTTTTCTTACATCCTCTCCAACAAACCGCTCCACTACCTGGCTAAAGAAAACAGACAAACAATCCAAAACATAAAAGAAAAACAAGCAAACAAAAAATCAAAACAAAATCCCAAAAGACAAGAAAACATCAACCAAACAAAACCCAAAAAACCAAACCCAACGGCAGCAGTTTAGAGAATTTTATATCCACAAGTTCACTGGATTGGTCAGGCTGATGTGATGGAAGTCTTTTTCTAGAAAGCACTGAATTGCAAAAATTTGTGTGAGACAAGTATAATGTGAAATCTGTGACATGCAAAGTAATTTTGCAAGGCAGTGATTAATAAGGGTAACAATTCTAAGATGTGCAAGCAGGGGATCATTGAGTTTCTGTACGAAAGTGGTGCTACTGCTGCAGATGTTGTTAAAAGGTATGTTACCAGAAAACAGCGCCTAGATTTGTGGTCTAAACTTCAGAAAGAATGCAGAGAGCTACAAAAGTGTCAAGGGAAAAATCTGAAGAGAAGTCTTTCTAGAATTAAGAGGGTTTTTTTCCAGTACATCCAAGATGTGCAGAAAAGTCTATTTGAGAAGGAACAGCCACATTCACAAAGGTGATTGTTTGTAATAATTTCTGTGAGTTTGGGAGAAATATAAAATCCTTCTGCAGACAAAGCAACCCCATGTCTCCAGTCAAATTTGACTAGCAACAGGACAAAAAACCCAATCAAAACAAACCCAAAATAAAAGGTGGGAGTACAGTCTCTCTATAAGAGCCCTGACTCTCAGGGATGTATAATGAGTGGTATTGCTGTAAGGAGGAAATGAAAATGACTGACTGACCTGGTTCTGAATGCAATTGGATCTCTTCCTTTCTACGAATTTAACTTATCCTGGTGATGTTCTTGAATCTGCCCTAGCAACAATCCGTAATACTGAGCTTCTATATTGATCAGTCTTTAAAAAGTCTGTTGTGGTACTATGTGCAATAATGAATAGAAAAGAACGTCTTGTTCTGAGAATTCAAGGACAACTAAACAGCTGTTGACTTTTGACACTTTTCTTGGATCTTTTCTTGTAGTTTTGTGTACTTTGGACATGTGATGATTGCTTCGCTTCAGATTCAGCACACACACAGATAACATCTACACAGTTTTGCTGTGGTTATGTCTATATTTGTACCATGCCTCTTAGCTGGGCATACCAGGCATTTAGAGACTGCTGTTTTGTTACTGCATATCGAGTACCAGGTCCTGGTGGGGTGCTGATTACAAGAGATGTGCTGCCAAATACACTTCCATGAGGAGCAGCACGGCCCGGGGCATGGGGACACTGTCAGTGTCTCTCATGCCAGCCCCTGCGCCTGGCCCTGCTCTCACACAGTTTATAGGGAAGGAGAAAATTACTCCAGTGAAGGCTACGTGCAGCAAGGGAGTGACAGCAAGAGCTATTGGATTTGCAAAAATAAAACAAGAGCAAGAGACTTATACTTCATAATAAGAGAAATTGATTGAAGAGAGATCAGTTATAGCAATGGCATTTCTTGGAGTTAATTACCCACGAAGATTCCCAGAATGTATGTTATGATGGTCCACAATGAGAAATCTTAATTTTTGGAGATAATATGTAATTGATCCTTTGTGACAGCAATAAATGTATCTGTGGTTTACTTTGCAGGCTGAAAAGATTCCAGATTAAATATCACTGACATCTTCATGATTAACATTCCTGAAAACTTTACTTTTTTTTTTTTAGGATAATCTCAGTGCTTGGATATTGTTAGGAAAAGACTCCAGAACATGTTTCTAATGCTGAGTGTATGAATCTGATAGCTGTCTTGAGGATGAGTCCCCAGACAAAGCCAGGTCAGCAGAATGCCCTTGCAAGTAGGTGTGTTGACACTGAGGAAAATGCGTTGCAATTGCACATAAAAGGGACTGAAGAAACTATGGAATACTTCCTTTCACAAGGGATGGGTGCAGTTGTAATACTAGTGTTGAACAGCCAAAGTGGAGCTTTAATATTTCACACAAATATCACTCCAGATATTCACATTAGAAAGTTAAAAAATAAACACTTCTTGCTGGGACTTGACCAAGTAGTTACTAAAATCATTCCTTACTCACATCCAAGTAAAAATTGTGAGTCCTTTTTTATGTTTGTTCTCTTTTAGCATATCTTTATAAGCTAAAAATGTCCAACGAGTTTATGAAACAGTTGTTGTCTCTTTCCTCTGGGAGAAAGTTGAGGCAGTCTTTCAACTGCCTGTGGCTTGGGTTTCATTATGTTTCTAGTACAGTTCTTTAAATGTTTGCTATTCCTGGCTGCAGCGAAGTCGTTGGCTGTATATCACAGGCAGAGGATACACACTGGTCTCCTGAATCACCTTAGGCTCAACTTGGTAGAGCTTTGTGCAAACCTAAGTAGTTTCTTGTGACTAATACAGGTGCATGTCATTCACTCTCACCAGGATGGAAGAGGGCTTGGATGGCTCTCTAAGGCAGCTGAAGCCACTAAATAGAAATGATTTTTAAAGGAAAATGTCAGCATCTTCTTTTTTTAATCTTTATCTTTGGAAGTTAATAACAAAGCAGAATGTTAGAGAGTGAGATAATCAGGCCCATAACTTTCCTGCACTTCTGAGACATACACACATGCAGCTCTATGCAAAGAGGTATCTGATGGGCAATATTCAGTAATAGCTCTGAGGAAATACCTAACATAACATTCTTCATATTTATGGAAAAACAAAAGGTAAAATAACTGTGTTCACTGTTAGTATATCCGGTTCTGTTTTGTAGGCATGATTTTTTAATAGTATTTTTTAGGCTGTTTTTATTTTGTTGAATAAAACCGTGATAGAGGGAAAGGCCCTTTCTTGCATCTGCCATCTGTCACATCTCCACAAACGATATTCCCACAGCTGCCATCATAGATGTTCCTCCACAAATTAAATAATCAAAATTCGTGGGCTCTCTGCGTTCCCATCGGAGAATGTGGTTTATTTCATCCGAGGCATCAGATGTGCTCATGGAAGTTATGTGGGTGAAACCAAGCAATCATTGCTAACCAGAATGAACTTGCAAGCATCGCTTATTACAGGACTGGATAATCCAGTTTCCATCGGGAGAGCATTGTTCCCAAAACATTTCTGACCACCATGGCTACAAAAATACAATTGTCTATGTAATTGAAACCTCACCCCAAAAGATGACAATTTCACAAAAGAGAGTCTTTTCCCCTCAGATATTTGTCTGAAAACCAGAGGGCTGTGTATACCAGTGAGTGGAGCCAAAAAGGCATCACTTATTGCTTCATGTGTGCCATTCACTTCGAAATTAAAGTCTGGTACCTTGAAGACCTAGTGAAGTAGATTTCCCTGCTACAGAGCTGAGGTCCTGACAGGGTGAAGGAGTAGAAGATGGTGGTTAAACACCTGGGAAACCTCAGCATAGGTATCACATTTAGTGCTTGGGGTATTTCTTGCACTTTGTGGCTGTTCTCATTAAAAGACAAGTAGAGCACACTCTTCTTTAACACCTGTCCACAGGTGTGTTGGGTATGTACTAATAATACTGTAATAGCAGAAATACTGAAAGCCAGATCACTGGGGTGGAAATTTTAGGTGGACTATAAATGAGATTCCCTTAATGTGCAGCAAATGCACAGGTTTCACTAGAAATTCCTATAAAGCTTCTCTTTTGCTCTTCTGCATTCTTGTTTTCCCTAACCTATAGCCAACTGAGGTAGTGAATAGCAATATGTGTCCAGCAGCAACGTGGGTGGGAAAAGGCTTGCTCAGAATGGCAGGGAAGTGAGATGGCAGGTAGGAAACCCCTCTTATGCACTCAGGGGTAAACCCATCCAGCAGCTGAGTTGTTAAACCCATCGTCCTTCTTTGTACCTCCATTTTTTTAAAGAGAGAACTTTGTGAACAATTTCTGTAAACACTGGGTGAGTTTCCTGAGAACTAAGACAAAATGTTATGTTCTGTACTCTGCTGCCTGCATAATTTGACATGTAATGCACTTTCTAGTTTTGTCTGAGTGGCATATTATAGAGAGGTTAATTGGATGTGTTATTTTTAAGTAGCAGGATAAAGTACACTGGAGAGGAAAAATGAAGCTATGAAAATTGGGAGAATGCATTAGGGATAAATGTTAGAAATTATATACTGGGGAACATCTAAATTCTTAAGAATATCTGTAAGGAAGGACACTTTTTTCACCCTAAAATGTAGTAAAATGGATACCTCCAGCTCGTCTACTTGCTTTTTAAATTCAATTTTTTGGCTTGCGCTAACATGCTCATCATAAAATGTATGAGCCCTGTATGCCAAAGGGAAACAACATAAAGCACAACTGTGACAGAAAAAGCTGCACACATTATTTAGAAATATATGTTTTCATTTTCTTGCATGACATATATATAACACTATTTTTTTTCTTATTTACTACTCAGTGGTTTACCTCCTCCTGAGTATATCATAACTTTCACGTCATATATCTGAGCTCCATCCAAGCAGGATATATTTCTTCCCATTCTGTAAATAGAAGTAGATTACCTGATTATACTATAATATTGGGGTTTTTCAAGAATATCCCTGGGATGGAGGAGCAAAACTTTAGGCAAAGTTAAGTTAGGCAAGTGCATTTGTCTTGGTTTATTTAAGGATGTCCTTATTATGCTTTTGTTGGTTTGGTTTGGTTTGGTTTGTTTGTTTGTTTGCTTGCTAGAGCACAGATGTGGCTTAATTCAAAATAGAGATTACTTGTGTATGGCTACATGGCTTGTGCTTTCCAGACACTTAATAGGATGAATGGTCTTCCGAATGGAGGGAAGTTTTTGCTTGTGTAAGTATTTGGAAAGTCTTGTGAGTGTCCAGAAAGATTCTCAAACTCTTGACAAGTATAAGGAATTAGAGTAAATGTACTGAAAAATGAAGCAGGTACTTCAGTATGTTCAAATGGTTTTTTAGTTTTAACAGTAGCATCCCCTTGGACATACTTACACTCTGGCTTATGCTGCTGGCCTTTACCCAAGTGTGGAGCTCAGCTAGACAGAAAGCTAAAACACAGTGGCAATGAAACTGAATAGGAACTTTTGGTCCTCCTAGAGATATTGACTGAGAGCCAGTTTTAGGACATTATTCATTTAGATGGATTTTTGCAGGAGTAGGTGAAGGAATAGTGGCTTAAAGTCCATGTTTTTTTCCTAGTTCCGTCAAATTCAGTATATCTGTCTTGAAGGTATATTGGTGATAGTGCATGTGTGCAGCCTGGGAACTGTTCAGTCATTCAGAAAGTTCATGCAGTATTTTATGGGTGTCTGTTTTTCACTACACAAACCCCCCAAAAACCCAAAAGTGACTTTACAGGAATGAGAAGAACATACTTCAAATTTGTTCAGAGGCAATTTCTCATTGTATCCTAATAGAGTAAATTTGACATTTCCACCACAGGTAGGCACAGATACATTGGCATAGACATTTGGAGGTGCTACTGGAGATGACCTTTGGTATTTGAGACATCCCCACAGGGCTGTTGGATATGGTGCTGATCATATGGAATACCCTGGCAGTGGTACCTGGAGGCCAGGCAACCTGTGCTGAGCAAGGCATTGAGTCACGGCTGATCATTTGTTAGAAAAGTTGTGGGTGTTGTTTTTTGGGGTTGTTTTAGGGGTTTTGGTTTTGGGGTGTTTTATTTTGTTTGGTTTGGTTTTGTGGTGGTGTGCTGTGTGGAATATTTAGTTGTGTTACTATATACAATAATTCTTGAGAACTTGTTATTGAGACTTGTCTTCCCTGGAATCATAAGGCAGTAGGGTGCTGCTTCCTGCTTCTTAAATACATAATAAATTTACTAGCTGTTGATGTTCAGTGTAGCTAGGTTGATACTCCTTGTGAAATATGTCTAACACCTTGCAGTCTAATTTGGATTTTGATGTGGAGGAAGTCAATTTGGGAGCTAGGATAGGGACCATGTCCCCATTACTAGTGGCATTTCTCTTCCCTGAAGGTTGAAGTGAGAAGCATCACCAGATTAGTGCTGCTTCTTGTATGGCTGAGTCAGGTGCTATCACTTGGACATGTTTTTCCTATTGCTTCTGAAATATTTTGTGGCATTCAGCCTTATGTTAAGTACGTAGTTGTCAATAATTTCTGTGACTAAGAGGCCTTGTCCTCATGTCACACTGCCCCCAACCATGACAGCTGTAGAGTCTACAGAGCTGTGCTGTAATGAGGCAAGGGAGCTGGAGAAAAGTAAATAGTTGTTACAGTAGGTAGGTATGCTAAGAATTTAATTTTCTTGAGCAGCACAGGCAAGTGGCATTTCAGTGGCTTTGCATAAGACATTTTTTTGGTTGTCCAGAACCTAGATGAAGAGGACCTGTAATTCAGTGTGATGAAATGTCATAACCTAAGGACAGAAAGAACCTGAACATAACCAGATGCGTCCTTATGCATTAAGGAGGGATCGAATTATGTAAGAAAATTACTAATGTACACTGGGAGTTAAAAGTGCACTTTTTTTTCTTATAACCTGTTGTGCTTGAGTCTGTAAGTGCCATGGATCTAGGAGCTTTATTTAGAAGAGGTAACATTTTTGAATCCATTTCGGTTCACATGAGAAGTAGGGGCCAAGAGCAGTGATTTGGGGGCATGCATAGTTCAAACAGCACTGAATTCTTGGTTCCTGATGTTTGCCAGTTCCCTCTGTTTTACTACTAGTGCATGTTGATTCTACTTAGTAACAGCATTACTAACAGCAGGTTTCAATTTGTACTTTTTTTCCTACCATTTTAATATAAACCAGCATCACAACTTTGGTGTAAGGGCAGGTAGAGTTGTGTCCACCATGTTAATGTTCCACACCACCTTAATAGGAATGAGCATATCTCCAAAGGCACATTTATTGATTCTCTTCATCTGGCTGCATAAACTTGCTTCCCCACAGAAATGTGATTAGAATTCAGTCATCAGATATCCCAACAACTACAATTCTAAGATTCTCCTGAAAAACTTGCATGCCCAAGAGCAGTTTGCCGTGTGGGAGACAGGTCCATCACCAGGAACATTCCGAGCCTATCCTAGAGCTTACATGGACTTGCTTTCTTAAGAAGCAAGGCCAGTTGATTTTCTTTCCTGGACAAACATGAATTTGTGGGAACTGGGGGGAAAAAAAAAAAACCAAAAACAAACAAACAAACAAAAAAACGTTGAAAGATTATAGGGAAGCAATTCAATTGTGCTGAGACATAATTTAAAAGCCTGATAGCACTTGAATGTGGCTATATGCAATGCCAGAGATGTGTGCCTGAGCAGAATACCTGGTCTGTTAAATGCTTACACAGCTGGTGAGGGGTACATGTATATATACAGTAAAATAGAAACCTGTGTACTGGCTCTTTACTCCCCCAGACAGAACCATTCCCCAGGACCTGAGCAGTCTGCCTTTAGTAAGGCATAGGGAAAAGAGACACTGCCCCAGGGTGTGTGCTGATACTATTTATCATATTTTTATTACTTGTTTACTACAAGTAAAAATATTGGAGCAGCTGAGATGTTTCAGCATTGCAGATTTCGTTTTTTTCAGATCTGAAGTGCAGTGTGTCTGATCCTAGCAGCACAAATTAAATACTAATAATGATTCAGCTAGGTGAGTCCTCTGTGTAATGCAGATAATAACCCTTGTTTTAGAAAATATACATTTGTCCACATTTTTCATCTGTGTAATTCACTGAAGTGGAGACAAATGTAATAAAATGGCCCTTGAGTAAAGAGATCTTTTTGTTTTGTTTCTGGAGCAGGAAAGTTTTCCTGAAACCCTGTCACTCCCGGATGAGCTGATTAATTTTTACCTTCATTATATTCCTGTTTTTCACTGCACTGCAAAGCATGAATAAGCTCGTGGCTTTTTCTCTGATGGTTTGCCCCCTATATTTATCTGTGTAAATTCTTTTTTCATTTCTGTGCTACCAAGTCAGAGTTTGCTTGCCAGTGATTGAAAGTCTGGTCTGAGCAGTACCAGTTAGACTAATTTATCTGTGTGGATTAAATTCTCCTGCAATGCTTTACTTCGGAGTTGTATTTATGAGTGGTCTATCTTCCCTGTGCTGTACCTTCCCAGTATTAAGCTGGCTAGGGAGCAGAGATTTAAAGAGAAATCAGCTAATTTTTAAAACTACTTTGCAGTTATAATGAGATATCATCAAAAGGTGCCTCCTTTAGTTACCTACAGAACTTATTTAGTGTAACAGTGTTTTGACTGAAATACAAGTGTAAAAATATAAATAGTAAATAAATGACGGGCCATAGTCTACCTCAGAGTAGATCTGCTCAGCCTACCTTATGCCCTATCTGAGGAAAAATAAGGATGATTTGGGATTCAGGGTGGGAAGCAGACATGCCACTGAGGTGACTTTTAACTGTTGCTGTGTTGGTGCTATGTTTGATCAAGCACAGAAAAGAGAATGCAAACACCTGATGGTTTCCTTTAAAAATGCTCTTCTGTCTAAATTTAGAAAATTCTTTGCCAAGTCTCCCAAGGATCTTTCCAGAGACAGTGAAAGTGCTCATAAACAACCCCTCACCCTAGTAACAATACATAACACAGCCTGGATTGCTGGGATTTCAGCATCCCCTGACCAGCTGGGTATTGTGCAGCTGTCAAGCCTCTGCAGCTTCCCTGTATTGCTGACTGCCTATGATAACAATAATTTAAAAAAAAAAAAAATCAGCAGAAAATATTTTTGTGTTTTTGGAATGGTTGTTAACTCTTACTAGTGCAACATTTCTTCTTCAGTTGCTGTCAATAAAAGACTGAGTCTTTGGCATGAGAAATACGTGGCAGCAGCAGTGGCAGCTCTTTTGCAGCCCTGCACTCTCACCAGGCTCCTGAAGATAAAGAGTGTCTGAAGTCCTTGGTGCCATAATGCCTCCTTTTTATTCCTGATTTTTGCTGCAGGTCGGGGAGTTCAGAGCCCACGCTGCAGAGTGGACAGCCAATGTCACCGCCGAGTTCAAGGAGACCCGAAGGCGCCTGAGCGTGGAGATCTACGACAAGTTCCAGCGGGCCACCTCCATCAAAAGGAAGCTCTCTGCAGAACTCGCTGTCAACCACAACCAAGACCTGACCCCCTGCAAGAGAACACTGTCAGTGAACCACCTGACCAGCGAGAAGGACCTCTTGCCAGCTCTGACAAAGACGGACAGCATTTACATGAATGGGTTGACGCCGCACTGTGCAGCAGAAGAGATAGCCGTGATCGAGAACATTAAGTAGCCATGACTTTGGATCCCATTCCTTGGGAAGCTCTTGGCTTAGACTAGCCATACACCTTTTTTTCTCCACCCTGTCGATGACCAGTGCTAGCAGCATTTTATATGTGTGCATGAGTTCCACAGAAAAACTACAGTCCCGAGTTACCATCGCATCTCTTCAGAGACACAAAGACGAATGGCACTGCTGTTTCCGAAAGATGCTGGAACAAGCAATGTTTTCTGCCTTTATCTGCCCAGACTGTTTTTCACTTCTAATGTGCCATATGGCCTCATGATTGAATCTCACTTGTTTATGGTAACAATGTAGCTTTGAGGGATCAGTCCTTAAAATTTCAGGGTCTACCTTACTGAGCCTAGGAATGGACCATTTCTGGACTACAACACATTTGTAAATGGCAAGAAATTCTTATGCAGCCTTTTACCTAAGAAATTTTGGTCAGTGCCTTATCTTTTGAAGAACCAGAACCTCTACAGTTCCTGTACAACTTTTGTTTGTTTGGGTTTTTTGCATGAGAAATGTGTTTCATTTAAGCTTTTGTTCTTCTTGAAATGATGGTGTTTCAAAGGTGTCTGTTGTGAAGATACCAACCAGCATGAATGAATGCCAAAACTCAACAATCATCAATTGATGTTCTTAGCTCCAAATTTAAAGGCACTGCGGTTTCAAAAGTTGCAAACTTGTCCCCCAGAAGCATTTTGTTTTACTCAGGTCCAGCTGATACATGTTCATGCTGACTTGTAGGATTTGCAGACCCTTTTCAGGTCTTAGTTTCCCAAGCAGTGTTCAGCAGTTGTTTTTCTCTACATCAGATGTACCAAAAAAATCTGCAGCTTATCTATCACTAAATTATTTGGTAGATGACAAGAGCAAATAAAAATTACTCTTTTGATGAGAGGCAGGGGGAGGCTTTTAATTGCTGTGTTCTAATAATCACATCCAAAAAGCAATGCAGAAGAATACAGCTTTTTTTAATAAACATAAACCTTCTCCCAGATATTTGGTATGAAAAGGATTCTTAATTTCCTTTTTAAATCAAGTCACCCCAGAGGCTACATGATATTTTACCCAGGAATCCTGGTGGAGTGCTTTCCTGAATGTCACGTGGGCTGCCTGTGCCAGAGCTGTGGCTAACGTGGGAATGCAATTGAAACTGGTATCACTGTGACTTTCTACATTTCAAATAGAGATGGCTCTCAATATCAGTGCAGGCATGAAGAAGAGCTGATAAATAGCACAATCCGAATACCGATGATTGTTCAGACAGGACAGGCTGACAAGAAACAGATCTAAACCAGACTATGGGTTTTCTTTATTTGTTTTAAGAAAACACATTAATTTTGTACCTTTTGTTTTGCTTATAGGTGTACATGAGATTCAGAAGAAATGCAGGATGGAATGGATAATTTTGCATTTTTTTCCTTATGTTAGTCTATTGTAACCTGGCTGTACATAAAATGAATAGAACAGGCCTTAAAGAAAAATTTAGGCTCTGTAAATTAAAAAAGAATGGGACTTTGCTGATTGGGCATGATTCAAGTGGCAAATCTTACAGCATCTCTGACCATTAGATAACATGCAAGATATGAATGTTCATGTTTTTTGGATGCTTAGCTTGTTTTCTAATAAATATAAGTTAATATGTAAATTCAGTGTAAATATCAGTCAATTAACATTTACAGAGAGTACGCTTTTAAAACTAAGAAAATTCCATGACACAGCACCGAGCAATGCTCTTATAACAAAGACCCTTGTCTCCCCAGCACAGTGTTCTGAATGTCCACATGGCAAGGGTTCTTCTTGCCATGTATAAACTGTGAATTGTAATGAAAAATAAAGTTTTTAATTAAAATAAACTTTCCTGAATCTCCTGCTTGCTACAACTGGAATGCTAAGGAATAATTTGTGAAACTGATTTTTATGCTTTCATTGGTTACAGAGTATAGCAGTTTGCCACCTGCTTTAATTGAAGCTGGTTTAGCAATAAAGGCTTGACTTACCCAGCACAGAAATTACTATTTTTTTTCTTGATATTAAAAATTATGCTCTTTGGTTGCTATCCCTCAAGTTGTGTTTCTTCCTATTTTGTTTCAAAAAACTTATCAGGATTCAGTTTCTTCCATCATGTGCTACAGAGCTCCTGGGAATTGCTCCACCCTTGCCCTGGCTCTGCCCCTCTGTCCTGCTGGTTCTCAGGTGGTTGCTGGTACCTTTCTGCAGAAGGTGTGAAGAAGCAGCTCTAAGGGCAGGAGCCTCTTGCACTGCAGCAGTCGCTCCTACGGTGAATATTTTACAGGGGCATCTTTAATTAGGTCTTGGCCAAGGGAATGAGAGCCCACACCAGCATGGTGGTAAGTGAGGAAGACTGGGGTTTTTTATATTGTTTCAATGTGATTTGTGGTTTAGTGCCTTTTGGAGCTGATTTTTCAGAAAGGTACAGGTAATGTTCAAAGTTTATTGTCCTTGATTCCCTGAGATACCTTGGGTTAAAGCCTTGTATCACTCTAACCAGCTTGTTTCCTGTTAACAACCCACAGAAGTGCTTGGCTTTGTGGTTTCTTTCATTTTAAAGAAACTTTTGGGCATCTCAGGACCTGCTGAAAAGAGCAAAGTCTTTGGAGATCCTGTGGGAATGTTTGAGATTCAATATGGATACTTAAATCCATCCAGATTTTATTTGCTTTCACTTTTGAGTATGATCCCTGGGAAAAGAACCCCTGGTAACTTATCTATAAGATATTTCTTTTTTCACTTTTGTGATAGATCTGAATTATCCTCCCTTAACAAAATAGATTTACCTGTGGAGAACAAAGCATAAACAAATAAAATCCTTTATCTGAAAGTTTAATAACTGAAGAAGAAAAGATGCCACAGTCCAGATAATATAGGTAGGTAGATGGTGTTATCATGATCCAAACACGTCCAGTGCCATTAAAGTTATTGGAAAATCTTTTTCTCCCTCTCCACATACAGTGATAGACTACAAATGCAGAGGATTGCTCAGTTAATTTATGATACTCGAGGAACTTAAAGATTTTTCTCTTTATTCCCATAAAAGCAGATTTTTGAATTAAAAAGTCTGCCTTTCTTGCCTCTGGAAATTTTGCGTAGCTCATTTTCCCTTCCAAATATGGAGCTACCCAAGCATGAATTAGGATCCATTTGTATCCTCTTTTCTGTCGCCCATACATGGAAGCATTTCAGACTGCTAATATGTTTGGTACTTAAGCAAGTTTGTGAAAATGGTAAGGGGCTGTTTTCTTTTACACCGAAAAAAAAAAAGGCACTGGCAAAATGTTCTGAATGAGAGACAAATTGTGGCACATAAGAATTCTGTAAAGTGCCACCTAACATGTGCCACCTAACTGAAAAACTTATTTCTCAGTATTAAACAATTAATAAAACCAATCAGAAATCTCTTAAAGGGATGGCTAGAGTGATCTGTATTGTTTACTGTTGGCTGTGATAATCTTACCTCTTTTTTCTTTGTATTCTTTGGAGTCTGGTAAAGTGTCTGTGTTGATCAAACCCTCCATTTTTGGATAGCCCTGTGTGAGAGCCAGGGAGACCGAGTTGCAGAGAATTTGTACCCTGCCCCATTCTTGCTTGAGTACCAGGGCAAGAGCTTTCTTTGGCATCCCCTCCATATGCTTTGTAGCTCCAGGCTGCCTGTCCTCCTTTTCCTAATGTTTAGGGAGCCTTGAGGTCAGAGCAGTGAAAAGCATGGAAGGATCAAATGCAGAATCTTGCTGAATGTCATGAGCACCCCAGCCATGTCTGCCTCTCTCCACCTCTTCCTGATTCAATAGGAGAAAAGCTTGAGGGTAACAGAAACCCACAGAGAGCTAAACCTCTAGAGGTGCCCACCCTTGACCTGAAATGGACTTTCCTTAGGTCACACTGGGAGACCAGGATGGCAGGTGGGAGATCTGTACGTTTGTTTGGAGTTCTCTCTCCTCCGGCATTGTTTCTACACCAATGACCTCTAAAGAGGAACACAACACACTCTGCAGCAGAAGAAAGGAGGCTGCTCTACTTGGTCAAATCTACATGTGCATTAAAAGTGAATATACATTTATAACTAATTCCTGGGAAGGAGATTTTCCTGTCAGGGAAACTACCTACAGTATTGAAATACAGCAGTAATGCTTCTAATAAATTCCTGCCATACAGTTATGTGATAATTAACTTTTCTTTCCTACACTGATAACAATAATTTAAGAAAGGATTTTCCTTGAAAGAAAAGGATTTTATATGTATGGAGAAATACACATTTTGCATGACTTTCAGAGTTAATTATTTTGTCATTACAAAAACAAGAACAAATTTTTTTGTTTGTTTCTGTTGCCCTGCAGATTTAAATGAACAACATAACCTTATAAAGAATAAAGTGTTCCTTTTGGGAAAGGTAGACAAGTTGCTGATTTACTGTTATTGGAAATAACAAGCTGCTGAGCTACATGGAAATTAAAAATGTCAGCTTTTTCATTTCAGCAAGCATTCTCTGCTTTGCCAAATTATTGTTACAATTGTAAAGAGCCTTTGTGAGAATCAATAGGAGTAGTTTTCTTATACTTGGAAAACTTGAGTATTTCAATTTCAGGCCATTGCTTATCATGCTTTTATGAACTTTCAGAGGAATATATTGAATAAGCTTGTAAACAAGTACATTACTTATTGCAGAACAGTAAGTCCCCTTCATGCATAACAACTGATACGGTAGCATATGCAGCTTTATATTCTGGACCCAGATATATTGTGCCTTCAATATGTATTGACATTGTTGCATCTTCTTAAATTGACTAAAAAACCCACTTTGGTATAATGATTGTAGTTTCATGTAAACTCAGTGATTTGAAAATATAGCTCGATTTTAAGTATGTTTCTTAGAAAATCAATAGATTTCACAACTTGTGAATTGTAACAGTCTATCCGCACTGGTGATGTAATAAATAATATCTTATTGATTGCCAGTTTTAGTTATTTCTGAATATTAGCTGTTTTCCTCCCTTGTTGCTGGAGACAGATAATTATGAAGAAAGCAACTCATCTCCATGGCTTGTGATCAATACACTGTGAGTGGGCTGCTGGTATTAGAATTCTTAGTGGTTAAAACTGAGGTATTATGTTCTGCCTCCACTAATTATTAGTAGCAGCATTCATTAAATTCTCTGGGTGCACTGATTTTTCTGGGAATGTCACAAGAATATTTTTATAGACCTCTCCAGTTTGACTTTGGCAAACAAATGTCCTTAGTGGGAAACTCCTTTAGAAGGATTGACTGTATTAATTCAATTGTTAATAATAGCTAATTCTCAAGACTAATTATATGCAGCCAGATCTTCATCCTCCAGAGAAAGACATGTAACACACACATAATAGAGATCCTGATGGGAATGTACTATTTGTCATTAGTAATAAATAACAATATTCTTCAGAAGGTAACCAACAGCCTGAAATGACTTCCTAAACGGCGTTTAGTGTTAGTTTCATTTTTTTTTCTTTCACTTTTAATTTGATCCTTCAAATTAAGCATGGTATTCTAAGTCTTGCTGAAGCAATGTACTTGTTGAGAGAATTATTTTAGTCTTGTTTGGCTCAGGGGATACTGAGACTAACTTTGCTGGGTGACTAGAAAAATGAACATGTATGTTAAAAATTTTCTCATGGGAACATGAGGGAATACATCACTGTACTGCTGATTTTGGCTTTTATACCAGTGACAGGTCTGCTTCTGTTTTGCGTGGATTTTGCTTTTTTTGCAAAGATTATCCTAATCAGTATTCACACACTCAAGCATGCAAAGCCCACCAGATCTGGTAGAAAATACAGGGAACAGAGGTTCTGCTTTAACTATCCCAGCTCTACTTAGCAAGCCCTTCTCTGTAATGTATTGACATTCAGAACCATTTGTCACCTTGCTTGTTCTGTAGCAGAAGAGAGGGAATTTACAGATTTAAAGGCATCATGTTGCACTTTTGGACAGAATAATAGCCCAAGAGTTGCAGCCTGGGCCCTTCTGAACTGAAGACTGATAAGTCACAAAGTCTGAATGCTTTTTTAATATAGAATACCACAGCGGCTTGTAGCAAAAAGAAACATAAAAAATTGGGCTCTGCTGTGAGAAGTGAAAGTGGGAGTAAGGTGTCATGTACTATTGTACTTCATAAAGTGGAGGTGGTACAGACACAAAGACCTTTTCATTTCTCCTTGTCCTTGGGGACTGTCAGAAGAGAGTCAGAGTGTAGTCTGCATTATATCACTGTGCTTTTGCTCTTTTGCAAGCTCAGAACGTGCCCCAGCTGCAGAGGTACTGTACCTTCCTGGGTGCCACTCAGCTGCCAGTGATGTGGTAGCTTGACAGGGGTACACTTTCTCTTGCTCATAGGACAAGGTGGAGTAAGAAGAAATGGGTTTGGCTGTTGTAGGAACAACTTGTTTTCCTTTTGAAAAAGAGGCAGGACACACCTGAATGCTGGACAAATTTCACTTTGGATAATATGAAGCCCTTAAAACTGTTTCATGTAGAGAAAGATTTTTGGAATGATGGATTCCTATTTGCTCTACAAAGATCAGAGCAGAGGCTGCAGTTTTGTTTTATTACTGCAGCTGCATGCTGCTTTTGAGCTTGGCTTGTCTCTAAATGAGCAAGGCTAGCACAGAATCAGCACTGGAAATGGTTTCTACTTGGGTAGACAGAAAATACAAGAAAGAAGTTCCTCGAGAATTAGAAATGAAAAAATTCCTCTAAATTCAAGCTGTTGGTTGGTGATCATGGAAATCAGGTTTAGAAAGGAAACTAACTTTTATTGCCAGTGTAGAAGGGCTGCATTTGCACGTTGCTCCATACTTACTGTCCTTTAACAGAGGTGCCTGCTCCAAGAGTAAAGGATTACAATGGAGAATGTGTAAAGCCCTTAACTACAGAGCACACCATAAACCTTTTTTTCCTTTTTCTTACAAATCCTAAGACGGTTTCCTGTACAGGAAAAACAGAGTGCAGAAATGCACAGCTAGCTACAAAGATAAGTCAGGATATAGTCCTTTCATTCTTTTTGTTGTTGTTTCTGTTTATGTCTGTTGGCTAAAGTTAAAATACTTCATACATTTTAATGTGGCATCTTGCATAATAAATGTAACTCATCGAAGCAAATTTATGTGCTGTATGCCTCTGGTTTGCACATTTTGGTCCTGTTAGAAGTTAAAAAACATTTTCCACTGTAGGTGAAGAAGGGCTATTTGTGAAAAACATACACGAGAAATGGTTAAGATGGAATAAGCACCTGACTAGTGTTTTCCTTATTAATATGCTGGAAATTTTGAAAAAAAGTATGTTGCTGTGGAGACTGTGGCATGACATGATGCTTGAAGAGGACATGATCATGTGCAGATCAGCATGGGGTTGCCATGTCTTGCAGTACCTAAGATAGCTGTTGGAATTGCATGCAACCAGCATAAAGCTGCTTTTCTATCTCTTCCAGCATGTCTGCCTGTCACTTTGGTAATTTAGCAGCAAAAAATAATTCTTTTGAAGCCAGTTTGAAGAAGAGGAAGACAGGGGATACTATCCTGAACAACAGGGACAGCTGTGGTGATTATATCAAGTTCTTAAGTGTCCTTTTCTCCACCTGTGCTGTGTGAGAGACATACCTTGACAATTGAAGTGCTATCTCATCTCTGCCGATCTATAGCTTGGGTTTGAAACTTTCTGTAAGCCTCCACTAACTCAGGAATGAAAAAACCCTAAAAATTATTTCAAAGGAGTAATAGCAATTTTTTGGAGACAATTATTATCTTGGGGGCTTTTGGAGGTCTGTCTGTATTTGAGCTATACCTGAGGTAAGGAACTATTACAAATTGGCATGAAAAATCAGGGTGCTCTAAAGTCAGGTCCTTTACATCTGACTTTGTATTCCTCTGAAATCTTACAGATATGGTAAAAACCAGAATTAAAAATCATTACCCTGAAAATTCCTCAAAAAAATCCCCAAACAACAAAACCCAAAATAGTCCAATAATTTGGCAAACTCATTCTTTCCTCAGTATTTTCCAGCAATATCCCCC
Source organism: Machaerirhynchus nigripectus (assembly GCA_013397975.1). Classification (NCBI taxonomy): domain Eukaryota; kingdom Metazoa; phylum Chordata; class Aves; order Passeriformes; family Dicruridae; genus Machaerirhynchus; species Machaerirhynchus nigripectus. Next base: position 76,900 of record VZRQ01004639.1, on the reverse strand, counting down.
ACTATAATATCAAAAATTGACTTTTTCCATCTTTCTCTTTTTCCCATTTTATTTTACTTTTTTTTTGTGTTGTTCACAAACAGAGAGGAGTTTGAGAGTTAGGTTTTTGTTGTCTATTCCAGTTTGTGGCTTACTCAGGGAGCAGCGAGATTAACTTCTTTAGCATAGGTAACAATTGCATTGGGATATCTCCGTAAAAATAAAAAACCAAAACCAACCAACCAACCAGAAAAAAAACTAACATGGCATTCTGGATTTTCTTTTTTGTTTTATTTTTATTGCTGCAGATTACAGAATGACAGAATATTCTGAGTTGGAAGGGACCCACAAGGATCATCAAGGCCATCTCTTAAGTGGATGGTCCGAATGGGGATTGAACCCACAAGTCTGTGCGTTATTTTCGCGCTGCTGTAACCAACAGAGCTGATCTCAGGGTCTGAGCTCCAGCACACGCTTCCCTTTGTGCTTGAGAGAAGCTCTCTACAAGTATTTTATCCCCTTCTCTTCAATCTTTAACAAGTTCTCTTTTACGGTGGTAAAAAGACAAAAGTCCTTTGTGGCTACTGTCATGCCCAGAGCAAATTTGTTGTGGTCACTTGTTTTGTTTTTATTTTGCTGAGATATTCCATGTCTGTCTGTATCCTTGTACTTTTTCTTGTCCTGGGATTTGGAGACAAGGGCCACCTCTTTGATCTCTGCTCTACTCTACTCTCTGCCCTGCACAAAGAGGTTCTTTGTTCATGGCTGCTTCATACTGCCGAAATGCAGATTCATGGTGTGACCATCTTTCCACTGGCTTGGGTACCAAAATGCCTCGTTTCTCTCTTGTGGCAAGGCAAATGAGTCATCTTGAATACCCCCACCACGTGGACTGCCAGGAATTTCTCATATTCCCCTAATTCCTTGGTTTGTTTATTGCACTGGATATCTAGTGAAGTGCAGGGTGACTCTGAAGAAAGGAAAACTGTTGCTTATAGAAGAAATATTTTTGAATTAGGATGTTAAAGAAAAAGAAATTGCTGTGTGTTCACAGAATTAGGATGTCGCTATAATTCTTAACTAATGCGGTTTACTGGGAGTGAACTGTGCCTATGTAATAAATAAATAGCAGTGAAAAGTATGGGAACCACAGATAACCTGCAAATTTTGTTTGTAAGGTTTATTTGAGAGCACTCTAAACATCTGTCAAGTCATCATAATGACCGGCATGTAAAATTAAAACCAGCATTTGGGGTTGGGACTTCTCCCCAGAGCAGAACTGCTGGCTCACTGCAACTTCCTAGTGTTAGGCTGGAAAGTGGCACTCATTAAATATCCTAATTTTTCTTCAGAATAGGCAGCCCTTTGAGTACAGACTCCTGGAAAGTGCATGAAGGGGAATACACTGTGGCCCCATGCTTTAGGCTGGAGCAATGGTTACCTCCACATTCCCTTTCATGGGAGATGACAGCAATTATGAATTTACTAAAAGCTATGCTGCCAAATTTCAGTAAAATGCTAGACATGAATCTGCTTTGATACATGAGGTAGCCAGATTGGTGGAGTGCTTCGGGGTGGAAAACCCAAGTCCATTGGCAGGTACATGAAATAAAAAAATATACAAGAGAAAATATGAAAGGAGAGCCTTGTTTTGAGTGTTGCCTCCAAGAATCAAAAGCCCAGGAGGCAGAGTCCTGTTTTTCATGTCAAATAAGCTGTCACTAAAGGCAACATGAGAGCCTTCTTACAAGAAGCAGAGTTATTTAAAAGGATGTCCTGTCTGGGCAGAATACGAGGCCACAGTCTCATCTCTATACCTCTGACCAACTCTGTCCCCCAGCCTCCTCCTGGAGTAGGGTAAAGCAGGGTAGGAACTGAAGGATTGGGCAAAAAAATAGGAATACAATGTTTGTGGAGATAATTTCAATGTTGTGTGCCTCTCCAGGGTTCTAAAATTTGGATGAAATGTGTTGTTAAAATGCCTTTCCAACCATTTTCTTTGATCCTGTTTTTGAAATTATGCTATTGTGAAGTTTCTGAATAAGGTCAACAGCAACAAATGTATTTTCTTGCAGTTTTTTCTCACTTGCTTGTGCAGTTGAGCCTCACACATAAATACCACAACTGCTTCTGCTCCAACAACCCACAGAGGGATATTGTCTTCAGAAAAAAAGTGGGAAAGAGAGGACATTGCAGGAAAGGCTTTGCTCTAAATCAACACCAAGTCTTAGTATTCGCAAAAACACAATTTATGCAGTGAGTGGGAGCTTAGTACAAGTGCAACTAAGTGTAGTGTCGTCACTAATCTGCCTGAATGTTCATTCAGCTTGTCACTCAAATCTACAAACCCAAGTCACTTTCAGGTCAGTGGGGGTCTGCAGCCACCTCAGCTCACTGCCCCTGTAGGCGAGTGGCAGAAGGGCCAAAAGCTGCTGTGGACAACTTGCAGCTGATCCCTGTGGTCACCAGGGGCACTGAACTGGAGCTGTCCCAAGCTGTGCAACCTCTGTTCCCTTCAGACCTCTTGTGCTGGCTCTGTACTGGAAAGATGCCCCCTGTATATCACAGGGACAAACACAGATTCAGGCTGGAAGCAGAATAGTCGCTTTACTGTTGGCACTTCAAATCACCTGAGCTTCTGGGACATTTGCTGGTTCAAGTGGCGAATTTCTGCATAAGTGACAGATTGTGTCCTGAGCTGCCTGGAGGTGAGGGAACAGCTGCCTCAATGTTCTTTTGAGGTTCTTCATTCTGCAGAGCAGCCAAACCTACTAAAGATGCTTTTTCCACCCAAGGGAATGCTTGTCCTGTCTTTGTCATTCTTGGTTTATTCCGTATGTAGGAGTATAGATAGGCTGACAGATGAGGATTTTTTTTTAATAAATTAAGCTGAGAAAAGGAAGTGGATAAAGGGGACAAACTCAGCTTTATCTTCATGCTTCTGCAATGTCACTCCTCACACCACCTGAAAATCTTGTCAAAACCTTCAAGCCCATAGAGGGGGAAAAAAATGGTAATGGCATCACTTATCTAAGAGAAAAAACACCCACCCTGAAAAAACACTTTCTAAGGCAATATTTATGTACCTAAGACTCACAAAGGAAAGGACACAGTATGTCTAAATTTTGCTTTGCAAAATCACATGGAGATGATGAGCACAAGAGATGAGGCTGGAATATCATGTGGTAGGACTGATCCATTTAGTCTTGCCCCATTTTTGAGTGACCTCTGTGCAGCTGACTTCTTACAGTATGTAAAAGCACCAATCAACTTCTGGTTTGGGTTTTTTGTGGCATAAAACATACAGTTAATTAGCATACATTAGAATAATTTTTAGCCCTCACTTTTATTTTATTAAAGAACATTTTCCTTCCAATTCATAAGTCCTCAAGTTTAAAAGATCAAGCTTGACATAAATAAATCTGAAATGACAGAGACAGAGACCTCTGATCAAATGAGGGAATGCTAAGCTTTTCAGCTAACATGAAAGACTGATTACTGAAGCGAGACTTAATAATTGATGCCTTCATTCAGTAGAGCTCTGAGATTTAAGTCCAATAAAGAATTTATGTACCTAAAAATAGTAAATACAGAACCTAATTTTCCATCGTTTGGTCCCCAGATAGGGACCCAGAATCCTGTGCATACTATTGAGGCCCTAGAGCAACAAAGCAGTCAAGAAAATTTCTCAGATCATCAGATGGGGGCTAAGGTTGGTGCCCTCAGCCTGCCCAAAATTAGCCAGGCTAAACGTGACTCTCTTAATGATGCAGGGATGTGGTGGAGGGGGGTGGCTGAGCAGCAGCTCAGCTCTCCTGCCATCTGATACGAAGCATCAGGGTTTGCTAAATTGCCATTTCCTTTAGCTCCCAATTTAATCCTCATGACTAGACCTGGTTTAAACAATATAACTGCCAAAAAAGCAGAGGGAAGCCTTATATTCCAGATGTGTCTGAGGATGCTGGGACATGCTTCTTCACCGTGCTTGAACTAATGTATTACTGAGGTTTTTACCCCCTCCAAGCACTTTTGCACTTTTTACTGTGCAAAGAAGGCTGAAGTGGGTTTTATTACTGCCCCTTTTAACACAATAGCTCTTACCCTGGAGCTCTCCAGGAGACTGCATTTCATTAGCTGGAGTGGATGAGTTCACACATCCCTGAAGGGAAGCTGAACCATGGGACAGCAGGTCAGGCCATCAAGGCCATCACTTTTACTTCTCCTGCTTGAAATTGAAGTGAAGGATGGCAGATGATGGACCTGAGGGGTTGGAGGCCCTGCAGCTCAGGTGCAAGGTAGTCCCACACAGCTGAGCCCTGTTGCTGCCCCAGTGCCCGTGTAGAGCAAAGTGATGGAGAGTTAAGCAGCTCTGGGGGAGGGGTTGGCAGCCAGAGTCTCCAGTCTGGGAGGCATCCCTGGGTACAGACCTAAGGGGTCAGGCTGCATCTGAAAAATAGCCTGATCCCAAAAATACAGTTCTCTGGGATGGAAAGGGTTGACCCAAGTTTTCTGGTAAAACATGGTGGAATTGGGATCTGCAGCAAGGTGTGGTTGAGACCTCAACAGTCTCTGCTCTGGCAGCTGTGGTGGGCGAGGTGACACCAGGTGGTGCAGGTGTTCGTGGTGGTGGAACTGATTGTAGTGGCAGAGGTGATATCAAGGGCTGAGGGTGGTTGTGGTGGTGAGGTCTTTTGGTCACTGGGTTGCCTGGAGAGCCTGAGCCTGCACAAGGAAATGTGAGGATTTGAAATGCCCTTGGATCATCACTGGTGCACCCAGACAAAGCCTGGTGAGTGAGCTGAAAGTAGGGAGGAGAGTTGTGTGTTGTCACTTGCTCCCATTTTGTGAGGGCACTGAGTTCAGGCCATGCTGGAGAAGGGGGGGGAAAGTCTGTCTTGACCATTGGTGTTTCACTTTGTTTTTTCTGTTTGTTTGCTTGCTTGCTTGCTTTTTTGGTTTTCTTTTAAACAGATGAGTGAGGATTTGCTGCTGTTTTGCTTCCCACTAAGATTGTCCATGACTGGAGGGAATGTAGGTTTATGTGGCTGCCAAGTGGAAGGCCCTCTCCAGAGGTGGACTGTACCCAGGTGGGGAACCAAGGGACAGGCGAGGGGGAGTTACACTGCTCCACAATTTAGGAAAGTAATATTTTCTAACACACCATGTTGCTGCTTTACTCCCAGCCTAGAAGTGAGAATTTTGTTAAGTCTGATGCTGCTTTGTACTTGAGCCAAGTTAGTGATGCCTGCTGCAGAAAATATTATGACTGGTGGTGACAAGTTAATATTCTTCCTACAATTATGGCATTCCTGGAGAGCTATAGGAAATATCCCAACGATATCAAGTAAACTAGATGGTAGGGAATCCAGCAGCAACCATGCTGCAGAGAGAGGAATTGAGCAGAAGCAGCACATTAATCAAATGCTTAGGGGAAAAGAAAATGTGCTGTGCAAAATCAGATGAGTTGCCTGTTACAGTACTTCGGGGTTTTTATGTTGATAACTTGCTGAAAAAACGCTTTTTCAAGTTTATTGCTGAAGGTTACTTAATGAATGTGGGGTTTTGCCAGATATAATTACAGTGACAAAGTAGTTATCAGTCTCTGCTACTGCTTTTCACAAGAGGAGTCAAGCAAGTCCACATTTTAGTCCATTTTCCTAAAGGAAGAAATTATGTGTGAGTTAGCTTTTCTTTAAATTCCCTCTTTGGCCTTTTGTTTTCTATTCTCTTTTGTCTTTGATCCGAATTCATCTGAACTGATGTAGTGTGAAGAATGATACCTAAAAATACATCATTATTCCTAGTCTTATTTTTGTGACTCTGTTTGCATGTTTCCTTTTGTGGGTTTTCAGGGTAGTTTTTTTTGATGGTTTTGTGTGTGTGTTTGTTTTCTAAGTAAATAGAAACTGTAGGGCTGTCAGGTGAATTTATCAAACTAGGAAATGTTAAACGTGTTTTTGAACAAAGTAGCACTAGGTTTGGGTATACAGAAACAATGCTGAGATAATTCAGGGAAAATCACCACAACCAACCAAAATATTAAGTGACTTTTTTTCTCTAGCTCTTAAAAACACCTTGCAAGGCTCCCTTTTTGGACTGGGGTGGGCTGGCTCTAGCTGGATGCCAGGTGCCTACCAAATTCACTCTGTCACTCTCTTCCTAAGCTGGACAGGGGAGAGAAAAAATGTTGAAAGGCTTGTGGGTCAAGATAAGGCAGGACAAGGAGGGATCAGTCTGCAATTACTGTCACAGGCAAAACAGACTGAAGGGAAAATTAATGTAATTTATTGCCAATCGAGTCAGAGCAGGATAATGAGAAATAAAAGCTAAATCTTAAAACACTTTCACCCCACCCCTCCCTTCCTACTGGCCTCAACCTTACTCCTGCTTTTCTCTACCTTCTCCCCACCCGAGTCTCTGGGCAATGGGGAATGGGGGTTGTGTTCAGTTCATCACTCGTCGTTGCTGCACTTTGCTCTTCAGGGGGAGTGGTCCTCCCACTCTTCCCCTGCTCCACAAGAGACTGTCCTCCACAAACTTCTCCAACATGTGTCATTCCCACAGCTACAGCTCCTCATGGACTGCTCCAGCATGGTCCCTTCCATGGGGTGCAGTCCTTCAGGAACAGGCTGCTCCTGTGTGGGTCCCACAGGGGTTCATAAGTCCTGCCAGAAAACCTGTTTTAAAACAGCCTTCCCACAGGGTTACAGCCTTCTTTCAGGCATCCACCTGCTCCAGAGTGGGACTCCTGCATGGGATACAGGTGGAGCTCTCTCATCCGTGGACCTTCACAGGCCACAGGGCCACAGCTGCCTCACCATGGTCTTCATCACAGGAATCTCTGCTCTGGTGCCTGGAGCACCTTCTCCCCCTCCTTCACTGACCTCAGTGCCTGCAGGTCTGTTCCTCTCATGTACTCTCACTCCTGTCTCCAGCTGCAGTTGGTGTTGCACAGCTTTTTTTCCCTCTCTTCCTAAATACATTATCCCCAAGGTGCCACCGCTGTTGCTGATGGGCTCAGCCTTGGCCAGAAGTGTGTACAGTTTGGAGCTGGCTGGCATTAGGTGTGTCTGACACAGGGGAGGCTCTTAGAAACTTCTCACAGAAGCCACCCCTTGTAGCCTCCCTGCTACCAAAACCTTGCATGAAAACCCAATACATGTTTTTAATTAACAAATATATAGATTTTGTGTTTAAAACTTCCCCACAGACAACTCTTGTTTATCACTTTGTCCTTCTTTGTTAGTTTAGTCCCCTGGTTCTGTCCTGCGTCCCTCTGGGAAAAGCTGTGTTCCCTCCTCACTCAGAGCCCTCAGGCTCTCACTGTTCATATTTGCATGAAGGTTCCAGTCCTGGCTTTGAATTGACTGTTTCTTGACATTTATTGACTGTTTATTGACACCAAGCTACAGCAATAGGACACAGGAAGCCATGTGCAGGAGCCCACAGTGCCTGGAGTCGAGTACTTTTGGATGGACACACAGGAATGTCAGATGAGGTACTGTGGGCAAATAGAGTTAGAAATGTTTTGTTTACTTTTCCTGCAGAGAAACAGATTAAAAAGCAAACATTGCCAGGTTCTGGTTTGCATCTGCCAGATGCTTGTGTGCTTGATTACAGTGTCTTCCTTTTTGCATTCGGGACGAGTAGATGCTTCCTCCTCCCTTTATTCTATCCTGCCTCAGCCTGCTTCCACTCTGGTGCTCTCTTTGTACTGACTGCACTGTAGTTTGTTGTTGCTTTGGGAGCTGCAAATGCTCCTCTCTAGCCCAAGGCAGATCTCTCCCTGAGAGTCTCGCTCTGTGTGAAGCAGTCTGCTTGGGCATGTGTATGATGAGCTTATCCACCTTCATCCCTGGCATGAGCTGAGGGAGCCAGGAGTTGTGGGAATGCACTTGGAGATTCTGTGAATTGTTTGTGTGTGCGTCACCCTCTGGCAACGTCACGTTTATGTCGACCTGCAAAATATTTCTGGGGTCACTCCTTGCTGATTGTTTGACCATGTTCTTATCTCTGCCTGTAGAGGTTTGTAAGATATTTTGCATTTGGCATGAATGAAATAAGAATTGAAGTGTGTCTCTGAAAGCGCTGGAAGAGGCATCAGACCAAGGACTGGAAGAATGGCCTGTGCCCAAAAAGAAGCATGCTGCTGCCAGGTTGCTGTTCCCAAAAGTAAAATTGAGAAATGAGGTTTTTATGTTGTGACTGTGCTGGCAAGACCACAGCACAGATGACTCCTTGTGAAAGATCCTAACAACAGGAGGCATGTGGCATTCTTTTCTATGACAGCTGAACAATAAAACAAGCAGTTCCCTACCCTCCCTGCCTTTTTCTTTTTTTTTTTTTGCCACCTCTTTCTTTTCCTTCCCCACCTCTTCTTTTCTTTTTCTTTAATTTTTTTCTTTTTAAAAATTTTTTTTATTTTTATTCATTTCTATCTCACTCTATCCCGTGACCAGGAAAACCATTGAACAGTCAATTTTGCTGTTTTTTGTGGCATAGTGCTTTGCTCTCATCCCAGAGAGGACCATTCCAGGGCAGATGTAAGATGCTCAACTGCACCAATGAGNCTTTTTCTTTTTTTTTTTTTGCCACCTCTTTCTTTTCCTTCCCCACCTCTTCTTTTCTTTTTCTTTAATTTTTTCTTTTTTTAATTTTTTTTTTTTAAATTCATTTCTATCTCCCTCTCTCCCCTGACCAGGAAAACCATTGAATGGTCAATTCTGCTGTTTTTTGTGGCAGNCAGAAATATGCAAATATTTAAAAAATATTTAGAAACTTAGCAGTTGTGCATGTGTCTCTCCTGTTAATTTCATAAGATCTGAGGGTTTTTTCTATTGTAGATTTTAAATAGCTGGTTGTAGTCTATAATACTCNAGATGCTCAACTGCACCAATGAGACCCTTTCACATGCCAAAATCTCTTCTGCATTTCATCAAGAGTGTCTCAAACTACTGTTCTTATCAGAAATATGCAAATATTTAAAAAATATTTAGAAACTTAGCAGTTGTGCATGTGTCTCTCCTGTTAATTTCATAAGATCTGAGGGTTTTTTCTATTGTAGATTTTAAATAGCTGGTTGTAGTCTATAATACTCCTTCAGGCAAATTTCTTAATCTTATATCATATATATTTATATTTATATTTATTAGTGTTGTGGTCTAATCCCAGCCAGCAACTAAGTACCATGGCGCCACTTGCTCAGTCCTCTGCTCCCAGTGGGATGGGGAGGAGAATCAGGGGGAAAAAAGTTAAAATTAATGGGTTTGGGTTAGAACAGGTTAATATTTGAAATAAAGTAAAATATAGTTATAATAACGAAAAGGAGATAAAGAGAGTAAAAGAACTCAAGAGAAACAAGTGGGGCACAATCCAGTTGCTCACCACCCTCTGATGCCCAGCCTGTCCCCAAAGAGTGATCAATGGCTCCTGGCCAACTTTCTCCAGTTTATATACTGGGACTGTCTCACAAATGAGAAGTTAGACTGCTTAAAGAATCACCATCAAAAGTATTGGCAAAAAGCAGGTTTTAATATGAATTTATGAACCGGTGGCAAGGCTCACTCTGTTACTTACTACATAGAGGAAGCACACATAAGAATATTGAATTTGAATTGATTTGGAATGATTTACACCAGGACCGAGGATGCAAGAGGGGAAGGGTGCAAAGAACATGGGTACAAAAAGATAAGGGTGCAAAAGGGTTTATCAGCCCTTAATCATCAACTAATTTAACATTTTGAAAAGTGATTCCATAGGATTTGCTACAATTATAACCATGACTTCATTATAAATTCTCAATAACAACACTCATACCATAATCAATTCCTAGGGAGAGAGGTGTGTATAGAGATAAAGGGACCTGTCCAAAACTCCCCCAGGGTTCAGGGAATACTCACATCCAATCCCTTGGTGTTTCTCATCAGGCATGAGCTGCACTTGGAGGAGTCTCTGTGTGTGGCAGGGGTATCAGCCTGTGCCTTGTTGTCAGTGGTGGTCCGTTGAGTGTGGCAAACTCGAGGGTTCACAGGTTCTGAGAGGAGTTCCAGTCAGGGGGAGGTGCTGGCACCGCCAGCTGCAATCCAGGAGAGCTCCACTGGCCTCATTTGGGACTGCTGTTAATAAGATCGCAAGATGATTAGCTTTAGTCATCAGTAAGTTTCCATCCTGACCATATCCCAAGTTGGGAACTGCTAGGAAACAATGGTCCTGTTTCACTTGTTCTATGATTCAAGTAGGGAATGTCCCAAGGCTGTCAGGGGATGACTGGTTATCCTTTGTTCCCCACCCTGGTCAGGCAGCTGATGTTCCTGTTACGGTCAGGGTTGTTTCCTGCACTACCTGTAACCTACAGAAGCTCCTGGAATGGGTAGCTGGGCCTGGCTGCCCAGCTGGTCTGGGAAAGGGACACTTCACTGCTCAGCTGGCTCAATCAAAACCTGCCAGGGGCTCCTGTAGTGCAGGCATGAGGAGAAGGGGAGAAGGATGCACCACCACAGCATGATGTTTTATGGAATGGAATACCCCTTTGGCTAGTTTGGGTTGCTGGCAGAGCATGGGAAACTGAAAACTCCTTGATTTTGACTATTTCTGCAAGTATTTGAGGCAGTGTTTTTTTGGCATTACTCAGCAACAACTAAACCATCAGTGTGTTAGCAACATTATTCTTGTCCTAAATCCAAAACACAGCACTGCACCAGCTACTAACAAGAAAATGAGCTCCATCCCAGTGGAAAGCAGGACACATATATTAAGCTTAATATGTAGTCAAACTACTGGCAAACAGGACTTCAAAATTAAATCAAGATTGTTTAGAATAGGATATGCAGAGCTGCACTCTGTAAAGAAATTAAACTGCATGTTGACTCTGTCCTTCTGTAGTGATGACCTGAGAAAACCCCCACCTTCATCTTTCTGATATCCACAGGACTGCTTTCCCCATAACCCTGTATCAGGTAGTTAAATACTTTTAGACTGTGTGCTTAAATAGAGCTTAGTTTTGGAATTACGTGAATTTAATTTCTATATATTACTTGCACAGCCTTGTTGGCAAATCCCTCAACAGGGTCAGGTTAACAATAAAACCTGAATTTTTGAATTTGGTGACTCTGGCAGTTAATGACTTTGGGATTCCAAGCAACAGGCTCTAGCACTAAAAGGTGGAAGTATAACAATAAAAATTTATTGTAAAAAAAATTGTATTGTTTATCTTCAAATTGTGCTGTAATCTTGCCATTAATGAAGAAAAAGAGGGGTGGATTTTGAACACCTGTACTCTTTTCCCTTGGCTTTTGATTATGTGTAAGCATCTCAGGATAAAAATACAGCAGTGTTCAGGCCAGCTCTGAAGGGTGTTAGCACATTTAAAGACAAAATATTTGTCAAGAGAATAAAAGTGGAAACACCACCAGCAAAATGGCCATATGGTCTCAATAACAGTACAGCTCCAAAAGGAGCTGCAGCTGTTTTAAATGTATCTGCTTTACACTGACTCTAACAGTAACTAGAATTCAGTGTAACTGAACTACCTGGGAGGGTATTAGTACTTTAATATGAAAAATGCAACAATATAATAACAGGGTTTGAAGAAACCATTAGATTTTCAGCAAACAGGCAGTCTCCCTAAATGTAGCTTTATATAGCTCTATTTCTACCTATAGCAAGGAGTGTATAAAAGATTGAAATACTGAAGCTTTTAGTAAATAACATCCTCTTTGGTCTCTTCACAGGTTAAACTATATCCAAATAAATTCTTTATTTGTATAACCTGAAGCTTGGCAGAGTTTCATTCAAACCTCAATGACACTCTTAAGCTCTGGAATAATTATCCTGTTGGACTCACTACAAGTAAAAATGGAAACTGCAAGCCTACTCAGCTTGCTGCTGTCCTGCCGTGCTGAGTATGGTTTCCAATTTTTGTTTTATTAGCTTAGGCAGACAAGTTGGTAGGAATTAAATGTGAGATAAGTTACATTCTGCATTTCTGGATGTTCAAAAGTGCTGATAAAATCCACTATGGATTGTGTGGATCAAATGTCAATAGGTGCCAGGCATCTTTCAGATGTGTCAGCTTTACATCAGGCTTTTGGCAGTGTCTTTGAGAAGTCTACGCCTTTGTTTGCAGCTACTTTTAGGTTAACCAGTACCAGAAGAGGACTGTTGAAAAGCAGCAGTCCATTTGCTTGCAAGTCATACCACTTTCCTTAAACTGAAATGGCAAATGCTTGGATGGAACACTGACTGAAGAAATATCTGATCATTTCATCTTACCATTATAGATTACATGAAATTAAACCTAAACTAAGGTTAAAAACAGTCACTTCTTTCTTCACCTGGTCTTAATTTCATTGTTTCTGAATGATGTGAAAATATGCTGGTCATTATTTTTGCAGGGAAAGCTCTTGGCTCCACTCAATCTGCTTAGCTTCTGCACCTCATTTATAGCTGCTTTACCCAGTCTGAGAAAATTTTGCAGCTAGATAAGAGAACAAATCTGTTCATTGGACATCCACAGCTGAAGCAATTGACTAGAGAGACAGTCAAACCTTATTGTGTGCTTTAGTGTTCTTGGAGCTATTTTCTAGAAATAATGAAATATTTCTGAATACAGAAGTACTGAAATACAGCACACTGATTACAGAAATTTAACTGTTGTACTGTTTTTATCAGTCCTCTTTACCTGAAGAGAAGACATTTTTAAAAATGAAGGACTATGCAGGAAATTCTTTAGGTTTAGTACAGCTGACCTGTGGATGCCAAACCCTCCAGGCAAAGGTTTCATACCTCTGAAATCACCACCAAAATTTCTCTTAATGATGTGATTGACCATAAACCCTGTGTCTACCCTTCTTAGTCTCTCATTCAGAAGAGATCTTCAAGACAGGAAAGACAAAGGCATTGTTGTTTGCAACAGGAGTACTGTTCCATGATCTACTACTGTCTATAGTGCTTTGGAAATGGAAGATTCATTATTATTGTCATAATTGTTAGGGATGTTCTATTGGGTGCTCAAGATTCTTCGGAGAGGGGAAAAGATGGAGTTGAAATCCATTGGAGTTAATAAACAATGTGGAATTTTTCAGTTGTTTGATGTTCCAGTATATTCTGAACAGGACAACAGAGAAGGCTTTCAGCACCTGTGCTGTTCTTGCCCTCTGGCTTTTCATCTCTCTGAATATCAATATTCTGTCAGGGTAGAATCTACAGGTATTCTTCAAACTTGCTTTCTATTTTTTGAATCTTCAACTCCTTCCAGCTAGGGATGGTAATGCAAATGTGTAGGCACCTGTTTGATCTGAAATGTAGCCTGGGTGATTGGTAAGAGTGGAATCATGTTTCCAGTGCTTCTGGACACAGCCAGCCTAAAAACATGTCCTCTCTTTGCAAAACCCGAGTTTGTGTGAAACAACATGAAAGATCTTGCAATAGAAAACAAATTCTGTTGTCAAACGACACAAAATCAGGGATTTTTTGTTTCCTCTCTAATGACCAACACTCCTTAAGACACTTTCACAGTTCAGTCTTCAAACCGGCAGCACCCTAGTCATTCGTTGCTGGGTTTGGTTTGCTGTTGTAGTAGCAAAGAATCTCAATGCTCACCTTGTGTTGCAAATAGAGGTGTATCTCTACAACTTGGTGTAAACCAGCCAAACTGGTCTTATTTGAAAGTCATGCTGAAATGACAAAGGGTTTTTGCTATTGTTGACCGGTTTTGTTTTTATATTTCCCTGATTAATGTCAAGATATTATCCTTTGAACCAAAGAGGTAGAAGTTCATCTGAGATCATGTGCTTTTCTCTGGAGCACAGGTGGAATGTCTGTTTTAATCAAGGATAAAGCCCAGAACACGCGTGGTCTTTTAGAAAGGTTCAGAGAGTTTTGATGCCTGGATTCAGTTTTTTCTTCTTTTTGCTTGGGGTATTTTACCTGACAATTAAAAAAAAAAAACTTTGAAGAACATTTCTGTTTCTACTGAAATGGGAAATAATTTGCTGCCTCGTAATGATCCCCTCTGACTAAACTTAGGGACTTTATGTTGATGTCATTGGATTTACCAATTCAGCGTCTGATTCTGCTTTTAATTTAGTTGTAGGGACAAGCAATAAAATTTAAATTTGGGGTTTTACTTTTATATTGATAGTTGGTAATATTAAGAGCTGGATTCTCCAAGGATATGCAGGCCTTTTCTTCAGCATTTGAAGTCTAAATTTAATTACTGAGCATGTAAGCCTTGAGTGGGTATTGACAACTTTATATGTTACTTATATTTTCTGTTTGCTGTCATAACTAGCCAGTAGAATAATTTATATTTGTTTGTTAAAAAATTAGTTTGAGTTCTAGAAGTGTGCCCTGGAGATACCCAGTTTAGTTGAAATGTATCTTCTTTTTCTTCAAGTAAGGAAACACTCTATTTACCTCGCAAAGAAATCATATCACACCAGACATTTTTTGGAGTGGTAGGTGATCAAACTCTAAATCAGGGCTATGTATCCTAAACACAGGATTTAGTTCTTGCTGGAAAAAAAATTAAGCAAGTGTACTTTCACCTGTTTATTTCTGAAAATTGAAGTTCAGTTAGCGAAGGTTTCATTTATTGGAAATGGTATTTTGGATCGCCGCTTGCGGTACAAATTTAGAGAACAGCTACATAACGTCAAGCAGTCTGCCCATGTGAGATTTGAGATGAAGATGGCAAGAGGAAGAGGCAAGTGTCCCACTATGCTAGGAATCAGAGGATTTGGTACCTGAGCTGGCCAGGGCCATTTGTGTGCTGTGGACCTCACTGAAGGATCTGTGACCTAAAAAGGGGCTTTCCTTCCAGGTGTGCATATGAAGATAGAAATTTTTCAGCAATTCTCTAAAGTTAGATCGAGGTTTATCTAACAGTAAATGAGGTTACAGTATTAATCTTAAATGGAAGTACTATAAAAAGTGAAGTCTTTGGAGATTTATCTTGTATTTTGAAGTAAGAGCTGAAAAAAAATATGTTCTCTTCTTCATAGAGGGAAGAGAGGCTGAAAGAAAGCAGGGAAAAAAGTCTTCTCAGGAAGACACTGCTGTCTATTGGGCCTGTATTTATTCTATCAGGTACAGTTCACCTCTGAGCTGTACGCATCTAAAAGCGACTTGGTTTTCTCTTTATCTGCTGGAGAGGAGAGGTTATTTTGAATTACCCATCAATTTGACTTGGGTGCAGATTTTACCTAAACCTTTCTATGTTATAACAGTGATTTAGGGCTTTTTTAGTAGTACAGTATGTACACAATGTGCAATGCATTACATAGTTACAATAAAGCATGGAATACTAATGTAGTGTACATATATAAATAAAACATAATACATTCTACTTTGCTCAAGAAGAGAAGAATTCTCTCCCTTTCACCCAGCTAAATTTCCTATCCTTCCCCAGTTGCTCTGTGGGAAGAGAAAAGGTCTGCTTTGTTTCAATAGATAACTTAATTGGCTGTGTCTGGATTTAAATTTGAATTCTGCTGAATTTTGAAACTATACAAATATGAAACTGGGTTTCAGATCTAGTTCTAGAGCTTTTCTTGAAATATGAAACATTTTTTAAAGGCTGCATGACTGCTTCTTATTAAAGCATTTCTGGTGATGGGGCGTGGGTTGTTTCTGGCTGTTTTTTTGCTAAAGTAGTATTTTTTGAGATTCTTCAGTGATGACCACTTAATCAAACTGGTTATTTTCTTTGTTGAATTGCCAAAAACCCTTCAGACAATTTGCTAACTTAGTTGCTGACAACAAATTACAAACCAGTATGCCCAGACCTTTTGCTAGTGAGTCTTTTGCAGAGTCAACCATAGCTTCTGTTGTCTGATTGATTGTCATCTGAAGAACTAAACATACAATGTTTAGATAAGAAAGGCATAAATAGTGCTGTAGATTTATATTTATGTATTTTATTTGTATTACCTTGTTCTTCAATAATTAAGGACAGACTTAATCAAAGGCATTCTGAGCTTGCCTTTTATAGTGTATGAACTGAGAATGGGCAGCTCTCCAGGGCTTCATGAACCTGCTGTCTTCTAAAATTGTCAGTCCTTATAATTTTTTTTTTTTTGAGCTTTTCTGACATTCAGTCAAGATCAAAACATAAGAATACCACCAGCATAATCCCACACCTTTGCTTGAGGGTAACTAAAACATTTTATTATTTTTATCTTCTAACCCAGAAAAGAAAGAACGATGGAGGAGGGTTGATTATTTCTGAAAGCAGATTTATTTTTAAAACTCATTTACAGAATTTTGCACCCACATGTATGTAGATATTTTACAGATGGTGGTGATCTTATCCTTAGGGGTAAAAAGCTGAGGTGTAATTTCAAGAAACTTGCTTCAGGATTTTTCCTGGAATAGAATACCTAATAATTGTCCTCTTTTTCTCCACATTCAGTGGTGAAAAGGGAGCAATAGAAGTGCTCCAGTGATTCTAGCTGAAATTAGATTGGAAATTAAATGTTCCCTCCTAAACTGACAACTACCCTTATGAGCAGATTTCTTACCATTTAGTTCCTATTTTTTAGTAAGCTAAAAAGCACTGTCAGTAGCCACTATACCTGTGTAGCTATTGGCCATCCCAAAGAACACCATCAGAGCAGTGGTGACTATAAACTTTGAAATGTCTGATTGGAAACACTCCACCTTCTTATGCAAAAGAATGAAAAGCAAGGGATATGTATTGAAGGAGGTTATTATTACTAATAGCAGTAGTACTAACATTTCTGAAGGGATGATTCCCGACATGAATGGCTGTAATGCTAGAATTTCATGGTCATTTGTGAAAATGCCAATCATAACAACTGATTTTTGGTGCAAGTAGTACAAAATGAGGGCCTGAGTTTTGTGGCCAAAAGACTTTTTCCTCCAAGCCTTAGCAATTAAAAGTGCTGTAAAGTGTGCCATTTCTGAGTCAGGACTGCTGTGCTTACACTCCCTGCTGGATGGCACAGGGGAGGGGATGAAGATAAATAAATGTGCTTGGAAAGCTGTGAACTTGGAGCTTTCCACAGAACCAGTTTTCCCACTTTTGTTGTTCATTGCACGTCTCCATGACAAGGCATGATGAAAGTTAATTGAAGAAGTCTGAAAGCTGCACAAACATTTCAGTGCTCTGGGAAGAGTACATGAAGGGGTTGTAAAGGGTTAGGGCATGCTCAGCTTTGCTTTTATCCTAATGAATGTGTGAGCTCTCCAACAGGAAGGACGCTGCATGGTCACTCTACACTCAGCAAGGTTTTTAAACATCATAGCAGTCAAGGTCCAGCAAGTCCCTACTAATTAGCTGCAAATGATTATCAAAGGTACTATTAATAGGATCTAAGGAGCCTGCATCCTTGATACAAAATCCATAGAGTGATTAGGGTTTTGCAAAGTCATAACTAACCAAATGTAGGGTCTTAGGAAAGTTTTTTGATACTTTCCATTATAACTGCTACAGCTATGCAATTCCATGAGCAGTTTGGGTTAGGAGGCTTGTAAAAAACATCTACAGTGCTAAAGACTCTGGAAAAAAACCTTGGTGTTTGAAGAAGTTAAAATATCTAATACTCTGAGAAGTGGTTTGTTGGTTTTATTTTATTTAAGCCTCAGTTGAGGAAATTTCCAGTATTTTGCCTCATTAGTAAATATTTTGTGATCCCTCACTTCTCTCTCTGATCACCAGAGAAGACAGCAGCAGTGGTGGTGCTGGAGGGGAGCAAGGCCTTGCTGTGGGGCTGGGCTGGAGCTATTGCCTTCCAAAAAACAGACCTGACTCATTCAAGACATATCTTGTCTTTGAGAAACACTCATGGTAGGGATGGAGAGTTGAGCTCAGTTTCCCACCTCATATCAAACTGCACTTCACCCTCCAATGATGTGTGAAATGCTGGCTGTGAGCTACTGTTTGCAGGCATCACTGTATCCTGTATATTTTACTTTATATTTTAAGGAATAATAGTGTATAAAAGTAACTGATACCTCATTTAAATTAAAAGTAACTTAAAGCAAAATTGCTTCTAAGCAAATACCATGTTTCTTCCCAGCTGTTGATGATAGGAAAAGACTACTTCTTGCACATGTAAAAGGGCAATATAACTGAATCTAACACTCTCTCATTAAATGTAGGAAAAGTAACACCTTTTTACTGAAAGAGATTTGATTACTTGGAGCTACAGTAAAGCTCATTAAAAAACCCCACAGATATGCTCACATTCTTGGTCCTTTTTTGAGTTCCACTGTATAGTGGAGGGCTATTTTCAAGGTCTTTGCTGCAGACTAGAATATTTAGATGTTTCATAAGGAGCCTCAGTAATCAGTCATTGCATCAGCCTTGCTTTTACTCTTATCCTATGGGTATGGATCCTTGACCATCCTGAGACCCAAGCTGGCATGATCATAATTCTTTGTATTTAGTCAGGAGTTAAGGCTGCTGTGGTGTTAAAATCTGGTCTAAATATATAACGATCCTTTAATTTTCTTTCCCAATTCTATAGCTTCTCTGATTGTTTGTTTGTTTTGTTTGGTTGTGGTTTTAATGTTGATCTCCTCCTGCTCTTCCAACAATAAACTGAGTTATGTGAAAAAACACAAAAGTAAAGGCAGAAGTGCTGTATGAATTCCTAAACACCTGCACAGACAACAAACCATGTTAAGCAGAATGAGGACTGAAACTGATATTTAAACTCCCTCATCCACCTCCTCTCCAAAATTAATATTATCTCTCTAGGGAAAGCTTAGACACCTCTTCTCTGATACTAGGGCATACTGGCCAGAACAACAGTGATTTCAGAAGTAGTTGTTTTGCTTCCTTGGTGTAATTTGCAAATAAGAGGGGAAGGGGGAAAAGAAAAGGAAGCCACTACTTTCTTTCTTAACTGAGGTATTTTTTGCTGAAGTGCTAAAAAGATGAGAGGAAAACATTAAAAACTTAGAAAAGGGATAGATTTAGCTTCATTTCTAAAGGAGCCAGGCAGTAAAGCAAAAAGGTGTAAAATGTGTTTGTGAGCTACCCTGACTTATGATATTTGGATGTGTGTGATTGCTCTCTTGACGTCAGCTGGCAGGGTAGGGTGGTGCTCTTCCAGACCACTTGTTTTTTTCCTCATTAGCACTGAAGTGCTACCAACCTTTTTTTGGATATTATGTCTAATTGAAGCCGCAGCTTCTGCACCGTGTTTTCATTTCCAGCTGCTTGAAAGGATCAAGGACAAACTAAAGAGCCTCCTGTGACCTGCAGAACATTAAAGCTTATAACCTCTGGGACTGATCGGAGAACTGTATAGGGTTTGGTGGGGATTTTTTTCCTCTCCAGATATCTTAATGCTTTACAGAAAAGTGTTTCAGGATCCATGCTGATGAGCTCTGTCATCTTTCTTTCCTATTTTTTTTTTGTGGTTCATTTTCTTTCCTGATCAAAGCACCTCAGCAGAATTTCTTTGATGTCTCCCTAGCTCTAGCTGTATCATAAGCAGTTTGACACAGTGAAAAGGAAAAAAGCATTTGTGAAAAAAATAATTTTCCAAACAAGACAATTTTTCACTCAACCAAGTAAGAAGCTCACAGAAGCAAAGGTTTATACAATTGATGTTGTTTTGATTCTATGCCCAGCCTTCAAGAAATGGAGCACTTAACCAAGATAATTTTTTATATTCCTGCTGGCTTTTCTTATGGAGGTTCTTGTATGGCACCTCTCGGGGCCTCCCCTCACACTGACCGCAGAAAGCCTCCTTGTTTCATCCCAGTCAGGACCTAAACAAGCGTGAAGCCTTTTGTGTGGGAGAGGAAAATCAGGCCAAGTGTGTTTATATTGCAAGTTGTTAATAACAACAACAGCTCTTGGCTTTTGTGAAGCACATGTCAGGCAAGGCATGCAAAGTGCTTTTAAAACAGGCATTAATTAAGGTTGACAACCTCCACCTTCCCTCTTCCCTTGCCATGAAGTTAGTAATGAACCAGGAATGCTGATTGGCTTTAAATCTCCCTCCCCAAATGGTGACCTGCCCCTTGCCTGGCATGGTGGCTGTGCCAGGGCAAGGTGAGGGAGGAGATGGAACCTTTCCCTCTGTTGCTCTGGTGGAGCAAACACATGCCCCTGCCTCCTTCCTCACTGCCCAGAGGGGCTTCTGGCACCCAAAGCCTTGCACAACCCGAGATGCAAAGTGGCTTTGGGGGAAAGGCTTCTGAGGAAAGGCTTCTGAGGTGTGTTTTGAACCATCTGTAGAAATGGCTGCTGTTCCTTAAAACAGAGTTTATCCTTGCTCAGTTACCCACGGTGGGGAATGACAGGTTTCTCACAAGGTAATGGGAATGGTGAGATGAACAGTTTGGTTGAGCAGCTGCTCTTTTCCAATGGATTTCACCATCCTGTCATTTCACTTAATGGTAAAAACCTTTGAGCCAAGTTGGAATCACAAAAAAACCCCCACCCAAAACTGCCACAAACAACAGTCAAACACCTCCCCCTCCCTAAACTCCAAAATCACACACCCCCCCCCAAAAATG
>VZRQ01004639.1:0-56321 GCA_013397975.1 Machaerirhynchus nigripectus | reverse complement strand
GGCTAGCAGTGCTAGAATTTAAAAATACTTATATAGGGGAGCTGAAAATCATTCACACTACTTATTGTATCCCCTTTCTATAACTGCAGAGGGAATTTTGTTCACGTACACCTAGGGAAATGTAGAGTGACTACTTAGCAAGTTACCTGTTGATGCTCTGTGAATATGATGCTCTACTCTTTATATACAAAATTATGATGAAGTTGTCTGTAGACTTCAGCAGCCTTTGAATTGGACTGAGATTTCACAAACTGACCTCAGAACTCCTCTCCCTGTGCACAATCCCTGTGCTTTTCTGTGGACCTGAGCTTTCCCTAAAGCTGCTTGGGCTAATTGAACCAGGTAACAAATCCAGCAGAAAATTGTGCTGCATTTGCTGATTCTTTTTCTGCTGAAACTTTGACCTGAAATGACTTGAGCAGGGCCTAGAGAAACTATATTTTGATGCATAAAGAACAAAAAGAGGAAGTACCCATGTGTTTATGAACAAGAGGGTCCTTTGGGGTGTGGTGGCATTCACCAAGGTGTTTTCAGTTTTGTATGCTGCCAGTTTTCCCACATTCTCACATTGTTTCTGTTACTCATTCTTCTCTTTGCTCACCAGCTGTTCCTTCATATAAATCAGCTTGTTGAAAAATATGTAATTTAAAACCTGTTTTGAAAGCCTGCTCAGTGAAACATCAGCACATGGGGGTGTTAAGTGTCTCTCAAACAGATAATCTTCTGAAAAGCCATTTGTCATAGGAGTTCAGTTTTATACACAAAAGAAAAAGTTACCTTGTAATAAGAAGCTAAATATAGGTACCTACACATAAATACAAACCCCTGGATTTATTGTCTTAAATCCCACAGTAGAAAGTCTTAATGAATTGAGAAAATCTGTGAAGTGTGGTAAGGGAATGCAAAATATATTAAATTAGGTTCCCCCTTAATCAAGAGGTTCTTTGCTAAATACTCTTGTAAATATTTTAGCTGGAGCAGTCAGTCACTGCAGAAATGCCTTTTCTTTGTCTTTTCCTGTACCATGAACATAAAAAATAGTATGCTGCAATTCCTGGCTCCACGTCCAAAATCTGATTTTATCTCTCTACTAACTTCATCTAACTCGGAGTCTGATTTAATAATAACGAAGTTATAATTGATAGACCAAATGTCTCTACCATTTTATGATACAAAAGTATCTTAAATATAATTTTAGCATCTTTTGTTCTAAAAGGTCTTTTAAAGTATCTTTTAATGGCCTAATGTAAAATTAATACTATATAAACTTCCAGATTAATTCAGATCTTCTAATATGGCAATTATTTTAACATAATAATGAATAATAAAAGAAGGTGTATAATTGTAAATCTTCCAAGCAGCTAAGGATTCAAACCTTGGCTTATAAATTAATGGCTTCCTTGGGAAAGGAAAATACAGTGTTCAGTGGCATAACATTAGCTCACTGCTTTATTAAACAAAAAAGGACAGGGAATTAGTAAGAACTATATTTGACAAAACTAGGCTGAGGTAAAAGCGTAAGCCATCTCTTTTTAGCATTGTTGAGCATGTCCTGGTCTTCTCTTATAGTTGTGTTTATGTTTCAGTCTTTTGCATATATGTAATTATATGAGGAATAGACTCAAAATCCATTTTGTCCTGCATCCTACCTCTATGATGGGTCATTGCTTCTTACTTCAGAGGAGAGTGTAGAAAAGGGTTTCTTTCTGTCTTTGTAACATCATTACAATCTGTAGCTATCCTGAGGCTTGGAGTTCGAAGCTTTGTAGCTATGACTGATCTATCTTTAAGTAGAAACTGCTGATTTCTTCTATTGCAACTGAATTATAGATGTAGTGTTTGTGTAAGTATTTTTTAATTAATATTTATCTGAATTGCCACATTACCTATATAAACCAGTTCTGGACAGCTCTTTGCTGTGTTAGGAGCTTTGTAAACATTGAATAAAGAGGTTTTCTCTGCCCCAGGAAGTTTAGTATCTATATAAAAGTCTTAAGGTGGCAGATGTTGATTGACAGGTATAAGGCACAGGGATGTGTGGGGACACACAAAACCACAGCTGGGAAAAGAGCACTTAAAGTACACAAAGCATCCACATATGAACAGTGCAGGAGCACAGTGACTTGATAAAGGAAGGCAGGACTCCTAGAGCAGACTTTCACTGACTTGACTTACTGTCATGGAGTTCTTCCCTCCAAAGTAACTTTAGAGTGCAACTGGCTGCTCTGAAGTTACTCTGTTGAGCAGTCTCCCCATTTCATGTTTCCTATGTGTGGCACCTGAGAAAACTGAATTTTTACTGAATTGTCAAAAATAGCAATCATGCTAACAGTGAAGGATGAAGTCCCTGTGGCTTGTTTTCTGTCATTTACTGAGTTGTGTGAACTGCAGTTCACAAACCCATTTCTCTGCTCTCAGTGCACAGTGGCCCATATTGCTAAAATCATTTGGTTTCTCAAATCTGATTATGTTCATACGATTTCTGAAACAAGACATTTCCCTTTCTGTTATCTTGGATAATACAATTTCCAGCATGCATTTAGAAGATCAGAGAACATCAATGACTGCAGATGCTCCTATTTTTATGGCACATATTGGTCATAGTTCTCCACAGCCAGAGATGACTTAGTTATGGCCTTCTGATTATTAAACCTTATAATAACATAAGGCATGCTACACAATCAATTACAATAAATGTCTTAATTGCCAATATCTACCAATTTCCTGTTATTCTTTTCTCAATTATTTCCAACAGAACAAGTTGCCTAAGGGCAATTATGGGTGTTTTATGGGCAGATCTACATGACTTAAAGGCTGCAGGGGCAATGCATGAAAAGGGGCAGAGGGAGCCTTGAAGATCCTCAATCATACTCACTCATTATTGCATCTCACTATGGAAATTGTGAAAGGTCCCCACCTTGGCTGTGTCCATCATGGCCCTGAGCCCCTCTGTTTATGTGCTGGTTGATTGGCAGCCTGTGGTGGTCAAGGAGAGAAGACAGTGATGGTGGTGATATTAAAGCCTACCTGCTAAACATCTTTGGGTTGATTTATAAATCAGCAAATGAGAAAAAAAACATTCCATATTCAATCTGGTCTTTTAGCTTTCTGGTCCTTTGATTGTTCCTCCATAGCAATGCAAGCTAGAACAGTCTGGGAGAGAGGACTGAGATTCTTCTGCAAACCCTCTGTGAAACAGCAAGTACAAAAGATCACAGGGATGACGGTGAAATAATGCTAACAGTTGGCAGCACCTCATGCATTGCTGGCTCTGAAGAAACAGGCTGAAGTCACTGGAGCATGCTGTGAAAGACCATCTTGTAAATGCAGGGACAATATGTAATCTGAACTGAGAGTGACAAACTATCATGTTCATTTTATAAAATAAATTAAAGTGAAGAGCAAAGGAAAGAAAAAAAATATCCAAATTTTGTATGCAGCAGGAATTAGAGCAGAGCCCAAAAGTCCTTATTTCAAGTTCAGAGAATTAACTAAAAATAAAATCTCATTTTGCTTTCAGCATGTGCTCGATAACACTGAGAACATAGATCTAGGGGTCTTCCTGACACTCACAAGTCCATCCCAGTTTGTGACTTTCACGTGTTTTCTGTGCTTGTGTCCCCCTCTTTCCCGTGTTGCTGTTCTTCACTTCACAGTGATCTTCACTTCACCTGTGAACAATTCAAGGTGTTTTCTCTCTCCTGCACATTATCAACTTCCACTGGTATAGGGTGTAGCCACTCAGTTTAGTTCATAAAAACTCTTGGCATGCAATATCAAGCAAGTCAGAAGCCCAGAAATAATTAAATTCAGACCAAATACTTAGATGCATATCCAAAGTAGGTAACACCTGCCCCTGTCCATAAGGAGTAACACTGTCCTCAGTAAATTATTCCCAACAAAAAGTGAGTATTTGGAAAAAAAATATTTGACTAGGATTAACATATTCACTATGGAGAAAAAAATAATAAAAGTACCAACAATGTCTTTGAAGCTACTCAACTTTCAATTTGTTTTCAAAAAACAGGACACTTAATCATTACTATAAGGAAAAGATACTCAAGCTTTCCTGTTCATTATTAGAATACTTCAGCTGGCTCTTGTGCTATAGAAAATTAATTAATTAATCAATTAGTGTGACAGATCTAATTGTGGGAACTTGCTAGGTTTTTACAGAGTGAAAACTGAGGCTTGAAATGCAGTACAAAACATGTTTGGTCAGGTTTGAACAGGTTTGGAAAATATGCCACAAGAATATAGAACAAGCTAATGAGAAAGTGCAAGGGAAATTATTTGTCACTCTTCTAGAAAGATGAAGAAATTACGTTTCCATTGGTAAAAAGTGGAGGGGAAAAATTATTAAATGAAGCAGGAGAAAGTAATGCAGTTTCAAAGTAAGCAATTTCGATGACAAAAGGAAGATTATTGTTTGCTTTCAGTTTTCTGATGTATTTTTCAAAACTGAATTGAAAGTCCATTCATAGGAAACTTTTTCCTCAATAAGGGGCTACCTAAATGGGTGAGAAAATTAAGTTCAAAAGGTGTTTTTTGAAGGGTTTTTTTTTCCTTTTTAAATGTTATTTCTTTGCATGAATAAATCTTCTGTCATATAACAGCACTTGGTGGTGTGAAAATTAGGGCAGAGAGCAGGCCGGCACTTAAAATTATTTTTTTGGTGGAATAAATAATAATGGAAAAGTATTGAAATATTATTTGCCAATTAGAAGTCTGCAGAAGTCAAGAATCATGTCCTGGCTTGGTTATTTGGTTAAAAAATTCATTCTACTGACCTGAGGTCCCAGTTTGGGAGCCCAAGTTCTTCGGGTTATGGTTGACAGAGAGATGCTGGTTGGGATGAGTTGTGCTGGGCAGGCTTTCCCCATTGGCTCTGGAAGATATCTGAACAGATGGGTCTTAGGCAACAGGGGCCTGAGCCATGAGCTTCAGAGACCAAGATCCAGCTCTGGATCTTGGTCAGAAGAATCTGAAACTTCCAGAGAAGTTCTGATTCCTGATTTTCCCATGTTATCTTTAGATGGGCAGTTTCAGTGATTTAAAATTTTAAAATAACTTTAAAAGTCATAGTATCCACATATAAAAGTGTCAGTCTTGCTTCAAGTTGGAATTATTTTTTGAAGCTTTGGCTTATTGGAAGTCTTAGGCTCATTCTAGTTTACACAGGTGGCAAGTTAATAAAGTGCTTGTAATAAAGAGCTTTTAAGGCTTTCTCCTTTTCCTGTAAGGGTTTCTTTATTCAGACTGATCTGGTGAGTGGAAGTTCTTGAACTTGAGTAACGACAGGAGTTCTTTATTCATCCATGCAGGTCTCTTGCCTCCTTTTTACAGTTTCTTGCTCATCAGGATGCATCTTTTTTGAGTTGGGAGGAAGTGATCCTTGAATGCCAACCAACTCTCTTGGGCCTTTCTTCCATGAAGGACTTTTTCCTGTGGCATTATTCCAAGAAGATCCTTGAAAAAGCTAAAGCTGTCCGTC
This sequence comes from Machaerirhynchus nigripectus, assembly GCA_013397975.1. Lineage (NCBI taxonomy): Eukaryota > Metazoa > Chordata > Aves > Passeriformes > Dicruridae > Machaerirhynchus > Machaerirhynchus nigripectus. Next base: position 50,827 of record VZRQ01004639.1, on the reverse strand, counting down.
CTGAAATCCATGGTTACAATCTCACTAGCTTCCTTCCTCCTCACCCAATACTGATCTCAACAACCTCATGGTCACTACAGCCAAGGATTCCCCCAACCTTCACATCTCCAATAAGGCCCTCACTGTTTGTTTGTATGAAGTCAAGGAGTACACCATTCCTTGTGGGATCCTTTGCTACCTGTGGTAGGAAGCTGTCATGCTTTCCAGGAACGTCCTGGACTGTTTGTGCTTCTCCAACAGATGTCAGGGTAGTGAAATTCCCCCACAAGAACCAGGATCTGTGACTGTGAGGCTGTTCCTAGCTGCCTGTAGAAGTGCTCATCCATTTCCTCCTCCTACTCGGGTGGACTGGAGCAAACACCCACACCAGTGTCACCCTTCTCAGTCAGCTCTTTTATCTTGACCTTGAGTTCTCAAATCATTTATCACCCACCCCGAGACAGAGCTCAGCACAGTCCAAGTGTTTGCTCATGTAGAGGGCAACTCCACTGGTGCACTTTCCTGGTCTGTCCCTCCTCAGCAGCACGTAGCCCTTCATGACAACATTCCAGCCATGGGAGCTGTCCCACCACGTTTCTGTAATCACCATGAGGTCAAAGCCCTGTGACAGGACACAGATCTCCTGTTCCTCCCGTTTGTTCCACATACCACATATGTTGGTGTACAGGAACCTCACAGAAGCATTTGCTTGTTTCCATTTCCCAGTAGGGTTGAAAAGGGGTGCCCCATGGTCCTGACTTGTGGTTATGTCTTTGAGTGCTTCTGCTCACTGAAGGCATCCCCTCTTAAGCCTCTTTTTGCTGCTTGGGTGGTCACTTTAGTTCTCCCTTTTCCACAATTTATCCGTCAAGTCTGGTTACATCCCCAACCTCCTTCAAATCTAGTTTAAAGCTCTCTCGATGAGTCCTGCTAAGAATTTTTCCAAGGAACAAATCTCTTTATACAGCTCTTGACCTTTTTGTCTTGTAGGTAATAATCAAAAAAAGAAAAAATCCAACTTGCCAGCAGCTTTCTCTGAGGTCAAAGAGAAAGGGAAAGTGGATTGCTAACAATAGACCATTCTCTAGCTAAACAGGTTCAAATTTTGATTAGGTATAAGGTGGGGACACACTTTTGACACATGGTTCTGTGCCAGAGACCTTGAACATTTTGAAGGTTTAACAAGAGTCCTTGGAAGTATTTCTGCGTACGAACAAGAAGGAAGTTTTGTCTCACTCAAAATCATATTATTTAGTCTGTATTAATCCTGAAAAAACTATGAAACAGCAAAAGCATGAATATATTGATTTCTTAAAACATACTTCTATAGCATAGAATATAAGCACTTCTTAAAACTAAATGTTGAATGAGGCTTATTCCTTTGCTTAAAATGAACTCGCTTCCAAATATTTTGCTTTTTATCCAAATATTTGTGCATAAAATTTTCTATTATGCTTGAATATAGGGTAAGCCTGATTAGGGAATCACTAATTTCATATTTTCCTGGTGTAACCTGTTTTTGTGAGATCCTATTTCTTTGAAATATGTTTTCTGCGTATTATTTTTTGAGAGCTATTGCCTAGCTATTTCTTTAGTTACGCTCCTCAAGTATGCTGGATAATGACAATATATTACAGGTTTACAATGTGGATGTATCGGTGTAGATGTACATGATGTGAAATCCTATAGCACATAGTCTGCCACGTTTGTATGTGAAAATCTCCAAGAGGAACCCAGGAAAATTTTTTACTGCACTCCCATCAGGTTCATCGAACTGCCTGCTGGCCTCAATACCTTCATGGTCTAAAACTGCTGTTACTGCTTGTGAGACAACTCAGTGGAAAATGTGTTTTACCAACCCTTGCTTTACTGGATGGAAATTTAATCCATGACACTCTGGTCTTTAGCTTGTAGGGTCCAGGATATGAATGCTTTATCAGAAATTTTCCAAACAGGAAGGGACTTGTCAACCATTATCAAGCTCCTCAGTGATAAAGCAGAAGAACGTGGGAGTATTTCACGCTAAGCCTTGCACCTGGGCACTGAGAGCTCATAAACAGATGGGGTTTTTTCCCATTTTGCAATTGGCAGTCCTTATTAATCCATCTTGGACATCCGGAACACCTGGTATGGAAACAGCAGAAGTGCCAGGTGGGTCAGCTTGGATACATCAGGACAATTACACTCCCTGTTGGCAAGTTGAGTTTTTTTGGTCTTGGCTATCCGGTGTTTATTAATGCCTCATGCTGCTCTCTTTAAAAAGCAGTAAGAAAAGCTTATAGGTGATCAAGCAATTTTGCATTCCTGGGAAAGGGGTTTATCCAGTGTTAGTATATTTGGACATCTGCAGTGCAGAATCAAACCTGCATAGGACATAAGAGCAGTGACAGTACTTTCATACAAGTTCAGAACCTTTTTAGTCACTTTCTCTCTCGCTCGGTGATCTCACTACCCTAGGAGAGCCCTAGGAGAGAGAGCTCACTCAGGTTTTCTTGAGTTAAAATCCTTGCGTATTCTATTTTGACATTATTGTATTTTTATGTTATATAAACTTGGTTCTTTGTAGTCATGATATTGCAGGCACCTTTTGAAAACATTAAAGGAATCCGGAACCTAAGTCTGTTAGGAAATAAACACAACCATGATAAAGCATACTTTGTGTAGTCTTTGTAGCAATAAATAATGAATCTTGTAATTAAAGGATGATCACCACCTCTCTAAGACTACTCAGCTGACAATACTGCAGTTGATAAAATTACAGTATGGGTATAGTGGTGTTAAAATAATAAACTTGATTACTTCTCAACCTCCAATTTTTCATGTGGGCTCCAGCACAAATCTCATTTTCTTAACTACTCTCCTTGCACCAGTATAAGCATCACTTAATTCTTGGCCACGGTTGTGTTGACAGTTCTTTACAATTAATGAAATGTAAATCATAACAATTGTTGGATGAGTACTGTGGCCCAGGATAGCACACAATGCACTTATTAATTATTAAGCATGACCTGTGGTCATGCATAATAATCATCCATTGATGGATTAATAACATCTGTCCTTCTGAGACAAGGTGGTCATTTGTAATTTTTACAGTAAATGTCCCAGAATAGGGACAGTGTCCCCAGATGACACCTTGCAATCCCATGTGTTCTAGAGATACTGAGCATGTATTGCCACCATGAAAACAACGCAGTTCTAATTTCTGGTTTAGCAAACCCTGAGAATTACTTGGGCTTAGATGTGTAACTTTTGTTTTCATTTTAGACCATTTTGCTAAGGGTCTCCTAGGAACACAATTGTTGCTAACAATCAAGTATAAAGAGGGCTGTCAACACAAACAAAGCCCCCAGCTCCATGTGAGACCTTTTCCATAGAAATGTCTGAAGTTATGAATTCTTTTCTCTAAGCTGGCAGCAGAATTTCTACTGTTACATACATTAAAACAGTGGAATCACAAAGAATTTAAATATATATATAAATTCTTACCCCCAAAATTAAAGTTTTGGCCCAATTTCTATGAGTTTAAGGAAGAAGTTACCAGAACTGACATCAGTATTTCATTATGAAAACCAGCAATGATACACAGGTCATAAAAGAGTTCCCAAGTGTACTACAGTATAAGCAAGAATATTCTGTTCACTTGCAGCATATCAAGTAAAATCCTCACCTTTGTGAGGCTATTGCAGATTTTGCAGTCAGTCACAGTGATTCGTCCACCAGACTGCTTGAAACCCAATAATGACATATGTTTCATTAATAACTGCTGGGTAGAGAACTATATTCAAAGGCCAAACACGTAGTTTTCAAAATTAAGTTATTTAACAACAGGAACAAGTACATTTCTGTTGGAAGAATCTCAGGGATGAAAGTGGCCTCTTTGGATTTTATATGCATTTTATGAGCCAAAATTTTTTGTTAATTTTCAGTAAGCAGCCTGACTTTCAAATCACAACTAGAAAGCATTGAGCTCTTTTAAAATGGTGTTGCAAGGCAGTCTGAAGATCTCATCCGGCTTACATCCCTGGAGGCTGAAAGCAGGAAAATTTGGACTCTGTGAAGGATATCTGGAAGATGGATAATCTGTAGACCAAATTCACAGAGAATTCCTGTTTCAGGAAAATGCAGAGCATGCCTTTTTCTTCAGTGAAAGAAGGTTTCTGGAAGCAGGACTGCATTTGTGCATATTCCCAGGTTCTGTATGTGGGAAGTAACGGGAGGATTGTGCAGCTGAGTTGGTATGCAGTTTTTAAAAGGGAAACCAAAATACTAGGCTTCCCAGTGTTATGCAGGAGAAAAAGTGATTACTCAGTCACTAGTAGAAGATGGTAAACTTCCATAACCTGTGAGCAAGGTTTCGTATTGCTCACATTTCACTGTGGATGGCTCAAAAAACCATGAAGTTAAGGTGGCAGTATTATAAATATCTCTAATCACTCTTCTGTGTATTTCTGTGGAAAATATTCATCTTTTGAGTCATCATGTGGTTTTTCAAGATTTCCTGGCTTGATATCAGCCTCCAGGGCGTGATGGGAGGACCCAGTGCTATTCTGCTGCCTTGCGTGGCAAGATGCGTTGCTCTACCTCCATCTCAGCCACACACAACATGTTGGGAAAGGAGAGAGATGGGAAGTCTAATCCAGGAAAAACCATGCTATTCAGATCTTGAAGTTGGCACTAAAAAATCTAACAAATATTATCCAGCTTCAGGACACATTACAGCCCTCAGTGACACCCGATGAATTCAGGACAAAGCCTTACTTTGTTGAGAGAGTGTAAAGAATACAAACTTCATGATGTTTTTGTGCACCAGCAGGACAAGGGAAAGCAAATACAAAGCAGAAATTGTACCTGGAGTGCAGTTTTAAACCACTTCTGTATTTAGGTGTCCACCAGACAGAACTGGTGAATATTTAGGCAAATGTGGGCAGATTAAAATGTCTGTCTTCAGGAAAAATCCTCCTCCCATTAAGCAAGAAGGAGAATAAAAACATAATGAAATTTTTGAAATTTGAATGAGACTAAAATAAAATTATGTTGCTTTTTTAATCCTTGAAATCAAATCCAGAGCACTCCAAGACAAAACTAAAGACACATAGGTCAGAGCAGAAGCAATTTGGGCAAAAATGGGATGTTACTGTAAATAATGTCTGGTATTTCTGATGTGGAGGTCACTTTTACCTGAAGAAGGATTTTCTACTTTGGTATGTGCTGTGGTATTTTTGGATTGTTGCTTTTAAGTTACATATGTTGATTAAAAATCAGTGGATCCAACACCAGCCTTATTACAGATGGAATGCAGAAGGTACTTCTATTTATTAAACTTTTATTCTGCATTTACAGATGTGTAATTAAGAATAGTGTTGGGACTTCCTGCTGTACAAGTAAATAAGAAGCAAGCTGATATTTAACCAGTTTTTAGTGAGGGAATGTACCTTTGACAAATAGCTGAAAGGTTTTAACAGTTCTCTTACCAGGGAGGCTGAGTGAAATCAAACTCAGAGAAGTCTGTACCAGGCATGGCTGAGGCACAAGGTGAAAAGTATATTTCACTTGTTCTTTAATTCTTTCCTGGGAAAGAAAAGGACTTTTCTATCCACAGTGATTAATTAGTCTTCTTTCTCATGGGCTTAAAACAAAAAAGGAGTCAGATCTTTAGAGGCAAACGTGTCCATAAATTGTCAGCAGCAATTTGCATTGTTGATGTATTGTGTCTCACAGAAAATGATGTGTGAGAGGCTGACCATGTGCTAGGAGGAACCTCAAGACATAATGATAATTTATTTGAAGGAAGGAGAATAACCATAATTAAAATACAACCAAAAAAAAAGCCCTACAACCTGAAAATAGCAGAAATAACAGCACGAGAGGTAATAGGACATGCTAGAGTTTTAGTGCAATAAATCCAGGACCCTTAGCCATGTCCTTAAATGTGCTGCTTTCAAGTTTCAATCCTCCTGATTGCTGGGAGAACCTTGAAGCGTAGAATATAAATGAGTGGTGTCTTTTCAGTTTAACTGTTCCATATTGAAAACAAAAAAAGAGCAATATAATTTCAAGTACCGATCAAGTCACAATCCCAGTAAAAGGAAGAATTATCCCCTTTTCTGAGCCTTAGGCTAGCTGCTATTTCATGTTTAGAGGGCCAAAGCCTGATTAATCCTGGCAGAGGTACTGTGGTTTACATCAGAGGGAAGGGATGTTCTGAATACCTCATTTGGCCTTTTCTGGCCTTCTGTACCAGTGTGTATTAAAAATGTATCAATTCACACTCTTAATGCCTGATCATCTTTATTTGTGAGTGAAATAAAAATGTGATCCAAGTGTAAATGAGGATCAGTCCTGTCAACATTTACAATTCAGATTTTTAAGCATAACAGTGATATAAATGTCTTCATTGTCTCACTCCCCTGGACTGTTGAGATAGTCAGTAGAATGCTTTCCATCAGTGCAGAAAGATAACACCACCCTAAAGGGCAGTCAGACATACAGATTCTTCTTGAATGTCTCTTGTCATAAATTTCCTTCAAAAACCCAGCATTTTATTTGCTCACTTTGCAAATGGATGCTTCTCTCTCTCCCTGGATAGCAGGGGATAATTTAGAGTGAAATTCCACCTGTATGTGATGGTGCCCCTTGAAGGTTTATGCAGGTCCAGGTTCAAGAATGCACTGTCTCAGAGCTGAGGGCAAGATATAGCAGAGAATAATACCATACATAAAATGGTGCTCAAGAGTCTACAATAAATTTTAAACTCATGATTATCTGCAGGGATGGGCATTCTCAGTCTCTATGAGGCATTTTCTTTCAAGGGTTAACCAAAATCTTTTTTTCTTATGTCCATCTGGAATTTCCCTTTCTAGAGTGTTCAAAAATTGCCTCTCATTCTTTCTCTTTGTACCACCAAGAGGAGTCCTGTCTTCTTGATAGCCCCCATTCATCAGCAGATTGCTGCTAAACCTCTCTACTTTTAAGGTAAATTCCAAATTATGTAATGATCTAATTATATATTTATTTTGTCTCTTTAATGCCACAAAAATTTTGATAAGTTTATAAAGTAGTTATTCACAATTCGTACATATTATTAAGCATGCTAGTATAAACTGGGTATAAAGGAGTAGGGTTCTGCCAGATTACCTCTTCAGAGTGATTTTTATAATTTTAAAGTTAACATTCACAAGCGTCTCCAAGAAAGATACATTACTGCGTACAAAGTAGTAATATCTTTTGAAAACATAGTGTTTGCACTCCATTGAGATTGAAGTGTGGAATAAGTATGAATAAGTGACAAAAATTAGCAGTAAAATCACTCCATGCTCTATGACTCCAATTTTGGATAGATTCTGACCTCTTCATAATCTGTGATTGCAGTTTTCTTTAGTTCTCTAGACCTTAAGACCTCCACCAAAAATGTGAGTCCCAAACTATGAAGAAAGTACATCAAAATGAAAAAATATCATCTTTCCTTTCACTCAAAATGAAATATTATTTAAAGCTATGCTTCAAGCCCATATTTCATTGGAGGTGTTTGGGCTTCTTGGGCAGCACTGGCAAACAGAGGCAGGGGCTGTGTGTTGCCTGTGTTTTATGGAGCCCTGTGATTTAGTGAGCAGGCTGCTGGAGCCAGTTGGCAGAAATCTGCTGGAGGGTGCCCAACACCACAAGATTATGTGCTTATTTTGACATTCCTGGTCATCTGGGGCATGTGAAACTGCTCTGTGTGGGCTGCCCTGCTGTCTGGATCACATGGGAGCCCTGGCGACAAAAAGGATCCTCCCTGCTTTTGTGTGCACCCTGTTCTTTCTGGTGCCTTTGCCCAGGGGCAACGTTGGGTGAGGGATGCAGGACAGGAAGTTCAGTCAGGGAGCCCTGAGGCACTGGCCTTGCTCAGTGCCAAGGGAGCAGGCAGGATGCATAAGTGGGGTGCCATGGGAAATGGCCAATGTCACTGTGGGGCTGCCACCATTGTCCTAGACAGGCTGTAGCAGTCAGGAGAGGTATCCCATCACCAGAAAAGGACAACCATTTTCAAAAAAGAGGAAGAAGGAGGAATCAGGGAACTGCCAGCTGATCCCTGGGAAGATCACAGAGCAAACTCGCCCTTCTTCAAGGAAGAAGTGTCTGGGAAGAGCCCATGTGGATTTGCTAAGAAAACTGTTGCTTGTCAAACCTCATTGCCTTCTGTCATGAAGTGCCTGTTCCAGTGGATGAGGTGGGAGCAGTGGGCAAATCTTCCATTTAGCACAGCTTCCAGCACGGTCTCCCATGTTTTCTGTGTGCTCAGACTGGATGGGTGAACAAGTAGGAGAGTGAAAAATTGTCTGGATTGCTGGGCTTCAGAAGGAATGGTCAGCAGCTGTTGCCTGGATACTAGTAATATTCTAGGTTTGAGCAGCAGTAACGTGTATCGTCTTTGCTCCTGGATGATGGGACAGAGTTAACTGCTACAAGTTCACCAATGACACCAAGCTGGGAAGCAGGGCAGGGAGACCCTCAGAACATGGAGATGCTCAGAACTTGTTTGGTCAAGGATCTAAGCAACCTGATCAAACTCTGGATGAGTGAGCAGGGATTGGACCAGATGATTTACAGAGGCCCCTGTATTATTCCACATTTCTATATATTCTGTGCAAGGAGCAGATATTTTATATACACAATATATCAGGATTTTTTAGTTAAGGAATGTCCAGCTTCATTGTAGGGACAGAGCTGCACAAAGCCCTTCATTGACTGAAAATATGCTCCTATGTGAGCAGGTCTATAAGATTTATTATTTTAAACAGGCTTACTCTATTGCTTATATGTGCAGGATCTTCTCATCTTTAAATTACAGAGCAATTTTGTTCCTCACAGAAGTAATGAACCACAAGAGATGTCATTAATAATGCCCCCTTTCAGATGTCCTAGATTAGAAACAGCATGCTAAAACAATATTTTTACCTATCGATCATCCTCGGGGCAAGAATTTATCATACTTTTATAAATAGTTCCTTTTTGGCTTTGCAGCTCTGTCTAATATGAAGTCTAATATAAAATTGCCACCTCTGTCAGCTTCTACATTCTCCATGGGAAAATTTACTCTTATTTGATGCCAGTTTGGGCTGTGGACTTTGTAGACAGAAGTTCAAAGTGGTTGGACACAACTTGTGCTAGTCTAGAAAACTGAAAACACTAGTGGGGAAATAGTTCCTTCACCCAAACAAGTGCAAGAGAACATGGTAGAGATTTAAATCAGGTGTAACCAAAACTAGCACTTATTCATCAAGGCAAGCAGCTCTGGCCAAGAAAAAAGTAAAAGAAAAAACTAATGTAGTAAGAAACCTACCAAGGAAGTTTCTCTCAGCTGGTTACTGAGCACTGTTGAAAGTGTATGAAAACTGGGAAAAAAGAGTTCCTGAGAGACGTGGAAAGCGACCAGGGGAAAATCCAACCTTTAGTACTCTGAACTCCTGAAACCATGATAGTAACATGAGGCTTCTATGTAAATGAGAGAGCGAGTTTTTGTTTGGCCACTCTTTTGGGAAAGGTGAGGTTTTCTTTGGTTGCTGTATTTCCCTCTCCAAAAGGTAAAAGCTGAATGAGCCCACCCTATTTCATATTCAAGAAGGGTGGAAGAACAGCAGTCAGGAGCCTGCCTACGTGCCTGGCAGCACCTTTTAGTGACCACAGCTGTAGACCGGGACTTTCTGAGGAGCTGGGAATGGCACAGGCAGAGGCAGGAGAAGGTGAGGGCAGGAGATGAGGCCTGCTTTGGAGCCTGCCCATGGCATGAGCAGCCCCAGGCTGCTGAAGGCAGTTTCCACTGATGATCTGTGGCCCGAGGGCAGAGTCAAAGGACTCTCACCCCCTTCTTTTCTGCTCAGTCCTGAGAGCTGGCAGCTCTGTGGTTGTGTTAGGTGCCGCTTTCTGGGTACAGGGGATGAGAAAAGGACCATAAAGATGACGGGGGTGAAGCTGCCTTGCATGGCTTCGATAGATGTGATCTGTGAGGATGCTGTCTGCTACCAGGAGGGCTCATACTCTTGCTTACTGACAAAGAAGTACTCGATAATCTGTTGAACTTCTATTACTGCTAATTAGGTATCCATACTCTGATTCATTTGGAACCATTTCTGTTCCTTAATTCCTAAAAAAATAAGATGAGAAGCTCTAAACCAGATTATTTTGTTTGTAATGCAGTTACCACTAATGAACAGCTGCCAAAAAGACAATTTTGTCTAAATAGTGTAATAACAATTTGCCAATGGGCAGCAGTATAAATGAGCTGTCTGTCATGCAGCACTTCCTTAAATTGCAAACCAAAGGAGATCTCTTCCTTCTCCTGGTTTTGATCTTGCATCGACTGAATTTGACATGTTTTGAAAAAAAATCACTGCAAGCTTATACACAATATTGTGACTGATATATGATTTTGGAAAGGAGCCAGAGATCAGAGAATGCAACTGCTCAAAAGTGTCTATGTGTTTTATGCTACCAACTTCCTCACAACTCAGAGTAAAGATGACAAGACAGCTCTCTACAGCACTGATTGTACAAAGTTTAAAGCTTGAATATCTCCTCAAAAATGCTTGAAGGCCTGTGCCAGAGGAGAGACCCAAATCCCTGCAAGCAGACACACGGCTGTTGCTTAGTGCTGGGAACCAGTTCCAAGCTAGTCCTCTTGACCCGGTACCAAAATACCTAAATTCTTATCCTTAAGCCCAAGCACAACAGGCAGGTAATTGGCTGCAAAAATTGAGTGGTAACACACTACATTTCAGATATTTGTTACATAATTACTTCAGAGTTGATTTAATCTGAATAAAACCAATCTTCTCTATGAATGAACCTGCTTGCAGGGCTGGTTTTACATTTTCCACATATTTCTTTTTCTGCTTCAAATGCATCAGCTCTATTGCTAGAATGCCTGTTTGCATATTCTGCTGGTAGCATGTGTTTGAGGAAGTCTCAATAACAATCCATAAAGAACCAGAGAAGAAACTGCTTCTTCAGAAGATTCTTCTGTGCTATTGTTCAGCTGTCATTTTGAAAAGGGGAGATGAGAGAACTTCAGGGTGTTGCAAAGTAGAGAGAGGTTCAGGTGCTAGATCAAAGTGCTTTAAAAGAGAAAAAAGAAAAATCAAGAGAACAAAAATCCCCACGAAACAAACCAAACCCTCTGAGTTGTTTGAACTCCATTATCTTAACTCAGGAATTTCTCTGTGTGGGTGCTTCTGATTTCAGTTAACATTCGGAGAGGTGGTGGAAGTTTCCTGCATGCTGGCAGCAGCTGTGCTCAGTCTCTCCAATGCTGGGGTGCCCTTCCAGCTTGCTGCTGACCCACCTTGCACTGCAGAACTTGCAGCCTTCTCTGGGCACACCTTGAGGGCAGCTCCCAGCAATTGCCTGTCCTTCATTGTTTTAGGTGGGACAGGGCAGAAACAGTGAGTGTGTGTTAGTTCATCCCAGTGTCTGCTGCACCAGCACGGTGTTGAAATAAACATTGCTATCCCTGCAGGAGTTTGGCAGCTGGCTTGCTCTGTCCTTCACTTGGAGACCAGGAAATCCAGAATGTCCTTCCCAGGCTAAGCAGGAGCAGATATACTGTAGCAGTGCAAGGAGCCTGATTTACATGATTGCAAAGAACAAAATACAAAGAGAGCAGTACCTTTAAAATAAAATGTAGGGGAATGTGTGTAGGTTTTTTGTCACTTTGATTCTACCATGGCTAGAGCAAGCAGTGTAGCAGGAGACAGGGACAGCAGAATGGGTTGAAGGGTGGCTTCTGCTTGCAAAAAAGTGCTTCTGGCTGGTACAGGACTAATGCCAGTTCATACAGCTGTTTAATTCAGCATATAAGAAGCATGTAGGTCCTTTTAATAATGTCCAATATATGACAATTTAAACTTTCTAATAAAGTCCAGGCAGTGCTCTGCATATACCTTCTGCTGTTATAATGTAATAACATTTTGCACTTATTGATTTACCATGCTATCTTTTAAAGAAGACAAAATGCTTACCTGTGTAAAAATGCTTAGTTCAAATAATCTACATAGCAAATGCTTTGGCGTGATAGCCCATATTGCCACCAGATGCAAATTGTCACACGGTCTCTGGGAATCATGCACTGAAGTCCACCTTGGTGTAACCAGGAGCAGAAGCAAAGGGATGTGAAGTGGGACACAGGACAGGAGAGCATGTCTGTGCGTTTAAAAAATTTCTGGGTCCCTTTCTACATGACATGATGTGGATGACATAATTCTTTGATGATGCATTATTTTTATTCTACCAGTCATGGGGTTCCTTTTCCTTTTTCCTTTTTCCTTTTCCTTTTCCTTTTCCTTTTCCTTTTCCTTTTCCTTTTCCTTTTCCTTTTCCTTTTCCTTTTCCTTTTCCTTTTCCTTTTCCTTTCATTTTCCCTTTGCCTTTGCCTTTGCCTTTGCCTTTCCCTCTCTCTTTCCCTTTCCCTTTCCCTTTTCTTTTCTTCCCCACTTGGAGAGGTGGGAAGCTTATCCATGCCTTAATCGTGTTGTGCAGGATTGCTATGCTTCTCTGTGCATCCATTCCTTTCATGGAAGCTTTTTTAGCCCACCAGTTACTTTCAATACAATTTAAAAGCAAGGTTTCTCTAAGGCCCATGGAAACAGGTAAGCAGATAAAGATGCAGACTAACTGTGGTTCTCTTACTGCTTAGTGTTCGTGCTTTGTTAGGGAGTCCAGACAGGAGAGACCTCAGAAAATCCCCCCGGTACTGAAAGGTTCAGTCAGAACTTGTACCTCAGACAGCAAACAGGAGACAGAAATCAATAGGAAAGCTGGCTTCATTAGCACCCCTGCTCTGCAGCTCTTTGTTTTCCCTTCACATGTTGCACATAAGCATATTTACACCACTGTTTCCTAGCAAGTCTTGACTTCTCATTGACCTCATTTTGTCTCCCCTTTTTAAATATATTGCATAGAGGGTTCTTTCTCCTCCATCATTCACTCCAAGTTTTTTCCTATTCTCTTGGAGTATTTTCTACCTTGCCTCCCATTATATAACCATTTTGGATTATGATTTGTTGCACATAAACAACTTATTTTCAGTGTAAAGTAGTTAAACTGGTTTCTAGTACCTACCGAAAAGTTCCTTCAAACAGGCTGAGGGAAAGAGGCAAAGAGCCTTGAAAAGCAGGCAGACATCAGAGACAAACAAGACAAATGGCCCTGATTTTGTTCACAAGCTGTGTGGGATTTGAGGGAAGGCAAATTAACTTCTCATTTAGTTAAGGGTTCTCAGTGATGGCAACAGGAGTGTTTTTCCCATCAAATAAGGAATGAGTGAAAACATACGATGATTTGGAACCAAACATATTTGCAGTTGTTTATGTTTTTGGCTAGCAAGATACTTCAACATTCACTATCATTTGCCTTACAGGTTTAAATCATGAATTATTTAAGGTGGAGAAAATATTTTTCATTCCATTAGTGCAGTTCATAGCACAGTGTGATGCTGATCATGTCTGTGCCTTATGCATTGCACAGATGCAAAATAGGGCAAGAAAGCAGAAATTTTGAGGTTTTCTTTTATTTTCTTTTCTCTTCTTCACAAAACAAATTATATCTTGGGAAGTGCATGCACACACAAGAGTCTGGGTGCTGAAAGACATTAGCTTGCAAAACCAGAAAGTCTCCCCAGTGGCTCTGTGAGTTAAGCACTGCTTTGTATTTTTGCTATTTCTTTAGAAATTGGAATTTCCAGCTTGACATGTGCTAAACTCTACAACAAAATAGATCTTGTGTCAGCCAGGAAATAAGTCCCCAGGTAATTGTTAATGTAGTAACCATAAAAAAGGTGAGCTTTTTGATCTTATATTTGGCCTGGGAAGGTTTTTCACATGTGAATTGGCCTAGCACTACTTTCTGCATGAGCACTTATCTTGTAGAACACTTTAGGAGGAAAATCATGCAAACACCTGCTTTGTGGGTTACTTGTAGATAAACCAATCCCAAAGCTAGTGTTAGATGAACTTTTTTTAGAAGTAGCAACAACATAGGAGTATGGTGTCCAAAGAGTTTTCTGTCTTCGTTGGAAGGACTCTAGACTACTCTGTATTCACTGTATTTTTATTGTTCTAATCCTCTGTTTACAGCTGGTCCTGTTTGGAAGTAGGGTGAGAATGGTTGTGCATGAAGAACACTGTCCTCTTGATCCAACATTCAGCTCACTTTTTGTGAACTACTGCAGACCCACTGCAGACAAAACAAGAAAAGGTGGTCCCACATTCTTGTGGCACCACATGCTAAAATTTTGCATATATGTTCATGGTTAAACTTATTTAGGGCCAAGATCAAATTGTCTCCTCTAGCAGCCAAGCTAAGATTGTGGAAAGGGTTTTGTTTTTAGATGTCATGGTGCCATCCACTCCCAAGGTCCTCCTGGAGCTGTCCTTAGGAAATCTGAGGGGGTCTGAAGTGTGGCAGTGCCCTTGACATTCCGTGGCATGATGTGATTGTAGCATATGACAACTTGCTGCAGCGAAAGCTTTTGGTAAAACATGCTGGGAAGGTGCTGTAAACGGTGAAATGCTCCAAGGCACGAACCGTGCTGCTTTCAGCTCTGTTCCTTTTGAGGGGGTTGCAGCAGCTCTGTGTGACAGCATGGTCATGTGTATAAGTGTGTAAGCTTGCTTAGCTCTACATCCAGGATATTTAAAACAGCGTTTTGTTCCATTCTGCGAACAGACCCTAAGCTTAGCACTGTTTTAGTTGGGGCCTTTTTGTTGTTGTTGTTTTGGTTTTTTTAATTGATTTCTATTTTAACTGAAGTGGAAACAGTTTAGCAAACCCAGACCCTTGCAAACAGATTGTGCTGACTGTGAGGATAAGTTTGTGGGCTGAGTTTTGTATCTGCTGAAACTATAGAAAAATCTTAGCGTGAACTGCAAGCTAAGATGATGTTGTTGCTCAATTTGCTTTAACTAAAAGTGCCTGCAAAAGATCAGACTAATTAAGGCTGTCTCTGAGGGCCTAAAAAATGCACATTCTTACTAAAATACCCTTGAGCTTTTAATTATTTTCAGGTGGAAGTGCAATAGAGGATTTTGCCTGGATTTTCCTATCTGAAACCATATACGTGCCTTAGAGACCTTGCTGGCAAAAGTGCAGGTGGTTCTAGAGTACAGAAACAGGAGTTTAAGCAGAAGCTGGGGCACAGCATGAACCTCCAAACATACACTGTGTCTCTTCTTGTTGGAGATGCTTCACTTTGTATAAATAAACCCCAACTCCTGCAGCCTCTTCTGGAACCCCACAGACCCCAGCCTGTCTTGGTGGCCCTTCCTGCTGCCCTCCATCCAGTGTCCTGTGGAACCCACAGCTAGACAAGCACACAAGAGTAAACCTGTTGCTTTCTCTTTCCAAGGAATATTTAAATTCCTTCAGCACAGAATTTATTTCTACCTTCCCTCTGCATTTTTATTTGTGTCCTTATAATGTGGTTTGCAATATTGGTTTATTTTCAGCCCTCAAGTATAGATTTATGAGGAACACAAGCAAAACTATTTGTCAACACTTATTTGGGTTCAGTGCCTGAGAAAAGAAACAAAAATCTGCTCTTCTTTGGCCTGTGTGATCAAATATGATTTGGGCACAAACAATTCCAGTAAGGGAATGCTGTGCTGATTCTTCAAGAGTAATTTCCAGCTGAAAATAACAATAATCATGAATAGCTGTCAATGCGCAATGTGAGCTATTTCTCTGTGGTTCAGTTCACAGCCTCTTACTAATCTGGAATTCATGCAGCTCTAATCACCTTATTTTATAAATTCGGGAGATTCAGAAGATATGCATGCCATCTTTTTGAGGTGATAAAACAGAGCTTGCATAAACCCCCCATAATCTTTAATAATAATCTTGATTATTCTAACACTTTGCAAATATCTTATTTTTTTGGCACTTCAGAGATATCAAAGTGATATAGAACTAATGAACATTCATTGAACTTCTAATAAAGCATGAGGAAATGTACTTCTATTTTGATGGACTCCGATCTCTTCTAAAACTTAAAAGCAAATCTCCAGACTTTTAATGTTACTTCACATAGATTCTCACAGGAAAAGTGCAAATATGAAATGGAAGAATTAGCAGAACTCCAGTCAGCTGAGGAGATCTGATTTTAGTGAAGTTTGGTTGGGCTGAAAAACAAATCCCTGGTGATCAATGATTGGAGATTTACCCCACAGTGAACACTGTGAGCCTGGGGTGCCCCAGAGCTGGGAAGCTCAAATACGTGGCTGAAGAGCAGCTCTGCTTCTGCAGTGCTTACAGAAGTCTGTCAAAAATCAACACTTCTCTTTAATGAAACCTTATCGAAATAAAGGGCTTGATACTTCTGATCAGGCATAAATATCTTTGGGATATTACCCGATCTTGATGACACGAGAGCTGGAACCCCTCTCCTGCGCAGGTAGGCTGAGGCACTCGAGGTTGTTCAGCCTGGAGAAGAGAAGACTCTGGTGAGACCTTGCAGTGCCTTCCAGTACCTAAAGGGGCCACATGAGAGCTGGAGAGGGACTTTCTATAAGGGCATGTAGTGATAGGACAAGGGGGAATGGCTTCAAACTGAAATAGAGCAGGTTTAGATATAAAGAAGGGTAGTGAGGGTGGTGAGGCACTGGAACAGAAAAATGTGGATGCCCCGTCCCTGGTTCAAGACTAGGTTGGATGGGGCTTTGAACAATCTGGTGTAGTGGAAGGTGTCCATGGCAGGGGGCTGGATCTAGATGATCTTTAAGGTCCCTCCCAACCCAAACCATTCTATGATTCTGTAATTTAGGGGACTGAAGTTTAAATATTATTGGTATTTTCAGGCTTGTAGAAACAGAGACTCCATTACTTTGCCTATCTTAGATTATCTCAGCTGATGAAATATAAAGATATACCAACCAATGAAAATCATTTGTTCAACATAGATTATTCTTGAAAGTAACTTCCATGCTAGCTGGATTTGTAGGTTTTATAGCATCTAAGAGTTGACATTCAGCAACTAGCCTAAATTATGAGTAATCATAAGTATTTGATGGTGTTGCTTCTGTGCTTGAGTGAGATGAAGCCTGTATCCATGGCAGCTTTGCCAGTTCTTCAGCTTTAGAAAGTTTCTTAAATTTTCATGTAACAACAGAAAAAAAATCCTTTGTTCTCTCAAAGTATGAATCCTGGTTTGGTCATTCGGGAATACTAGAAAAACACTCCAGGCCAGAGTGCTTCTCCCGCATGTAGAATCCACTCAGGGCTTGCAGCATCAAATATGTATCTCCTGAGCATGAGATGCTCCAAAGTCTATCAGGCAAACTGCCCTGCTTTTGCCACCAGGTGACTGTGAGTGTGGTATATGCAAACATTTTATGTCACTCATTACTAAACTAATACATAAATATGACAGAGTTGGCCAAAAAAATCAGGAGCCTGTAGCTTCCATAGGCCTTCTGGAGTGCCTGCTGGTACTGCAGGTACACATCAGCATTAAAATTCAGGACTCTGTAGTGCTGTCTGGGTGCAAGTTTCTGCCAGGATTAGCAAGTTACTGTGATCTTTTGGACATTCTGGGAAATGGTTTTAGGAATGGCCAAGAATAAATATGCACAGGGCTCTGAAGCACTGGAAATAAAGGCCTGCATGGAGGTGTGTGCCTGAACTGAATGCAGATGGGTGTTTCCTGATGGCTTTGCAGACATACCTGGGTTATGGTACATGGTTTTGTCTCCCAGAGGCTGCTGAAACTGAGAATTATTTGCAATGGTGTTGCTTAATTTCACATGTAGGTGGGCTCTCAGCAAAATAAAACTATTGAGGTAGGACAGAAGCAGAGAAAGCCCAGATTTGGGATTGCACTAAATTAGGTGTCCTGATTTTAGCTGGGACAATTTTGTCCTTAGAAGCTGTATCATTGCTGTGTTTTGGATTTAGTATGAGAATAATGTTGATAACACACTGATGTTTTGGTTCTTGCTGAGTAGTGCTTACTCTTTGTCAAGGACTTTTCAATTTCCCATGCTCTGCCAGTGCAGAGGTGCACAAGAAGCTGGGACAGCTGATCTGAGCTGTCCAAAGGAATATTCCATACCACGGAACATCATGCCCAGTATCTAAACTGGGGGGAATTGGCTGCACAACCGTGTTGTGCATAATTTACTTGTCTTGGGGAATAATTGTCTCCCTCTCTGTGTCTCCTCTCATTGCATTATTTGTTTTATTGCTGTTGTTGTTATTATTATGAGAGGTAGTTTATTTTACTTTATTTCCGTAATTAAATTGTTCTTTTACCTTGTTTACCTTTTTTTTTCCAATTCTCCTCCTCCTTCTCCCTGGGGTTGAGCGGAGGTGGGCAAGCAGCTGTGTGGTACTTAGTTGCCATCTGTGCTTACACCACGAAGTTACACAAAGTTACAGAAGAATCTCATGCTTTTAGTCAGGAAGTTCAGATGGCTCCTGCCTCTGATCTTCAAAGAACTTGAATTATGATTAGTATAATTTTGATCTTTGATTTATTGCATAACTTTTAGCACTTCAAGGTAACTTGTTGCCTTTTAATCTAGCAGAGAAATAAATAAAATCATTCTGGCCTACCTGTTGATCTAGAGATTACAGTGATTAAATACATTAAAATGTTTTAGTATATGTTGTGGGCCTCTGAAGAAAATGGCAAGTAGAATTTAAAAAAATTTATAAAACTAGTAACCAACACTTTTTTTATTTCTTTTTTTATTTAGTGACAAAAAACATTTAAATAATAATATCTAGTAAATCTGGACAATCTGGATTGTTTTCCCAAGTCAGTAGGAAAAAACTGGGTGCTGCTTGGCCTTATTAGAGGACGAAATAGTGCTGATGGTAGACTTGTGTGGGTGGAATCAGAGCTGAGGCAGAGAAGTCAGATATAAAAACTGCAGAATTTGTCTGTTTTTTTATCTTCTACTGCTTTGTTATGCCGATAAAAGAAGCACCCTGTATTGGGGGGGTGGGGGGGGGATGATATCACTGTTTGCTCAGAAACATAGCCTTTAAGGTTAAATATCAGCAGAACACTAATCCAAGACATTATTGTTCCTCTCAGACTTGAAATAATTTAACAGCCCTGACTGTACTGAATGCCACAGTAACACAGAGCTAAAGCAGG
The DNA here is from genome assembly GCA_013397975.1 of Machaerirhynchus nigripectus. NCBI lineage: Eukaryota > Metazoa > Chordata > Aves > Passeriformes > Dicruridae > Machaerirhynchus > Machaerirhynchus nigripectus. The sequence continues at coordinate 31,716 of VZRQ01004639.1, read as the reverse complement.
AATTTGGCCTGTAAAAATGCAGAACATAAAAAACATCAGCATTCTGAGTAAGCAGTTCACAGGGTTTTATGAAGGCTTTAGTTCCCTGCTTGTAAGTGAAAAAAGCTGTTTGTAAGAGAAAAGGGTGGCAAATGTAGTTTGATTTTATCACTTTACTAAAAAAATTTGCTGTAAGTGGGAAGAGTATGTCTTCCTACTTTTATAATTGTTTATATTCAATTGGTTTTAGTGAAGAATTTTTTGACTACAGTGTGTTCTTTTCAAGTCTTCTGGCTAACTAGGTAATACATTGTCAAACAAAAAAGAAAATAGTTAAACTTGAGATATGTGCAGATAAAATTCATTGCTAACATGCTAAATGACATTTAGTATCAGGAAGACTATTCTTCAGATTAGAGAAAAAAATTATATGTTTTAGATGAAAAAAGAAATATTGTTTGCACTGTTGGGAGGGCTTCGCTGAACCTGATAATTAAAATAGTGCAGAATGTTTGATTTCTGTTTGATAGTCATTTTAACCTGTCTGCTCACTTCAAAGTAAATCTGTGAGCAGGTGTCAATAGGTGAACACAGACTGACAGCCAGCAATTGCTGAAATGCCACTAGCTACTCTGCAAAGCTATCAGAGGCTGTCACATCTTGACTGTGAAGTGAAAATGGCTGAACAGGGAAAATTTTTTTCATCAGAGTGAACATTTTCCAGTAACCTTTATGATTAGACCTCCAAAGAAAGAAATACTAAAGCCCCCATGAAGGACAGGAGCTCCTGTTTGTTTTGTGATGCGAGCTCTGCTGCCCAGGCAATGCAAGTGGGCTGCTCCTCCCAGTGAAACAGGGTCTTTAGAGCTCTCTTTGAAAGCTCTGCTGTGCAGCCAGGGAAACGACGTGCCATGGATTATAATAAAACCTGCCTCCCCCCCCTCCCCCGGAACATGGTCAGGACAGCAGATTTTTTTTAAAAATTAAATCAATCTGGATAGTTCAGGCACTTGAACTATGTATTTGCTAGATAAACATTTGCGATAGATTAGAACACAAAGTATTTTATTTCTTGTTATTCCTTGCGGCGCTGTTTGTTGTTTTACTGCTCTCACAAAAAAGCGTGCTCCGTGGGAAGGCATGCCTTGCATTTATGCTGACTTCACCCAGGAACCCTCCCTGGCTCCGGTGTTTACCTCGTGCCCAAATAAAGCACATCCAGATTTGAACTCTTGTCACTTGGATTCTGCTGAAAAGGAAAAAAACAAGGGGCTTGGGCCTACTCGTGCTCAGAGCTTTGGCTTATTTAGGCTCTCGAGCTGCATGCAGTGTGTTTTCTGGAATGTGTTCTTGGGTTATCTCAGTCATAAAAACCGGAGGAGGACACACGTTATGCTGTTTGTCTACTTTGCAGCTTGAGAATTTTCACGCGTGCTTGATGCTCCATTTTTTCCCTTTGATCTGCTTTGTCTTGTGTTTTCTTGTGTCTTTGCTTGAGATTTGGTTTCTGATCAGCTGGTGCAAGAAGCAGAAAACATCCATGCAGCAGGCTCACCATGAAAGGATGCTCTTTTCCATACAATGGACAACATCCTAGTGGCACTTGTTATTGTGGGATGTTGTAGAGGTCTGACATCTAAATGGATTCAAGGGGTCACAGAGAGTATGTCCACTTGGGGTGATTATATGCAGAAGCTTGAGGTCACCTTGCCTCAGATGTTTCTATACCTACATACTTTTAGAAGAGCACGTAAGAAAGAATCTTTTGAGGTGTGCTGCTTTTGGAATGCTTTTCTGAACATCTATTATTTGCCATTGAAAAGGACAAAACAATGGGCTGGGATGACTCTCTGATCTGTTCCAGTATGACTCTTACCATGCCATAAGCTGTAAGAACTTCAGCAATACCTACCTGTTTTCTGTCTCCTTTCCTAATGATTCTCTCTGGTCTGCATGGGATAGTTTCTAACTGAACATGCTGCCTTGTGTAAATGCTCTCCATAAGTGTTCAGTTCCTGGGTCAAAGCTCAAGATTTAGGTGCAAAGATACCCGGTGTCAGCAAGAGCAGGGCTGCTCCAAGAGGGAGAACAATCTGGGAGCCAAGGGTGACACAAGAGGGCAGTCTCAAAACATCAGAGGACATGGCTGGATCACTCTTAGGGTCTATTAACAGTCCCAGGCATGGTGAGGTAAGAAAAATAAATCCAGTGTCCACCAAAGGATGCCAGTCAGGGGCAACAGGAGATGGGGCTGGACACACAACATAGGGCTTGAGATTAATCCGGGAAAACCAGTCAGCAAGTCAGGAGAGCAAAGGGCAAGGCCAACCTACAACTCAGTTCTGGGACCTGAGCTCAAATAAGCCATGAGAACTTGGCTGGGAGGAAGACCAAGGTGAAGGTGGTCATAATAACCAAGGTCAGCTGGTGGCCTATTTTCAGATTTAGTCCTTGGTGTTGGGTACTGTATTTGTTTTGGGTTTTTTGAGGTGAGGGTTTATTGTTTTTTCTAATTGTCAGTAGGTTGCTCATATAAGTGGGGTAAGACTTAATGAAATAGGTCACAAAGTGAGTAAAAATGACAGGGGGTGTGCAACAATTTGGAAATAAAAAGTAGGAGAATCCAAGCTCCCTGTGCTATTTCAGCAGACCAAGTTGCTAGTGATGCTTTGAGGTGGCCACACAAAACTTCAGAGTTACACACCAAGCAGTACAGGATTTGAAAAATATAAAAGTTAAAACCTAAGGCATCACTAGTGTCTCACTAATCAATAAAAGTTAACAGACATTGTTAGGATAACAGGCAGAAGGAAGTCTGTAGTAAACAAATAATTTTACTCTCTGGGACTTCGAAGTCAACATCTGCAGCAATAACAGGCAAACACTAACTATTAAAAAGATGGAGAAAATAAACAAATGAAAACTGTAATCAATGTGGAGAGAATGTGCTAAGCCAAGTTCTCTCCTTATTTGCAGTCAATGGATTTTCAGGAATTTGCATTAGCTTAAATCAGAGTAAATTTGGCTCATGTTTCAAAGATAGAACCCTACTGCCTATTTTGACATAAATTTTAACACTCCACTTACCACCTAATAGAATAAGATGAACTTCTTTGTAATGAACAGAATGGTTTATACATCTGCTGTAAAGCAAAAATAAGCTTCTGTCAGGTTGACTATATGATTATTGATTTTTAAAATTTGTTTTTAAAAACTTGTTTGCAAATTTCTGCCAGTTTCAAAGTCATGGTAACTGTGTAACTGCTTAGATTCAAATCTTGATTGATTATGTCATCTTCACTGTACCCAGACCCTCTAAAAGTCTTGTTTTATTTATACATGTGAATTTGGCTTAGTAAGTTGGGTGTAGGGAAGAGGGAGATTGGGGTTTAGGGGATTTAGAGACAAGATTGGTGCCATTCTCTGGACCAGGCTGCCCTAAAAGCAGGCTGCTGCTTCACCAATACCTCAGCTAAAATGCACTGAATAAAGAAGTGATGTAGAAGCACAGAACTGTGTTTCTGACATTTGTCCAGAAAATCTAACACTCTTGTGATATGGAAATGCTGCAAATCTTGAGTTAATATTTTTGCAAATTGACCGTTTATTTTTATAGGAATTGATATTATGCTTTTCAGTCACATAGGAATGATGTGTTTACTATGCAAGGGTATGATAGCAATCCTTTAGACAAATTGAGTTCTGACAGTGGGCTAAGAATGAGGCATCCTTCCAGGCAGAGAAACTGGTCTTCTCATGAATAATACTAAGCAGCATCATTTTTTGAGTGCTTTAAAGTTAATTTATGAAATTTTTTTGTTGTTTTTCTTTATAATGTGCAATTTAATCCTGACTTTTCATGATGCTTGGGCAAAAACACGGGTACCATAGCACCAGTACAATGAAGGAAATAAGAAAAATAACAGTTTAATCATGATATGCATCTCTCTCATTATATATATATGCATATATATAGAAAAATAATAGGAAAAAACAGTAAATTGATTTGAATAGAAGGAATTAACTGCCAATGTAAAATCCTTGCCCTAGTGCAAACATGAGAGTTAGTTCCATTACTGCAGGCTGAGCAGAGAGGATGAAAGGCAGATAGAAGCTGAGAATTACCTTCCTTTTTTTTGGAGGGGGTGATGGAGAAAATGGGAATACAAGTTGGTTTTATCAATATTAGTGTATCAGAATTTTTATCTCTGTCTTAAATATATGGCATACCCAATTGTATTGGAGAAGGCCAGTTAGCTTGTCTTGCTTGCTCAATCTTCCTCAGAAGATATGAATAATGGCTCAAATATATAGTTTATGAAGATGCCCTGATGCAATTTTCTTGTTTCACATAAGCATGCCTCATTTTCCTGTGCCACTTTAGTTCTAAAACAATATATTTCAAAACATTTTCATATATTTTTGATAATATCATGATTGGCTTAACAGATGATATATATTGACTGGCAAAGACAAGAGTGGAAAAAAATCCCACAGTTGGTATCATACACCAACTCTATTGCAAACTTTTCAACTTGCATGAATAATAAAAATTAATGATTATCTATGCCAAGCGAAAGCATATATTATCAGTTTATATAACAATCCAAATTCCTGATGATTTACATGACACCAAATTTTTGCATCTATTCTCTACTTTCCTTTGTTATCCACATACAAGACAGTTTCCCTTCTCCTCCATCACTCTAATATGCGCAAGTAAATTATACAAATGGAAAGCAACACCTTTTGTCTAATAGAAAAACAAGCATTCAAAGTTTTCTTTGGGAATTTATACACTGAAAATTGAATAGTAACACTTTACTGGAGCAAGGAAGAAAAACCTATTTCCTAAGGCATGCATTTTATGATAAAATTGTTAAGCAAATCATTTGCTCTTGAAAAAGAGAATTTTTCTGGTGGGTGACGGAAAGGAGAAAAGCAGTTCTTTTTTTCAGTGCAAAGTTGTGGTTGCCTCTGAATTTTCTGCACCCCGATATGGTTTTGTGGCATTTCTTTAACTTCATCCTGAAGTCACAGCCCCAGTGATGCCACCACCCCAGGGGTGGTATAGAATAACAATTTAGGTGCACCCACACCATGCTAAACTCCTCCCCCACCTCTGCAGCCAGGACACTGAGTGACTTAGAACTCAGCAAATAAAATTACATTATAGGCACAAACATTCTCATTAGGTTTCTTTAGGATTGTGTGCTGAAATATCTCTGGAGACCTCTCTTCCATTACCAATTCCTGTGGTGCTTTGAAATGAACTAAACCTGTGACCACCTGATTCCCTCACCCTCAGCTTGAACCGGCATCTTTGAGCTCAGTATTTGGGTCCCTGAGTGGTTAATTTAAAAAGTAGGCAACAAAACCGTTATTTTTAAATAGTCAGGATGCTCAGCAACCACCTAAACTACTCAAAAGAAATCACTTAAACAAAGTGTATCTTCCATAATTTAAAATATCCCTTGCCTATGAGGAAATGACCAGTCCTTCTGCTGTTCACTAATGACTTCCTAATATTGCCTCCCTTTTTGCTTTATATCTATGCAGATCCCTTGCTGACCCTTCTTTTCTGTCCCATTTGCAGTTTTTGTCACCACAACCTCCCTCCCCGAGAAAGGTTTAAAACTAAGGGGGAACACCCAGTCACAGGTCTGACCTATGTCATGGTTTGACATTTTATCAGTGATTTGGATGAGTGTAGTGATCCTTACAAAGCTTAGTGGCTGCTGGTTTTCTCTCTCTTTGGCTGAAAAGGCTGCAAGTGTGCTCACCAGCAGGAATGTTTCTGTCCTAAAGACGGCTCCCTGATGTTGGCAAATGGAGCATGTTTCTTCTGGGGATGATGGTTTTGGGAAATTTTATAGCTGTTTAAGTGAAGCATGTTCCTAGCTTAATGGGGAAATTTTGATTGCAACTAAACACTGCCAGATAGTGTGAGTTTTATTCAGAAATGTGCATTTTAACAATTTCCATGACAAATTTTTTTTCAAACAAGCAAATACTTTGTTTCAAGCTCTGTGTATTATTTTAAAGCCCAAACTCTCAGAGCTGGTCTTTTGCATCTTTTACTTCATGGAGGAATAACCAAGCCTTGCCAAGGACTCACAAGCAGAACTGAGATCTGAGCAGAGAGCGGGGGGTTTGGATGGCTCTGACCCTGAGCACAAGGGCATCAAAGAAGCATCAGCAAACAAGAGGATAGTGGCAGAGCATTGATAATTTAATCTGGAGAAATATGTCTTTTATATTAGATATGTCAGTCTTTACGTTAAAAAAAAAAAGAAGAAAAAAGAATCAGAACTGAGGGAGTAATACTTTCCTTAACAAAGGTGTCCTCGGGGTGGGAAAGAAAACAGCAGAGNTACGTTAAAAAAAAAAAGAAGAAAAAAGAATCAGAACTGAGGGAGTAATACTTAACAAAGGCGTCCTCAGGGTGGGAAAGAAAACAGCAGAAGACTGTCATCTCCTTGTTTTCCTTTATGCCTGCTACAAAGAACTTGTCTACTGTCTCCTACACATATTTAAAAAGAAGAAACCCTTCTCAAGAATATATTTCTATAGTCTCAAGTCTACAACTTCGCTAAAAAACTTTTGAATCTGTGTACAGCTTTATCCCAAACTTTCCTTCTCCAACCATTCTTTCCCAAACCTGTAACACTGAGATATCTGTGGCATTTTCTGCTTACAATAATTACAACAAATTACACAAAAACTCCTGCATAAAACCTTTATTTCTGAAGGCGATCAAATGTTGGCAGCTCAGCCTCAGAATTGTGTATTTAAATCAGCCTTGAAAGAGTAATTTCATTATGAACATTAAGCCTTGGAACAGATTTGAAAAAAGAATAGCACTTCAGTGTGTGAAAGATGCCAGCAATTCAATTCTGTTCTGTTATCCATAAGACAAAGTACAAGACTGGTCCTTTGAGTAGGGTGTAATGCCTAATGAATGAACAGATGGGAGCTGGAAGGCTGTTTTCTTCAGGAGGGGTTTATACTTTCTGTGCCTTGATTTAGACAGCAGTGATCATCCAGTACCACAGGACTCTTAAAAATATTACTTTTCTTTGTGTGTCTGAAAGTAGAATTTTTAGGTGTTAAGGATATTTTAAGGCCAGGTATCTGCAACAACAGGATCAGAATGATTCTCGGTTAGATACCCAGGTGGACTGGAGGACAGGAACTCCAACTTTATCTAAAATCTGCTTCAGGCCCTGTTTAGACACCTGCAGCTCTTTTTTTAATCTCTGATTTTGATATTTTTGCTTACTTTCACACAAGTAAAAGAAGTATAACAGGGATTTTCTACATCTATTTCATAGTGTAAATTCTTTATTGTAAGTCTGTATTTGTAGAAACTTAAATTTTAGTAGCAGGCTGTGGATGTAGCCTGGTACATTAATATGCTATAAAGCAACAGCACATAAAAAGAGAATAATTAACATTTTCCACCAAGTATTAAATTTAATCTAAATTAAATACAGTTTTAACAATGAAATACTATTTCACCTTATCCATATTTTAATATAAGTATGAAATATTAGCATCCCCAAGGCAAAGCAGCTCCTGTAATTTAAGCCACTCCGGAAAAGAAACTGCTAAAATATTCTTCCAGGGTAATTTCTTAGATTAAAAATATACAATTATAACTTATATATTGCACTGTGCATTAAATGGAATATATTGTTAACAAAAACAAACACCACTGCTTTTACAAGCACCACTCCTTCTCCGGTTAGAACTTGCTCCTGTGGCCCATGGATGAGTATTTCAGGCCGACACTCTGTCAAAGCACAGGGTCAGGATTGAGGCTGGGAGAGAGAGCAAACCTACAGCTCCAAGTGGTGCTGGATTGCAAAGGGGTGACAAAGGATGCTGCACACTGCAAAAGCAATGCTCCTCAGACAGTTTGTTGATGTAGACCATGATGCTGGTCTTTGGCTGAGGCTTGGCCAAAGCCTAGCCTTTGGTTTTGAGTAAATGACTGGGTAGCTACAAAGTCAAGAGCTTCAGGTGGTGTAGGGCTGGAAGGAACCTGGCAAAGGAGAGCACAGACTCTTGTAAGAACTCTTTCCTGAGACTTGTTTTTTCTTGCTGCTGCTGTGGGTCCTAGGGTAAGGCTATCCACGAGACAGACTGAGCCTAAAACTGCAGGTGGCAGCCAGGGGCTGCTGAAAGATTCATGAAAGATGAATGAATATTCATGAAAGATACATGCACGGTTTTCCTCACTGAGGACTTGTTTGTGCCCTAAGTGTGGACTTGGCACAAGCCTCTGACATAGCCTAGAGCTTGGGTCGGTGTTGTGGCTGGGGTGGAGGGGTGGCCTAGGCCTGCTGTTGGAGCTGGGCTGCAAAGGGAATGCCAAAGAATGTTTAGGTGACAGAAGGATTTCTCCCACCAGGATCTGTTCTTGTGGGCTATGGCTGGGTGTTTTGAGATAAGCCAAGGCCAAGGGTGTTAGGGTTTAGAGTTAGAGCAAGGACAAAGCTGAGATTTTCAGGTAGTGTGGGGCTGCAAAGGGGCTGCAAGAGTTTTCCCCATAATCCCAATGCATCATTGTTGGGTTATAGTAAATGTCTGTAATGTGTTTCTATCAGAAGAGTGCTCAAAAAATAATTATTTAAATTGTAGGGGAAATGTAGAAATTTAGTGTTACATAGGGTTGGTTAGTTGGTATTTTGTTGGGCTTTTATCTTTTCTGTTTTGGTTAGGTTTGGTTTCCTGGGAGTAGGGTTTTTTGTTGTAGTGTCTTTGTGTGATTGGTTTTTGTTGTTGTTGTTGTTTTTGTTTGGGTTTTTTTGAAAATAACATAAAAAGTACTCCAGTAGTTGAAAACATATTTTGCAATTCTTGTTTTCATCAAGGTAGAAGACTCTAGAGGAGGAAAAAAATTATGGATACTGCAAAACAGTATCTTTCTTTCTGGAACTGGAAAAATAAATAATGAAACCCATAATAAAATCTGACCAAAGGCCTTTTGATTTTCATAACTTAGGTGCATGATATTCTGTGGTGTTCAGCATCTATATTGTTGAAAAACTCCTAAAAATATTTTTAATAAAATGCAATTTCTTAAGTTGCACTGGTCTAGTTCTGTGTGTGGAGTCAGGGGGAAGAAAAGTGATAGTAAATAAAAACTTCAAAAGTTATTGAAGGGCCTGCCACTTCTCACTTGATATAAACTGGTCTACAGAGAAACACACACCACAGTAATTCTCCTTATTTCCATCCTTTTCCGTCTTGTCTAAAGCCAAATCAATTTCTGGAAATTATAGGAAAGAACTTTGCAAAGTGAGTACTAATGGCACATTTTATAGTTCTGAAAGTGGACTCCTTTCCTTAAATCTCCTGTCTAAAAGCAAGTATTTTATTGTGAATTGGGTCCCCTGTAAGATGATCAAAAGCATCAGTTCACCTGTCTGCCTTTCTTGTGACAATACTTGATGTCTAACACGTGAAATAAGTTTAGCCTTCAACATGGGCTTGGCCACCAGAGGCACAGAAAGGGTGTGGAGTGGCTGCTGTAGCCAATTTGCCTTGTGGAACAAGAGGCAGCATGGACAGAGATACAATTTTCTGAGTCTGTATCTTTTCCCTAGTGTACCCCCCTACGCAGGATAAATAGACAAGGATTCCAGTCCACCCTAAGTGAACAGTTCAGGGACAAGTCCTTAATCTGTGTTCTTGTGTCTAAACACAAAGTCTTGTTTTGACGTTCTGAAACTACTGGGTGAGACCTGAAGACCAAAATTAGCTTCAGTTCACGTGCCTTTCCTGAGTGTCCAGAAAAGAAGGTGGGGGAAAGAGGAGGCACAGGCAGGATTAATTACATTTTACATTTCTTGTAATTCATTGCCTGGGAGAAACTTACCAAGCAAAGTATTTAATGCATTTTTCAGAGACAATAAAACCTTCCAAACAGCATGTCCTCTTGGCTACAATTCCCTCTCAGTTCCCCTTCTTCCTGAAGCCCAGAAGCAAGTAAAAGTAAAAATACTTGTAAATAACAAATTCACACAGGGTGAATCTACCCTCTGCAGTAATGCCAGCAATCCTCCATTCTTTTCTAAGGATGTATCTTATCAAAATAGCTGCTATATGTTTAAATTCTATCATTTTTACAGGCCAGCGCACTGTGGAGAGAGAAGTGGGAGCACTTTTTTGCACACTGACAGTGTGTGTTGTCAGCTAACATTTGGGCAGTTTAACTCATGATCAGCTATGGATGCAGATTTAAATTGCTTTATTCCCAAGCCAAGACACACTTTGTCTTCAGTTACTAAAAGGCATGTCTGTGTAGACATAGCAGGCAGGTTTAAAAGGAATATAGGCTAAAGCAAAGGAGATTCTCAGGCTTGTGCTGCTATCTGGTGGATTTGGCTACCCCAGGGCAGAAGACTGGAAGCAAGGGCTTCCCACCCTTCCCGGTGCAGTAGGTATGCTCTTTCCTGCTATCCCAAAGGCAGCATCCATCACAAAAGGCATAAATTCATGTTAGATCATGTCTGGCTCTTGGTCATGTGTGTAGTGGTCAGCAGCCTCGAGGGTAAGATGTGAGCTTTGAATCAGAAGCACAGATTTCTCCTCTTCCCTCAGTGTGGTGTTAAGAGAACAAATTCATGAAGTGTTCAGATAATCTTTGGTAAGTGGAGGACTCCAAAGCCACAGCAGAAATCGAATCCTCCCTGCCTTCTTTCATCCTCTCAATCTAGCACCTATCTCCCTGAGGAAGAGCTGTGTGGCTGTGCACTGCTTCCTCGCTGGCCAGCACTGATGTTCTTTTCGTGTGTGTGGTGGCTCTTAGGTGTGCTGCCCATGGCAACCTCTGGCCTGGCTGGGTGTAAACCCTTGCTGTGCCCCTAGGGTTGGTGTTTCCCCTCCTCAGAACTTTTCATTCCAAAGTGAAAGAAATTTCTGTTGCAGCAGGTGTCCCTTCACTAGAGCTGTGGGAGAGGTGAAGAAAATAAAGAGTTTTGAAAGATAATTTCTGTGTCACTGTACTCAAAAGCACTAAGAATCACTTGGAACTGGGAAAGGGAGGATTGAACAGTCAGGATCTAAATTAACATCAACCAGATATCCTGAGAAGCAAGGAGGACATGGGCTGTCACTCAGAAGATCAGGCAGCAAAAAGGCATCCTGCCTTGATGTTACAAAAGCCAGATGGCTTCTCATGAATGTCATACATATTGCTTAAACTCAGCTTCTTCAATTGATGAACTGCTTTAATACAGAGAAGCTAGTCTAATGATATTTTTGAGGATGAAAGTGTGATAAAAATTATGAGCATGCAAACTCCTAGATTGGTTCAAATTATTTATAACTTTTCACAGTCTAAGCTTCTGTCAAGTTTAGTTTCATTGCTTCTAAAAATGATATTCTAGACTGGAGTGCTAAAATGGGGAAAGCTGTCAGGAATGGAGAAATTTCTGCTCTTTAGTTCCCTATTTTTTTCTAAGCAAGTTTTCTGTATTCTGCTGGAGCTCAGGTCATTTCATTTTGAGGGTCTGTGGCATGCATTTATTATGATACTGAAAACAACTCATATATAATGAAAAACTCCCTCTAGATTCCCCAAATATCCTGAATTATGGGTTTTTTTGTTATGACTCTTCACTCATACTGAAAAGCTCATGGTAAATTCCTAAAGGACTGTTTCTCTTTCCTGTTTTCCTAATGTCTGAATTTACTTAGATATAAACCTAATGAGAGCAATGATAAAAAATAAACATTACTTTCATTTTGTTAATTATGATATTTGAGGAGTATGTTCTCATGTTTTGGGTTATGAATTCACCGTTTACACCATGTTCCATGAGATCTTTTGGTGGAATGGCTACTTTAACTTTTAATGGCTACTTTTTAGGAAAAAGTTCAGACAGAAATTCAAGACCCAGCAATGAGAGAGAAATTGTTAAAAATAGTCAATGACTGACAACGACTGACAGTCTCGTAGGCTCAAGCAGATGTTTCCGAATATCTACTTGTAAAAATATTGCCTTGTTGGATGGACAGATGATAGATTAATATAAGAGCTCTTTCTGAACAAGCTAAAGTCACCAAAAGCAGTCCCATACCTCGGGTATCTGCGGAAGCAGCCCATGGTTGAGGCACTTCATCAGGAGAGACACAGCATTTCATTCTTCTACTTCAAACAGACATTTTTGCCTGTTCTTCCTCCTTTTGCATTCTGCAGCTGCCTTATTGCAACAGTGGCTTCATCTTGCTGCAAAATAATTACTAAACGTATCAAAGTTAGATCAAATATTAATGCATGCTCTTCATTGTATTTATAGGCATATTCTTACTGTGCTCAGAGTGAATAAATGTTTAAGCTTTAATCTGCATCCCCTTTTGAATGAAAATTTCTATAACATAACTTGTTGAGAAATCTGGATCCAAAATATGTATGAATGCATGTATATTTGATAAGGAGACTTGAACCAATTAACTTATTTAGGAGTTAGTGGTTTTGAATGTAAAAATAAAGTCCCAGGTGTTTTAAACTACATCTAGTATTTTTTATTAGAGCTTTTATTTATATACTTGTATAGAAATATTACCTATGCTTTTATGCAATGGGTATCCCTTTAAGACGTAATCCTTCATTTGTGTGTGTAATTGGAAAGGAAAATGTTTGCTAGCAAAAAAGAGTCATTACTCTGGCTCTTAATTTCCTGTTTATGTTTGAATTGATAGGTGTCTCCTCATTACCATCAAGAAAGAAGAAGTTGATCATCTATGAATAACTCATTTGCACTGTAATCACAAAGCTGCAGCAGATTGCAACCCATGATTCAATAATCAAAAGGTACCCATAGGTCTCAGCAAATTGGATGGCCCAAATCTTGCCCATAAACTCAAGCCAGAATGAACCAAAGCGCAACCCAGCAATCTGTGTAGGATAATCAACACTTGGCTGGGTATTCAACACAGGGTAAGGTATAACTGTAGCATTATTGTTTCATTTTTTAATCTCATTATTTCCTACCAGAATTCACTGACAGAATTTTTTAAAAATATATTTAGCTTTATGTGATGTTGTATCTAAGTAGAACCTTGACTGTCATTTAAATATTTGTGTTTCAAGTGTCATTCTCTTTTGCTGTAATTTGCTTTAATTTTTATTTGCTTTTACACTTGTTTTCCCAAGGATAGTACTTTAAATGAAAGGTATTTGAGCACCTCATTCTCACTGATTTGTAAGGAAGAAAGTAGGCAGGGATGCTGGAGGATTTGGCCTGAAGTCCTTTACATGTTTACAGAAGACTTAGAAAAGCATTGACGAGAAATTCACAACTTCTTGTCATAGCTGTGCTGTGGCAGCAAGTCTGTTTTGAATAGACCATGTCTTAAAAAAAAAAAAAAAAGGCAGTTTCATCTACATGCTAATTCTGTATTTAGCTTTTAATTATTGTTTTGCATTGATGTCACAAGTAAGAACCAAGATTTCTTTGATGAGTCAAAAGACCATTCATTAGCAATCAGATTCAACCACATTCAGTAAATCCTGTATACCAGTCATCAAGACTGATACGGCTTTCAGGATAAAGCTGAAGCTTTTCATAATTTGTGAAAACCTCTCTTCTTTTTTATGGTAGGATAAACCTGATAGTTTAACAGATCAGCATTTCTCTGAGAATCTTCAACCCAAAAGGCAACTTTGAGAAAACGTGACATCTAGTTAGTACAAAGTGTCACCTGAATCATTTATGTAACATTCCTCCCACCATACTGCTCATAATATCTTCAAAAAAGTGGGTGAAGAGCTACAACAAAAGTGATAATGGAAGAGAAAAGCCTGAGATGTGAAATGACAGCACAAGAGGTACAATTTATACTTCACCTTGCATAAAGGATAAAGCCAAGGCATTTTCAGGTCATAAGCAAGCCAGGAATTTTTATGTAAGAGAAACAGTATCACTGCGGTTTTGCAGTGTAGCAATTATGCATTTACACTGTTGTACACATATATGCATTAGTCAAATAACCATGGTTTTTGCCCACAAATAGTATTGGACAAAACCCAACTAGGTTCACGTTCATGAGAAATTTTTTTTGTCATCGTATTTAATAGCAAAATGATGGCATTCGGAAAAGGTAAATTTGTTCTGTTTGTCAACTTGACAGAGCAGGAAATAAGCATTAGTGATTTGTTCTTTGTTAATGTTATGGTGACCACATTAATGGGAGCTGAAGTCACTGGATCTGATAAAAAGTTCAAATGCTGTTCTGTGTTAGTTATCGCTCTGCCAAAGAAGCTTTCACTGTGCTCTGCATATTTAATTACGCATGCTTGTGCAATTCTGGGTTTACTTAGGTTGAAACAGGAATTCATCATAAGTAATCTCAAGACAACTTAAAATTGAATTTAAGGGCCTAAATCTTATCTGTCTACATATTAATTTAAATTGAGATTAATACCTCCAAGGTCAACATAATCAAGGAAAAAATGTACCTTTAAGAGGTTTGCACAAGAGCAAACTGAGCATTGATTTTGCAGTCTGCAAATGCCTGTGCTGCATTATCCGTGTCACTGAAGGCACAGATTTTGAACAAAAAAGGCACCAGACCTCTCTACACTGTTTTTCAAGCAGTATTGTTGTTATATCTTCTCCATCCCAGTGGAGATAGCTTTTTCCATTCTGAGAACAAGTCTCCAAGACCTCCACCACAGGACTGGTGCAGTCACTTCTGCTTTTCAGCACAGTGGCTCTTTCCAGATACCCGACCTGCCACACACAACAGGTCAGCCAGTCTCGGATCTCCACATGAATTTGCCACACAGACTTGGGGACACATTGGATCTACAGCAAGACTTTAATAAAAGCCATTTTGCTCAGCAAGAGTCTGAAGCTGCAGGCCCTCTCCATCATGCCACTCGTGATTGCATCTTTGGTTTATGCTCATTCTGATGCTTGAGGGCATTAATTTTTATGCACCCTTCATTCCTGGAGCCCATGGGCTCCAGCACCTCCACCTGAGCCCAGCCCTGAGCTGCTGATCTATCTCTTGGTTAAGGTGATTGTTATGCTTCTTTTTAGCCCTGTCTCCCACTACCTCTGGCTGGCAGAGTCCCAGGGTCCTGGGGCTCCTTGAATGACCCCTGGACTTGATTCATCCCCGGACA
This sequence comes from Machaerirhynchus nigripectus, assembly GCA_013397975.1. NCBI lineage: Eukaryota > Metazoa > Chordata > Aves > Passeriformes > Dicruridae > Machaerirhynchus > Machaerirhynchus nigripectus. The sequence continues at coordinate 16,592 of VZRQ01004639.1, read as the reverse complement.
TGCCTGGGGTCTGACAGTGGACCTGTTTGCAGCACATGCCTTTGTTCATCCAGCTGAGACCCTGTGGGACTGTGCTGTGGTGAGTTAGGACACTGCTCTGTCAGGGTCACCCACAGCTCCTGCCTCATCCCTCATCCTGGAGCAGCCCTGCGTCTGCTGCTCCTTGGAAGAAGAAATATATGTTTTAAGTTTCTCTCCTCTTTCCACAATAAGATCTCTTCAGAAAGAGATGGTAGAAGCCGACTGTTTTAAAGTTATTTCTTTGATATACGGCTGCATTAGAATGCCACCATGATATATGTTTTAAATAACATGAAGGGATGGAAAACAAAATAATAAAACATAGCTGGCATGTTTTAGTGTGCACTACTGTGATCCATAGTTCGCTGACGAAATAAGACCTCAGGGTGAGGTGTTTATATTAATTTAGTTTTAATACCCTTTTGTGCTTTACTGTTTGCTTTATTTTCCCCAGTTAAGTTTTGTGCTTTGTCACAATGTTCCTTGTCTTTCTCCTCTAGCTGTAGTCGGGAGTTTATAACCAGCAGGTTTTTCTACTGTAATTTTGCAGTTCTGCTCCAGCATTGTAAAACTAGGAAATAACTTAAAGCAAAACAGCACTTCTCTGTATGCCACATATGAATCAATCTACACAATTAACAGAGGAATGGATTTCCATGGTGTCTCCCATAAATAAGAGCTATTCACCCCAGTGAGGATTTTCAAGACATTCTCTATTTATACACCTATAAAATATTTTTCACAAACTTCTACCACCGATTAGAGGATCCAGAAAGTCCGAACAAGATTGACTGTGAAAGTAAACATCCCTGACCTGCTGAACAACATGGCTGTAGGGGAATTACACCTTTTTAGCACTGAAGAGACAACTCTTTGTCATCAAGAGGCGTCGTGTAACTCATGGCATTGGCTGCCCCGCTGCACCTGCCGCTATTTGCCTCACAGATTGCATGACACTTGCAATGGTGTGTTTTCTAGCTATTTAAAACAATATATTTACTTCAAAGCAATCATTCAGTGCAAAGTATGCAGGCAGGGTAGTGCCTGTACTGACAATGATACCTGATGCTGTCACACAGCGGGGTCTAGCCTAGATGACACTCCTGGAATCTGTTTTAGTCTTGTGATTTGTAATGGAGTATGATGTACTCAATAAAACTACTCATTGCTGCATCCTTGCTTTCCCAACAGATGAATCATTAATACCTATCTATACTGATCTATAAAACAAACATTTTATGTGACAGACACCATTAATAGTGAACTCTCAGTATAAGGAAGAACTGCCTTAGATATCAAAGAGGTCTAAGCTTTAGACATTAAAGCTACAGTGGATTCAAGCATGTTTTCATAGTTCAACAAAAATTAAAACAAAAAAATCTTTTCCCTACCGTGAGTTTGTCTTGGTGATCAATGTGTTTTATTACACCTTGGTTATGATCTCAAATTTAGAAACTGAAACTAATACAAATTTTGGTTGCTCAGTAGTTAATAAAATGTTTCCCTAGATTGTGTAATAGAGTATTCTTTACTGGGATATGGGCAGCTGGCATTTCTGGTGAAGGATCTTTGCTAACTAAGAAAAATTTGATCTGGTGTCCTATGGCTTGGATTTACAGACACCAATGCAGACACCATGCTGTCAGCTCTTTTCTGAGAACAGCTCTGAAGTGAGAAGGGGAGTAGATTACAAGGGATTCTTTTTACAGCCACTGGTCTACTTTCAACTGGTTATTGGGGTTTTCCAGTCTTTTACATATGCCACATTTTAATAAATCTGACACAGTAAAAGACAATGCACAGTACATTCAAATGTCTCTGTCATCTTGTTCTTTTGCAGCCTGTGTTGCAAAAGAGATTGAGGAAACCATACTGCTTGTTTATAAAATCATTTCACAGATTTTTCTCTTAAATATGCTTGTACATGTACCACAACTCAGAAATTTTATTACTATGAAAAACTGATAATATTTCAATGTTTTTAATTATCAAAATCATGAATCCCTTTGTATAAGAGAATGGTTGTTCTCTAAGCATCTTCTATATCATGCTGGGCTGCTTTCCTCTTTCTTTTAATATTTTTGTCCTTAACTTTCAGCTTAGTTTAAGCTGCAGCACTGACAAGTATAATTTTTGTTACTAGAGTTCTGCACCGTTTCAGCACCAAAAGCCGTGAAGCTGTATTACATTTTGGGGTCTGCTCTGTGTGGGCTGTTTTGTTCTCCTATTTTTATTAACAACGTAAGTGTATTATAACACTACACTAAGGTCCTTGTGAAAGTTAGGACTATTGAAAAGTGAAGAAATTATTCTAAGTCTACATTAGAAATAATTACATATTTTTACTAAAAAAGACCCCAAACAATTAAGCATTAGGGTGGATGTTTTTTTCCCCTGAACTTACTTGGCTCTTTGCATTTTCAGGTATCAGTGCTGGGCCAGAACAATTTGAATATGGGTATCCCTGAAGTAACAGGATTCATCTTACAGACGTAAATTAATTTCGGCTGTGGTGGATTTGACATTTGATTCTGCATTTTCTAATTTATTGTAAGTTGTATACACTCCAGTTAGATGTGTGTGGATGTGTGATTAATGCTTTCAAAAGGGGTATGTTTTGTTTAAATGGTTATTCAAATATGTGGGGAGGTAGTATATGAATTACCTGTGTTTGATTAGAACAGATGGTGTTTCCTATTCCTTCTTTCCAAGGAGAATACTAAGCAAAAGTTTGCTGAAATTATTTCCATAAGCTAAGGATACAAATGTTTAAGAGGCCTTAGGCTCCAGCTGCCTGGACCACAATATTGCTTTTGAAGTTATTGACCCAAAACCAATATATAACAGTTACAGTACTTATGTGAGTAGGGAGGTATCACTGCCCTGATTTATTGCTTTGCCATGGGCACACTTTATTAAATACTGTAAAGGTGAACAGACTAAGAAAGAATCTAAGAAAGTTTCTGCAAGTTGCAAGTTCCTGAAACCAAAGTGTAATTACCTAACTTGCTACAAATACATGCATAACACTGAGAACAATAGCAGAGAAGCTAAACTTATTCTGGCTTTTTAGCAGCCCTTCACTCTAACAAACAAGGGAACAGTAAATTGGTGTGAGAAAAACTGTAAAACAGACCTTGTCAAATTCCAGGAACAGGTAAAAAGGTTTCTGGAAGACTTTTTATAGAACCATTTAGGTTGGAAAAGACCTTTAAGATTATCAAGTCGAACCATTAACCTAACACTCACGTCCACCACTTAAACCATGTCCCAAAGTACAACATCCACCTACCTTTAAAATACCTCCAGGGATGGTGACAACCACTTCTGCCAGTTCCAGTGCTTAACAATGTTTTTTTCAATCTAAACCTCCCCTGGTGCAACTTGAGGCCATTCTCTCTTGCCCTATTGCTTATTTATTTGGAGAAGAGACTGACCCCCATCTGGGTACAGCCTCCTTTCAGGCAGTTGGAAAGAGTGGTAAGGTCCCCCCTGTGCCTCCTTTTCCCCAGGCTGAAAAGCCCCAGCTCACTTGGTCACTTCTCACAGGACTTGTGTTCCAGACCCTTCACCAGCTTCATTGCCCTTCTCTGGGCATGCTCCAGCCTGTCCTAGACAAAAAGATCTTGTACAACACTTCCACTTTCTCTAGTGATTCTGCTCTCTAATGCCCTCTTTTCCTACATAGGTTTCTTCCTGATCTTTACCCACGTAGCATGGCTTGGACAGTCCAGAATTAAAGGCCAGGTATGCTCCAGCTGGGACTCTACTATTTCTAGCCAATAATCAAATCAGTTTTTACAAACTAAGAAATATCAGACCTCATCATGTGGCTAGAAGACTGCCCAGAAACACACAACATTACAGCAGTGGTTTTAGTGACTCAGTAGCTGGGACCCCTCCCTTCCACGTCAGTAACAACCTGCTGATGGGCTTGTAGATGCTGATGGATCATAGCCCATTTTGTTTCAAGAGGTCTATGTGTATTCCGTCTTTCTTAAAATCTTTTATAATGCCCATGACCAGTGGATATGACTTGAATGAATTTATTTCTTCCTAAAATTGTTCCCAAAGTCAAAAACGTTTTGGTTTCATAATTTTTTTCTCCAGAAGTTTGTGTGCTCATCTGAAAAGAACAAACCCCCCAAACTCTTACTGAGTTTAAAAATAGCAACTTTTTTCGTCTAGCTATGAAAAAAAGGAAGGATATTTTTGTTCAGGTGGATTTCCATGGAGGCCCCTAAAATTTAGCAAACACAGAAGTTTTCTACTGAATTTTATGTTACATAGAAGAGGTTTTAGATTAATAATTTTGACCATAAGAGCTTGGAGTACGTGTCTGTATGGAGGAAGAAAATTGATTGTGCTTCCAAAGAGAAACAGTCTAAATCAAAAATGCTTTTGCTTCAGGGCCTTTTCTTGAGGCTGTTAATATAAATGCTGATGGAGCTGTGAGCATCGAGAATAAAGGAAATCCTGCCTCTAGATGTTTGGTTAGTAAATCCAAATAGAACTTGAATGTATTAGATCATTGTAGGTTACCATTTCCCTCTCAGTGTTTCAGAGTATGTCTCTCTGTCTCTCTTGAGGTTACCCCATTGCTAAATATATGTTCTCATAAAGCTTGATTATGGTTTTATTAACGTTTTTTGTGTTAATATTCTTCATCCTGCTTAGGATCAACATTATGGAGCATAGACAGTAATACTTCTAAAAGCAAAGAACAGTAGGCAAGAGACATGCTTTTAACTCATTTAAAAACCCCAGAAGAGATCTGAAACCTCAATCAATTGTTGGACAAGTAAAAGAGTCTGTTACTCCAATGTTTTAAAACCCAAGGGGGTACTCTCAGTGGTATGTGTTCAGCATCACTTTCAACAATGGTAATATTCAGGTGACTCGGAGGTAACAGATTCAGATATTTTATCTTTTGTTGCATGAAATTCAAAGTTTGAAATTCTGGTCTACTTGAAGCAAAGGTAGGGAATGGGGACCAATACTTCTAAACAAAAGGTTATTTTTATACAATGTTTAAATATGATTATCTATGATTTCATATAGAAATACTACTGCGTTTTTGTCCACATTCTGCTATTTTCATTGAGCTTGAAGAGCTGTTTTAAAAGAAATCAGATACCATGACCAGCTCCTTGCCTGGTTTACAGTGGTGATTTTTGGACCTTTGATAGGTAAACCACAGTCCATACTGGATAGATCATACTAGGGAAAGTTTTTCCTGTGAATAGATACCTTAATCTGATCCTGGAGAGCACAGTCGTAAAAGTTAACTTTTTTTTTTTTTTTTTTTTTTTTTTTTTTTTTTTTTTTTTAAAGAAACATCATGTTTCATGTTTTTGCTTTTAAAGAACACTTTCTGGGAAAAATGTATCTTTGAATATTCCAAATTTATTGACATTCTAAGACACTCAGTGGAACAGAATGCAGAGTTTTGCTCCTGTCCTTCAGCAGGAATACCTTAAACTGCTTGTTCCTCCTTCAGCTTGACACTGATGGCCCAAAGTACTGATAACTGCTAATTTAAGAATATAATCTTTGGCAATATTAGGAAGTCAAAACCAATAATTTTTCTTCAGTGGTGAATAAACTGAAAGAGGAGATTTGTTTCTCTACTCCTCCTCACAGAGGGGCACTTCATTCCTTCTTGGCTGCCAGAAGAACTAAAAAATGAGGCTTCTCTGAGGCTGTTCTAATATTTTATAAAGAAGCACAGCTGATTTTCACTACAAAAGGAAGAGAAAGAGGAAATACAAGATGAGTGAATTAGAATTGTCCAGTTTTATGGTTTGCCCTAATCCCCAGGACAAGCACAGTTGAGTATCATTTATTTTAAAATGCTTTTGCATTTACTATGTGTTATGATCGGGAAAGGATCTCACTTTCTGGTGAACTTGGAAGAAATGTTTATAAATCCAAGGTGCCCTTGGTTAGTTTTAAATTGGCATCTCTGTGGATTTGCATTTGAAGGGCATCAGAGAGAGAAGCAAGTATGGTCATCCCTTTAGGATTACACACCTTAAAAGATTATAGGCCAAGTAATACCTAACAATAGGGAAACTCCCTAAATTTTACACTTACTGTATTCTTATCAGTCTCTGGGGTTTAGCTGAGGGGTTTTTTTTCCCCTATTTTAATACATACCTCTGCAGTATCTCTTGCTACCTGCAATATGTTTACATGAATCACTACAGGCACCTGATGAAGACTTAGATAAGGGGCAATGTTAGAAATCTGGCAATATTCCTCTCTACATAGACTAAAAGAATGAGAAGCTATCTTTTTCTTCAGATACTCCTATAGAGAATATGTTTCCATGTTTTCAGGATATTAAAGTACCAATTCTCAAGCACCTTTAATTTTTTTTAAGGGAGAATGATACAAAATGCCAAATAAACAGTAGCAAAATAACCCTTTTTAAACTTTGAAAACAGCTTTATGATTTGTTAGCTTTATTTTATGAGAGAATAATAGGGCAAATGTCTGAAAAGTAGGTAGAAAAGCCAATTTAGCTAGAATGTATGCAATTCTTTTCGAAACACAACAAGCAATACTTTTGTTTACAGTCTTATACAATGCCTTAATGAGGACATTGTCTCCTTTTTCAAAGAAGGAAAGAATAGTATAAATATTTTTTTATTTAGAGTGAAGTACATTAAAACTGATGCAGTTAATGCTATAGCCAAATACCCAAAGCCTCTGAAAATCACAGAATTTAAGTAAAGCTGTAATTTAGCTTTTGGCTATTCTCAATATAACTAATGGGATTAAAGAAAAGTGCACTCAACTCCCCATATCCTCTTTTATCACCCTCTTGACTTAAACACTTTTGTTTTCCAGATTTCCAAAAGGTGCACTCAAAGCATGTAGAGCTTTTGCTTTCCATTAGATTTGATTTTTTTCCTAGGGACTAAAAAGAAAACCCACCTCAACGTCATATGGCTCTCAGCTGAATACTTAGTAGTTCTCTCCATATCCATTTAGATGGATCATAAATGCTGCCTATTTTCATGTTACAGCCGGTCCATTAAAATGGGTTTATCTTTTGACTGGTTTAAGTTGATCATCATTTTTGCTTTTATGTATATATCACTTTACTTTGAACAGAATAGCTCTTAAATAGCAATATATTGGTCATGGTATAAAAGACTTCAGCTACAAATTCATGAGATTCATTCAAGTAACGTCAGTATACAGCATTTGAATATTGTTGGCATCTTTTACTCTTTTAGCTGTATATTCAATAAAGAAAAATATTAGTATTTTTTTTCTTATGTTACTAATTCTTTAAGGGTTTTAATCTACTGTGGTTTAAACAATTCCCTATTTTAAGTTTCTTATGAGACTTTAGCTTAATAAGGAATAGCTGTGAGTTTTCTGTAAGAGGATTCATCATCACAAAATGTTGTTAACGAAATTTAAACAACGTGTTTCAAGTTCAGATCATTACTACATCAAGCTCAGATCTTTACTACAAAACAAACCATGTCTTAGACTTTATATTGCTTCTATCATGAGGAAAAGTCATTGTTCTGAATGCTTTAGTGATAATCATCATGCACTTACCACACACAGGATGAAGAATTTTATGTCTTCCCTTAATAATTGGCATGTATTTTGTTGGGCTTGACTGAAAAAGAGGAAAAAACCTTCTGAAGCCACTAAATTGTGTAGCTCAAAGAAAAGGAAGCTCCACAGGAATTGGACATGAAGAAAAATACCAAGCACATTTACTTTACATAGTTGTGCTTCCAGGCATAAGATACCTAGTCAGTGACAAGGTTTAGGAAGACTCTCTTTTGTTGTTTAACCTTGGCCACTACAGCCTGGATATAAAGAAGGACCTGACAATGACTATTGTCATCAGCAGGATGACAAGGAGATATTGTGGTTTTTAAGAAGGCCTGAAAATTATTAAAGCATGTGCTGTGCTGTAACCAAACCTACTATATCCATGGCATTAAGTGCAGATCAGATTAAACAGTATCCTTTTACTCCAGTTTGGGCTCTCAGTTCAACTCTGTGATCCTGAATCAGAAAGAAAGTATTTAATTGGTTGGAAACTGGATTCTTTGTCTGGAACACAGCCTGGTGGCCATGGGAAGCAGTAACTTGGATGTTTGTGTGTGGCATGTGCAAGTAAGAGGTTTGGAGTAGTTGCTGCCTGCCTTCTGAGGGGGGGACCTGTGCTGGATGGGTACAAGATGGAGAAAAATATGTAGTCTGATAAATAGGCCAGCAAGGGTTAAATGGAGAAACATAGAGGTGCAAGCCTGGAGAATTGTAACAAGCTTTTTTTGTTGTTTAAAATATAATGTTTCTGAGATTACAAAGATGGTAATATATTAACTGCTTAATTAATCAGTTTGAAGATTTACAAACCAGAAATGGCATCCCCAGCTGTTTGAAAACATAAGTATATTTCATAATCCTATAAATTAAGAATGAAAAAAATAAACACAAATGCAGATAATATTAGGTGAAGCTACAGTTTATATATTAGTTATTTATGTATTATTACATTACAGCATTTTAAATTTAAGTCTTTTCTATATCAGGTGTGAATTTCATTTAAATGGGAATGGGCTACTGAATGGCATTAAGGCAACACAGTTCTATGAAGAAGCCTGGAGAGAAACCACACTGCTGCTATTTCACTCCCAGCGAGCTGCTACTGACATTTTATCTGATGTGGTGCTGACTGTCTTTTCACATCTTGTGTTATTAAACTGACAATTTAACAAAAATCAGAGAAGCCCATGATTCATAAACTGGTATGTATATTCTAGTATGTGAAGCATTTTTCTGGAAATGTAGGAAATCAGAGATATAAAGCTAAAGTATCAATTTAAAATAAGAAAGGAATAAGGAGAAACATTACTCATTAAATGCATTTTATTAAAGAAATGTCTCATTATCCTTTTGTGTGACTCATGAAGTCACCATCAACCAGCTTGTAACCTGTAATTATGTACCATTTCTCTACCAACCTCGGGGGTGAAAAATCTATAGCTGGAATTTTATCAACTCTGACTCGAGGCACTGCTAAAGGATATTGGACACTACGGACATGATTTTGAAAATATCATAACAATTTGCATACCTTAGTGTTTGGATTTTCAGATGGGGATATTTTCAAGACAATTTTAGAAACAGCAAGGTTCCCACCTGTTGAAAGTGAGTCCCTTTAAGCCAGTTCAATGATTTGCAATGTCCAAAAGTAAATCTATCATAGAACAATACAGAAATCCTGTATCAGAAATTTATTGAACAAAAAAATTATGGGTTTCTTAACACCATGTGGTGACATTTTGCTGGTAATAAACATGTAGTGTAACTATGGGTATTTTCATTATGCACATGCATGGATAGTTTTGTTTAAAAGCATGATATATTAACCAAAATATAAAATTCTTTCTTGTATCCTTGTTATATTTCAGACACATTTTCTTCTGTTTACTTGGTTCACAGTCTGCAAATGAGAACAGTCATCTTTTCTTCCATTTGCTAATTTATGTTTTTGTATTCTTATTGCTATCACCAAAGTTTCAAAGATCCCCTCAGTTAATTCTTTTTTAAAATACTGACTTAAACCAAGGACCTTTCAATATTAGCTCTAATACTTTCTCCAAAATGTGGCCTCCACTCTTCTCTCACAACTCATTCCCTCAAATATCTTCTCTAAATTACCTCCTCTCCCTCCCTAAACCATACCCCCAAGGAAATCTTTCACATTTCTATTTCAATATCTGATGACAAGATGAAAAGCAGTATGCAAGGTAAGGATAGAACACTAACTGATATAAACGTGAAATGACAGTAATGGTCTCTGTCTGAGCCATGGCTGAAGACTTCTGTGTAATGAAAAATCTTCCATAGTTAATATTTTTTGTCCCTCTATGAATATTAGCTAAGATAATGTTTTAATAGATTGTTGAACAGAAGTCTGAATTCTGCTGTGCAAAGTTGAAATGCACCATGGATGACTTTTTTTTATCTTTGCAGCATTTCTAGGGATTTCTTTTTTCCAGAAACATGAAAGGAAAAAAATATTGGCAATCTTCATTGTAATGAGTCCATTTCAAGAAGCAGTGAATGGTTCCTTTATTATTCATTTCTAGCCTCTTAAGAGATTTCAAAAGTTTTATTCAAAATTAGAATATTTTTTCATGAATACAACTTCATGTGTGTATGTAATGGTAACATAGAAAACAGAAAATTACCTTTCCTGAGTCAAGCACTGTGACTGTAATATGAAAAGAAAGATGATGCAACATTAATTGCTTCTGCGCTAAGAAAAATTTGTTCTGGCAAGGTGTGAAAATAATGCAGTTTTGCCTTTTACTTTATATATTGTTAGAAGTGGATTTTGCACTTTCAAATGTTCTTGTTGTTTGACATACTGCTAATGAACCATGCCAAAATAACAGAGGCTTCTGCCATACAACTCTGACATATGAGAGACAAAGACACACAACAAAAAAACTTCCACAGTCAGAAATCATCGTCAATGAAGACGAGAATAGGAAGAACAAATAAGGGAAAGGTAAAATTTTCAAGAGTCTTCAAGGTGACCTGCAAAAGTTTAACTCTCCCCCTCTCTTGACTCTGTGTCTTTCTGCTTCTGATGGACCACCCAGGACAGTCTGGAAGAAGCAGCTGTGTTGCACAGGAGCTGGGGATCAAGGCTTGTACAGGCCTAATCACTGCTTCCCAGTTCCTCCCTGGAAGACTCTTAATTATACTTTATTTCAGGAGGAAGGAAGGGAGAGCTGCTTCATAAGTGGAAATTTGTTTAAAATACAATGAAATATGTATTGGTCCAGTAATAGCGTGCTAAGGACACTTGTAAATTCGACAGTCTTTCCAAGTGAGGTTTCCCAGACTATACTTTGAAAATCTAGGTTGTTTTTGAACAGCTGGGATTTTGGTTTTCAGATACTAACAGCTTGGTCAGATCTCAGTGGCTATTCATTAGATTGCTGACAGAGCCCATATTCCCCCACATTAAAAGGAGATGATCTTGCCAAATTTGAAGTCATGCTTGAATATTTCAAGTAAACCCAAGAATTGTTAGCCTCTCTAAAATGATATCTTGCCTCCCTATTTAAGATATCCAGAACAGTTTTTGATGTTTTTAGTTTCCAAGCAGAGCCCATGGAAGAAACAACATGGGAAATTTCAGCCTAAATGCCTGAAGACCAGCAATATGATAAGCAACTGGAGAACAGCATCCTTCATGGAACAGAGTCTGGTAATGTGAAATTGCCTGGTAACCTGTACCTGCACTAGCTGCTACAGAAAATCCACATTCTCTAGTTAGTTGTATGGAAGGTTTTACTAGTTTCAGCATGACCTAAACCTCACAATTCAAGATTAAAGATTTTAAAATGTGTGTTAGGAAGATGCATTGTCACAGAATGACAAGGAAGCCCATTAACCACCGAAGGAAGCTCTGAAACCATGCTTCTCTGTGGTTTGAAAAGTCAAAGCCATTCTTAAAATACACAGCCACGTTCACAGAATCACAGAATGGTTGAGGTGGGAAGGGAACTCTGGAGGTCATCAGGTCCAGCCCCCCTGCTCAAGCAGGGCCAGCTGTGGCTGGTTGCCCTGGGACATACCCAAATGTCTTTTGAATTGGTCTTCATTAGACTTCATGCCACTGATCACCATCCCCTGGGCTTGGCTGTTCAGCCAGTTGTCAATCCACCCCCCTGTCTGCTCATGCAGCCCACACATCAACAGCAAGGATGGTAGTGCTGTGTGAGCTCACTGGTGTGCTCCAGCTCCATTGCTCTGCTCAAATGACTACTCAAACTCTTCATGGTAAAATAGCCATAAACATGGCTTAATTTGCTTTTTTTCCAGAGGTTTATTCTGCTATAGTGATTGTCACTGAACACGCCATCAGAAAAGGAAATGAAGTTAAATATGTCCATTCACTCAAGGAAAAGCAGAAAATGCAGGTGGTAACCAACAGAATTAAAAAGTCCTCATGGAGAGATGATGTACAGGGACTAAAACTGATCCTCCTCCTCCAACAGTTTTGGACAGAACAGAAAAGAGCAGTCTTCCACTCCGAGACAAAAATTTCAGGCACTAACTCAGCTATTACAAATTATTGTAAAAAGAATGTTTGCTAAAATGACCCTTTCTTACCCATCTAGAATGAAGAATCAAGCGTATATACATGTATATATACATGTACATAGACACACATATATTTTGCTAAGGGTTGGTTGACAGTCACTCAGTCAAGGTGCTGACATTATAGGTGTTACTGTTTAAAATATTAACAGTGATGAAAAACAGATAGGTATTGGTGTTTAAACTTATATTTTGAAACTCCAAAAGCTTTACCCAGATGTTCACATGGACATGTTTAATTTCAAAAAATCAGTGAGTAGAAGGCACACTTTTGAACCCTTTGCAGTAAATGAGGCAAGGTAAGTTCAGGGCACCTTGCTCACAGAGGAGCTTTCTGGATATCTGGGTTTAAGTACTCATCAGCTCGATGAGTACACAGTGGATCAAGCTGGAAGGACTTCCATGAATTAGCAGGTATCTCTTCGTTTACTACAATCTAACCCTGTTTGTGTAGGATAGATTGCAGTCTCTGGGAAGATATTTGATTACTAACTACATTCAGATCATAAACAGAATCCGACTCCATACAGAAATGTAGAAAACTTTAGCTGAATCACTCAAATGAGGAGCACAAATGCGTCCATTGCACACAAACTTCAAGGGCTTTTCAAATCAAACTGGAGTCTGCAGCAGTGGTGTTCTTCCACTGCCCTGAAAGCAAAAAAGCCTGGGCTTGCACAACTGACATGTACTAGCAAACAGCCCCACGCTGTGGACACTGCACGTACTAGTAAAATCACTTGCAAATTTACTGTACTTGAGCTGTCTCAGCTCATCCAGCCCCACCAGGATATACAGCAAATTATTAGGTTGTGATTAATTTAACACTTACTTGCATACTAGATTTGTGTAGGCTGCTATAAACTTTTCACAAAGATGGTAGACTTGGATTTTTTTTTTTTTTTTAAGTTTAGCAGGGGATATAAAATGCAGAAATGATGACAGAAAAGCTGTTGAGTGGCATGTGGTCCTGGCAGTCAGTTGGGGAGCAAAACCCAGTAGTGCTCTGTAGCAGGAGTAGTGGACATCCCACATTTGGTAACTGAGAACAAATGCTGTGCTGAACCATAAAAATAACTTCCCCTCAACTTGTTGAGCACAAAGATTTTAAGTCTTTTTTTCTGAAAATGAAGGATTTGATAATTCTTTAGGGATTCAGCACACTCAGATACATAGTTCTTTACAGAACGCTGATGAATCTTTCTTCCCCTTCTAGGAAGCTGCTTCTGACCTGATTCTGGATCATCTCCTTCCTTTCATTCTATTTTAAGATGGGAAAAAGAGGCCTTTATAGGCATTTCTGCTAACATCCTTTTTATTCAGCTGCTGGGTGGAGCTGCTCCAGGCAAAGGGAAAGTCCTTGGTAGCCACCCACTGTGCAGCACTGCATCTGGACGCTGAAAAGAAAGGTTGTTTCCTAATTTGCAAGCAGCGACCATATGTTCAGGAACGAAGAAATGCATACTCCACCTAATCCCATGAGCTTCCTCTCTCCCCTGTGGCCTATTTAAAGTTATTCTAGCACTCTTTACTGAACGCCAGCTACTAAGTGAATTACCTTCAAACTTTAGGCCCTTCAAGCAAAGTGATTGGAAGCAAAGCTAAGGAAAAACTGAGCATGCAGGAACCATTGTTCCTAGTGACTCATGGCATCATTTTCCAGAGTGACTTTACTAGGGAGGTTCAAAAGCTCCTCCCTTTAGACCAGATGGTAGATTTTTTTTTTTAATTTGGTATTGTTATTGTGTAACACCAGCAATCAAGATTGACAGTTTACAGGAAGCTATAGAGACAAGATCCCTGTCACAAAGGTCTCATGTTTTGTGAGAAAATCTCCCACTCTGTGGATCTACTTAGGAGGCAGAGAAGGAATTTACTACCAAACTTCCCTTGGGTCCTTGGGGAGCTAAATTGCTTCTCAGTTAATAACTTGGCAAAACAGGTACCTGGCAAAGTTGCCAAATAGTAGCAATTCCTCTCTAGACTTTTATTTTAAGTAGCTTAAGGGTAAGGGTACCATTGGGAGGTGTCTCTTAATACAAGGTGTCTTTTAAGACAATTTGTACAGAAGAATTTGCCTTCTTTTGAATGGAATAATTAGCTTCTTAGCTAGGATACAGGGTGTTCCACAAGAAAACTGTACTAATACCTAAGTGGAAAAAAGTGGGAAAGAAATCCTTCCTTGTAGTCTTAGCTTGAATATTGCAATTAAAGAAATTGGATTTCAGTGTGCATCACCACAGAGCCAATAACCCCTTGCACAGGCCTCCTTATTTCCTGAACAGTACAATCATCACTTAGAAGTACATATATTTTATTCAGATGTCTTGTTTTTGCATATGGGTCCATGTGTGACCCTTTTTTGACTGGTTGCTGGGAGGGGGTTATGAATTAATAAAAAGATTGTAGAAAATAGCAACAAAAGGTTGCTTTGTATATTAATATTGTATAAATCTGATGTGATGTGTGCTTTGAAATGGGCTTGGGGTTGTTTTTTTTTAGTGATTTCAAGTCATGTACTTTAGTAGCAACATCAAGAGGAAAGGTCTTGATAACATGCCTTAAAAGGTTAGACTAAACAGGAATTACATTTCGGAAGTTTAATAACAATAGAGGCATCTAGTGGAAGAGTTTGAGGACTGCAGCTGTCAGAGAATGCATAAATGCACAGCTGATTTTCTTGCATAACTTCTTCCCAGATGGAATTTCATTAAGCAAATGAAAAATGCCAGTGATGGTTGAGTTTTATTTAAGAAGAGGCAAAACTTAAACTTCACGGTATTTAGACATTGTGAGGCAAACACGGTTTAGGAGCCAGGCTGAGGGCTTGAAGTAGGGAGTGTCAGTCTTCCTCTCAACAACAAGAAAAGAAATATCCCATCCCACTCTCTTATCCAATATTTTAATGGTTAGAGGACTCCACCAGGACATAAGAGAAGAAGTTTGATCTCCTTCTGTGCCTGATAGCACACCTGAACATTTATTACTTCCTATTACTATAATTTCCATGAAAGGAGAGGACAACTCAGCAGAAATCTGAAAGCATGTCTCTTCTTGAGCCCAAGAAGAAACGCAAACCACAGCCAGACTCCTAAGCACACAGAAAGCATGAAGGCCTAGGGCTTGGTGACATGTTTGGCTGCTTTTTAATTTTCCTTTTCCCTTGGGCTGTAGGGCAAAACACAGCATAGAAGCAGCTGTAGTAACACATTCAGAGCAGCTTACAGAAGTATTTGACTTTTACACACTATGCTGGTTAGACACTTAGCTCCAGACACCTAGAACAGCTTGTTTCTCTGTGACAGTGATAGGGCCTTGTGATAGAGAAGTTATTGCTCAAAAAAACTTCACGGTCTGGCAAGGGCATCTTCATAGCTTTGGTCAATTCAGCTCTGCAATATGACTAGAGAAATAAACCTTAAATTTCCAAGGTACACAAGTTGGGAAGCAGCCAGGTAACTTCAAGCAGTTTACTCCTAGGCTCACAGCATTTTCAAAATACAATTTTTGAGTGTGCTTGACATCTATCCATTCATTCCCACAGAAAAACATCAGGTTTAAACAGAGCGTGGATCCTCCCAGTGGGTTTTCAATGTCTAGGCAAATTTCACTTAAAATTTAGGTTAAAATATCAGGCTTATGTATGCTTATTCTTTTCCTTGTTTGAGTGTAGGAATTGATCATAAAGCCTACCCTCAAAAACATAAACCATGATTTTATGACTTCCTTTACTAACCGCACTATCATTTATCTCCACCTCAATTTCTTTCTTTATGGGGTGCTGTGATGGATTTTTTTCCTGAAACTGCATTGTGGGCTCGGATATGTCAAGGCTAATATTTTTGTCCCTTAATTGGCGAATTTGATTAAGGATTGCGGGCTGCAACCCAGGCTTTAAACTCTACGGGGCTGCCCACTGCCTTTTCATTGAGTTTTCAAGGAATTTTCTGTTTCTATGCCTCTCTCACATGCAATCGGCATTTACCAATGGCCTGAACTCCTAAGCCTGAGGTGCCTGTGGGTGGGGGGATGCAAGGCCGAGTGAGTCCTCACTCTAGTCATGGCTTTCACAGAGTTAGGTTGGAAAAGATCCCTCAAGTCCGACTTATGACTGAACATCACCCTGTCAACTAAAGCCTGGCACCAAGTGCCACATCCAGTCTTTCCTTAAACCCCTCCACGGATGGTGACTCCACCACCTCCCTGAGCAGTCCATTCCAATGTCTGATCACCCTTTCTGTGATGGAATTCATCCTAAGGTCCAACCTAAACCTCCCCTGGTGCAGCCTGAGGCTGTGTCCTCTTCTCCAACTCCTTGTTGCCTGGGAGAAATGACCGACCACCACCTGGCTACACCCTCCTTTCAGGCAGTGGTATAAAGCCATAAGGTCACCCCCGAGCCTCCT